>JAJQXH010000075.1:805000-1210000 GCA_022343465.1 Oscheius sp. G VE-2021
TCTTATAAAAAAGGAAAAATCTGAATGAAAACCAAACTGATAAAAATTTAAACAATGAAATTATGCGGCAATTTGAAACATTATAAGGGTAAACAAATACATGATTTATGTTCTAGTTACTTAAAAACAGCTTTCTCTTTATGTATATTATAAAAAGACCATTCTGTAAAAAAGTTTTTTAAAGCTGTGCACATGAACATCGCAGCTACAGATTGCTTGCAAGATTGTTTCGTATACATTTCAAAATAGTGTAACATAGAGGTAAATTTTAAAAAAAACACACAAATAAAGTTATGCGTGTAACCGAACAAAAACAACGTAGAAAAATTTTAAAAAAAATTTTTAAAAGGAAAAGTTAGAAAAACGGAAAAGAAAAAATGGAAAGTCTTATACAAGTAACAAAAACCTGTGGGTAAATCAGATGTTTTAGATAAATTTTAAAAAAAACTAAAAAGAATGCTCAGATGTTTTAACATTTATTTAAAGTTTTTGTTGCAGTCCTTAGTTTACTGTAAGTTTTGTTTTAGAAAAAACTTGCGAAACCGGGAAAATATTTTTTCTAAAAGGCGCACTGTTGAAAAGGTTTACTATAGAAATTATTCTAGGAACTTTCAGCTGTTTTTTAGCGATTATTCTTTCTTTAAATTTTCAGGTTGCTAGGAAAACATTAAAATGAGGTAAACCAGAGCTAACATAACATGTTTATACGTGTTTTAGATTTTTATGTTGAAAAACAGTGTTTATATTTTTTCAACATAAAATATCTACGATTCCTCATATTTGCTATTGATCTTCTTAAAACAATTTGTAAAATATTGTTTTCAGAGTGATTTTAGAAAAAGGAGCAATTTGCAGTATTTGGAATAATATTTGAAGTAATTTGAAATAGTAGCCACCTCCTGAATACTCACTGATATGATATGATATGGGTGCTTTTAAAAAGTTGATGAAACATACGAATAATTTATTTTATCATCATCAAATAAAATTAAACACTATTTGATTATTACAAACAGTTTTTTTTAATTAAACTCCACTTTTTTTTTCAGTTTATATAAATTTTATTATTATAACAGTTTATATAAATTTTATTATTATAAAAGTATATTTTTTATTGGCTTAGTCAGCAACTTTTTTGTTCACATTTTTTCTATTTTCTTTTCAGGTCGATATTAAAACATTCAGCTGGGGTGAAAACACAGCTAACATAAAATTGCTAGAACGTATTTTAGATTTTTTATGTTGAAAAACAGTGTTTATAATTTTTTTAAAACATAAAACATCTACTTTCTTATATTTGCAACAACAACAAAACATTTAACCTCCCGAATGTGTACTGAACATATGGGTGCTTTTAAAAAAGTGGTAAAACATTTGAATTATATAATCAACACCAATCAAAATTTAATACATTTTTATACTAATAAACGGTTTTCTAATTAAAATCAACTATCACAAAACACTTTTTATATGCTTAGTCAGCAACTTTTTTGTTTACATTTTTCTATCTAATGGAGCCGTGTCGTCATACCATAATAACATTAGATTATATCAACATTATCTTGCTGCAATAATAATAGAAGACATAATTTGTTTTCGTTAAATAAACACTGCTCATTGAGTCAAAACTAATTTGATAAAGCCCTTTTGTTATTTTGACGCTATTGTTTTCTGGATGTGGTATAAACAAAGAACTATTGTAATATTATCTTGAAGAAGGTAGGTTTGCGTTTATGTGTGAGTTAGTGAGTGCGTGTGTGAGTGACTGAGTGAACGAGTGATTGAGTGGGTGAAAGACTGAGTCTCTTTTTCCACTTTTTCTAGCTATGGATCATATAATGATTCTGGTGGCAGCTCTCTATACAATTGTATGTGGCACTGGAATAACATGAAATGGAATTATGCTAATAACTATTTTCAAAACAAAGTTAACAATCGAAACCATCTCAAAATAAGCTTTGTTTAGAACATTACGGACTACCTGTCATTTTTTGATTTTTGCACTGTGTTTAGCGGATCTTCTTCATCTTTTACTTCAAATTCCAAATATTATATCACTTTTGGTTCAAACGACATTTCCTTAGGTTCCCTGTCTCTGTCTCTCTTTCTCTCTCTCTCTCTCTCTCTGTCTTTCTATCACTCACTTTCTCTCTCTCTCTGTCTTTCTATCACTCTCTCTCTCTCTCTCTTTCTCTGTCTTTCTATCACTCTCTCTCTCTCTCTCTCTCTCTCTCTCTCTGTCTTTCTCTCTCTCTCTCTCTCTCTCCCTCTCTCTTTCTCTCTCTCTCTCTCTCTCTCGGCAATCTATAAACTTTAGTACGCATGTTTCTTCATTGTTTCACCATCCCTTGTCGGTGTCGTTTCTTCCAGTCTAATCGCTCTGGCTCTCGGTTTTGACCGTCTTTTTGCCGTTTCTTTTCCTCTATTGTAATTCTTTTTTTGTAAAACTTGTAAAATTTTATTTTTGTAAAATCTTTAGCAAAATATCTTTTTTCAGTTACTATCGCGTCAGAAACAACCCATTTCGTTCTTTGGTAATTTATTCTATCGCTCCTGTTTCTTATTCCACTTGGATTTTAGAAATTGCTTTTATTAACCGAAGTGACAAGTAATATATTTAATTTTAATTTTTTTTTCTATATTAATCTTTAAAGTCCCATTTCAACATGTACTGTTCCCTCATCTATGAATCCTACAGCCTTCTGGTTGTTTATTTACACAACCCTTCTTTTCAATCTACTTATTTGTATCGTATATTTAGTAACTTGGATTGTGGCTCACAAAGTTGCTTCAGGTATTGTTTTTCCAATTTTGCCAAATCATTCCACTGTTTCAATAAACAACTTAACTTTTGCTTAAATTTTAACATAGATTGATTTGATATGGCTAATTATCTATTTCAGAAGACTCCTTCAGAAAGATCTTCAAATCCATCACAATCACTGTAATGTTTATAGTTTTTGGCTGGTTTTCTACGATGATTGTTAATGTTGTAGCCAAAATGGAGATTAAAGATGAATACACTTTGGTAATGGTCCAGGTATAGTTGTTGCCAATTCTAGTTCCCCCAATTTTTGCTCTTAGCGCTGAACTGCGTATGCCATTTTCGTTCACACGCACTTTTTCTTCGGATTACTGTAGCTACGTTTTTAAATTATCTTATTTTCTTGAATATCGCTATTATTTTCTATTATTTTTTAGTTGAATTTGTACAAAGTAGTATTCAATTTTTAAAATTAGTTAATTTATATGGTCTTTGTTAGTCTCCGAGTTCGGTTCTCTCTGGATGTTTAATATTTTGAATTGCCCGCCCTTTCATTTGCGACGGCAAACATTACTGTAGGCCTCTCTTATAGTGTTGTTTAAACGAAATAGCATTGGCACAGACTATAAGGTATAATTGGAAAGTAGTTTTTTTGAATTCGTGCGGTTAAATGTTTTGAACTGAGTTTATTCAACCTTAATAAAAACTTTGTCAGTGGTAGTGTGACATAAGTGTTTTATAGTCATAATGTCAATTATTATATTTTTAATAAAACCTGAAGCAGTAGTAGCATAAAACATGATGCCCTTTGGCACAAGGGCAAAATGCCAATTTGGCGAAAATTGTATTTTTTATGACAACAAAAATGAATTTTGATATAGAATTCCGAGAGAAAAAAGACAATAATCGCATGATTTGAGGGTTGTTATAGTGATAATTTTGTAATTCAAGTGAATTTTTCAATTTTATACTATTATTTGGTCAAAATCTTTCCATTAATGGATGCGATTCCTCCATCGGTAAAACAAATTTTACAGACATCCGCCGGGCTCTTTGTGAATACTTCAGCCTCTGCAAATATTTTTGTTTACTACACAATTAGGTTTGCATTTTTTGTCCCTATTTTTTTTTAAAATTTTTATTATTGATCAACTGAGTTTTTATTTCTGTACAGTTTTTATTTCTGTGTGATGTGTACAAAAATGCCATTCGGGACTTAATTTTCACTAAGATTGTTAAGAAGGTTCGTATAACAGCAGCGTAAAGGTAAAATAAACACACTTTGATTAAAATAGTTATGCTAAGTGTCTTGTTGTCATGAATTATGATCTCCTTTGTTTTGTTTATTAGTTTGTTTTACCATTTTCCATTTATCATTTTCCATTTTATATGCTTCAATATTTCACTAAATTTTTGAAATATTCACAAAGAGAGAATAGCGTTACCTTTTTTGGAAGATTCCTAACTTTAGCTTTATCGTTTTACTAAGATCAAATGCCAAAATGTTGAACCGAATCATTATAGAAACACTGGAGTGATGAAACGCATATGCTTTTAATGAAAGAACGCCTAATTTAGATAGATAAATCCGAAAAAAATGGCAATAATCGCATGATTTGTGCCCTAGTTATGGCTATATTCTTCCATAAATCAAGTGAACATTTCAAATTTATAACATTATTTGGTCAAATCATTTTCCATTAATGAAAGCGATGTATCCCTTAGTGAAACACATTTTACAGCCGCAGGACCCTTTGTGAATAGTTCTTCCTGTTGAAAAACTAGTTTTTAATGTGTTTTTCCAATTTGTTTTTGTTTTATACTGATTAACTGAATTTTTTTCGGTGATGTTTACAAAAACGCCATTCCAGACGTTTTTTACCAAGAAGGTTAAGAAAATGCGGCCAAATGTCACTTGGAAAGATCAAAGCATTGTTATAAATTTCTCTTTTCAGAAATAACAATTTATTTCAGGTTTGTTTATTTTTAAACTTTTATTTTAGCACTTGTTTTCTGTGGCTCAAAGTTTCACTAAAATTTTTGAAGGTTTTGGCAAGAAAAAATAGCATTTTAGAGTTTTCTTGCACTTCAGCTTTTTATGTTTGGCTTCCACCGTTGTCTGGGCCCTCAAAATTTAATTTTAAATTGTTGAAACCTAAAGTAATAGCACAAAAAACAATGATGTCTTGTGGCAAAAGTGCAGAATGTCAATTTGGCGAAGATTGTAATTTTTTTTAGAAGAAAAGAGAGTTTTGATAGAGAAATCCGAAAAAAAAAATCATATGTTCGCTTATTTTAAGAATTAATTTGTGAAAGACATAGTCTAAATGCAACAATCAGTGAAAGCGCTAAAGAGCAACATGAACAACAATAAAAAATGTGTTTTCCATCGTAACCCAATCGAATATTTCAAAACCAAAGTATGACTCAGCTAGGTATAAAACCGATTACTGGGCCGGGTCCGCTAATTTGTTTGTCAAGTTTGGTTGTCACACAACCGCAGGACATTATATAAGTACTCCCGCTTTTGCACAAATTTTTTTTTGGAAATTCATTTTTTTGCAGGTAAAATTGAAGAAGAAAACATCTAGTATATGTAGAATTTTATAGTTTATTGAATACTCACAAAATGCTCTCCACATAACATTGGCTCCGAATCCTTTGATTTTAAGACGTGTGCACAAAACATCCAGACAAACTTTGAAATGTTGGAAAACTCGAAAACTCAGAGTCGCGTTTTCCATGCCGACAATTTTCATTTCATTGTTCCCTCTTTTCTGCTTTGGCGAAATATTCGTTTTTTTTATGATTTTTAATTGATTTTGATTAAGATATCATAGTTCACAATTGTAAGGCAACCGTAAATCAAAAGGTACTTTTTAAAGCAAAGTTCTTTTATTAAAAATATTTTTTAAAGTAAAGTTCTTTTTATTAATTTAAGTAATGATAAAACAATGATAAAATAATGGGTAATGTGTTTTTTTTTGTAAAACTTTGAATTAAACTGTTTTATGCAATTTGTAATTGATACCCATATTGCAATATGTGATTACCAAAAAAACTAAATTTTTTGTTAAAAAATGAATAAATGTTTCAGATGCGAATTATGAAATTGGTAAGTCGCAACCTTCGTTTTTTTGTTATTTTAAATAACTACAGCAAATAGTTCTTTATACTTATTGAAACTACAATCACCAAAATAATTGCCTTTTTTATCCTAATTTAACTGTTGAAACTACGATTTGACACGACTATGGGTGTCAAAGTTCCAGTGCCTTAGTAATAGGTTGAAACACTGAAAGAAATTAAATAAATGCGTTTAGATAAAAATTTTTTTTAAAAAAGTTCTAATTAATCATGGTGCAAATAACTATCAAAATTTGAGGTGGCAGCTACATTTTTTGTTAACTTTTATTAGTGGTTCACATTTTTGTGCCGCTTTGTCAAAGAAATTTGTTTCTTCGGCTGCTCAATTTTTCAATAATATTTTATATACACTATACATTTCAAGATAGCAATTGCACCTTTGCACGTTTTCGCAATTGGAGACCTTTGAAGTGAATTAATTTTAAGAATGCTTTCATTAATTTCACTAATGCCCTATTTTGCTTTTTATTTTCAGCTCCCGAATGATTGCGATTATATACCAAATCTATACTCTCTTGCCGTAACACATAAATCATAAATTTCGTTTATTTTTTGACACCACAAACTTTACATCATCATTTACAGCGCTTCAATCGTTAATTTAAAAGTAGATAAAACATCCGAATGAATTAATCAAGACAACCGCATGACAATTTATGAGTTCTTTTTACACAGTTTTGGGTCCCCAACTCGCTCAGAATTTACAAAAAAAAATCATATTCCATTTTTCAGTTTTCACATCAGTCGAATGTTTGGAGGAAAATGACTTCTGACGATGGAGTTTGTTAAACAGTTTAATGGAAATTTATTGAAAAAAAAAACTAAACGTGGAAGTTAATTAGAAAACGCAATAAAAGAGAAAATTTGTTTTGCGTTTTAAGCAGATTTTACTGTTTCTTTTCGTCTCACTGTTTCAAAAACGTTTTAATTACTGCAGATCAGAGAAAAAGACAATCAGGGGTGATTTTTTTGTTCGCGGAGGCCCCTCGGCGACCGCACCCCCCATTTGAAACGAAAAGGGACATTTTTTTGTGATTTTTTCAAAGTTACAATTCACTCAAGTGTTGCGCTATTTTGGAAAAGCTATTTTTTACGTTATTTGTTTTTAAATTTCCGTATATTAAGTTTTTTTTAAATTTTTTAAACAAATTATAATTGTTTTTTTAAGTAAAATTAGAATTTTTCAATCAAAATAACTACAGTGTTTCAGCAAAACCGGTGGTTTTCCATGGTTAATGGAGTTCAGTTCGCATTGGAGCGCGTTTGGGGGTCAAAACATGGATCTTCGTCTTGCGAACAACTTTGAAAGCCTCGTTCTCTGCGAATACACATATTTACAAGTTCTAATTTAAAAGAAATACTCAGCATAACATGTAAATTGAGTGTTTGAAATTGTATGAAATTCCATTGATTTTCACTATATATCGAAGTGGGAAAATGCAGTTTGTCAACCGAATTTCATACAATTTCAAACACTTAATCTGCATTATATAATGACTTTTTCTTTTAAACTTGAACTTCTAAAATTGCGTATTCGCAGAGAACCAGCTTTTCAAAGTTTACATTTTTTGTTAACATTCAACAAGCGCGCTCCATCTGACTAGCAGTCCTTTAACAACCAACAGCCGAGAACGGCTGAAACAGCAGTGTGACTGTGATTTTCGTTAAATAAACAAATGAATTAATAAATTATAACAACATCTGTTTTGACATTATTTTTCCCCTTAAAAATATAATTTCTTCAATATTGAAAAAATATTTCCCTGGCCCGGCCGCACCCCCCGTTTGAACCGCACCCCCCGTTTGAAACTGCGAACAACTAATCACCCCTGAAGACAATAGGAACTCCTTTCCTTTTTCTGAATCTGTGTTCGTCATAAAAGCTCTCTTTTTCCTAGAATCGGAATTTAATACATAATAACTTAAATACTTTACACATATAAAAGTCAATCATAACTAACTGTGTTTTTTTAATAGATTTTTCCGGAAATAAAAAAAAAGGTTACAAGTGTAAAATAAAATTATCTGGATTGCTTTCTTATCAATTACCCTAGCATCGACTTGGATTGTCAAAAACATAATTTTCAGACACTTCAGTCTTTGATAAAATTTGTATTTACCAAGATATAATGTTTTATTTTCGGTCCAGTTCGTTTTTTATTGTTTAATGATTACAACAAATTAATGGTCGTTTCATTTTTTTTTAAATTTATGTTTTTGCTGTTTAAAGTTTCACTAAATTTCTTAAATTTGGTTTCTAGCCTGAGAATTGGAAAAAAGCATTACCCAAATCTAGAACCGAATCAGTAGAAATTTAAAAAAATATGTTGAGCAAAATGTTGAACTCAAACAGTGGAAAGATGTAGCAAACGTAAAATTGGCAAAGATCAAACGAGAAAAAAATAGAAACAGTTTTAAAGAGAGATCGCCTAGAAAAAACTACACAAGCAGGAGATTTATTACTTCCGCCTCTTCCATCTTTTCAGTCATATTTACAAAGAAGCAAATTTAGACGTGCTTTTTACCATTATTGTTAGTCAAAGCTAGGATTATAGCAGCGTGAATGTAAATTTTATTCGTTTAAGTGTTTCACTAAAGTTTCGAAAGTTTGGGCCAAGAGCCATTAGCTTCTTCAGAAATTCGATTTATAGCATTGTTTGAAAATGTAACAAAACACTACCAAAATGTAAAACTAAGTCAGTATGAAAACAGTGGAATGATATAGTAAATGTAAAATATAGTTGTTTTATTGAGAAAAAAAAACAGATTTTTTAGTAGAGAAATTCGAGAAAAGGATTTTTATTAAAGGTCATCACAATGTTTTTGGGATAACATAGGTTAAACTTCCACTAAACGTAACAATAACTTATCGTTAGCTGACAATAAAACGGTAAAATAAATCATGACAAAACAGTGGATTGATATAGCAACATAACACTATGTAAAATGTGCAAACATTAGAGTTTTAAAGGGACAGTCAGGCGGCTTTTGCAACTTTGTCTCATATGAAAGAGAAAATTCAGCTGTACAAAAAACTTTTTGGGACCTTATGTCGGAAATCCCAAGTTTTTAAGATATTCAACCTCAAAGTAGCCGATTTCGGGTTTCCATCCGCAGAAAGTGTAGATGACCCGGACGGTCAATGTGTCCTGCGTTTAGTGGCATTCAAATTTGAATGAGACATTGAGGGAAATGAGGAGTGCGCGAGACAATTTGGCATTTTTGAATATGCAAAATGGACGACCGTATCCTATCAAAATGAAATGAAAAGGCCCCTGACTGCCACTTTAATAGAAATAACAAAAACCTTTTTTTTTAGAAAAGCGGGAAAAAAGATATTAAGTGCTTGTTTTGAGAACGACTAAATTGAAGCAAAATGTATACGCATTGGTACGTGGAAACTAATGCCAAAGGGTAACATTTAAAAAAGTGAGGATTAACATTTAAAGAAGTGAGATTTTTCCTGTAAATCAAGTGAATATTTCACGAATAAATTATCCATAGACTAATTGGAAAATAGTTTAATGGGTCGGATCCGAAAATACGTTAGTTCAGTTTAGTTCTTTGGGAAAAAAAACAATTTCAGTGAATTATACAAAGAAGCCATTCGAGACGTACTTTTCACCAAGAATTTTTTGAAAATTTAATAGAAAGAAAATGTTTTAACTAAAAAAAACTAGAAGAACAACTATTTTTGCATGTGTTTTTTAAAAAATAAAATTGTTTACTTGGTTTAATTTGCATTTTGTAGATGATTGCTTTTTTTAATATTTCTAACATATTTAATACTATTTTACTATATAGGTACATCACAATCAGACGATGTTGCTTTAGAGGTCATCATAATTGTAAGATAAACAGGTTGTTTCATTAATTAATTAAAAGAAACCTAAGATGGTTTAAGGATTATCAATACTTTCGACTAATCTAGTAATTTCATCAAATCTTCTTTGTCAAATTTATTTTGTTTGTTGGTTACCGAGTTTTGCAAGAAGTAGGAAAGATTTTTCTACATCGCTTTTTTGCTATCGGCGTCACTCATTGTCAGGGAAACCATGGCTAGGAAATTAAAAAAAAATTAAAATTATCGAGAAGTGATCCTCCTATTAATCGAAAGTAAAGTTAGATATTTTTGAAAGTGAAATCGAAACATTCGTCTAACAATTTTCTACACTAAATATGCTGTATAAAAAAAGCCAAAAAAATAACTTTTGATATATTAATTTAAAATTAAAATAAATTCAGCGAATTCGATAAGGTTAGAATAACAGCAACATTAATTTCGTAAAGACATGATTTCAAACTAGGAAAAGTCTTTGTCTTTCCCTGGTTTTCCGTTTTTCTCAATGTTCGCTTCATTTCAGTTTCAAGATAGCAAATTTCTGTCTTCACGTTGAGGTTTCAAATTGTTTTCTGAAGATTGAGGCAAAATGGAATAGCATTTTTGGCTGTAGGTAGTTTAGCAAGAAATACATTATCAGAAAGCAGTCTCACACTGTCCTTCGCTTTGTTTTTCATTACTAAATTCAAATTTGCCACTTTTTGTTTGCCGTGAGAAAGTCGATGATATGAAACGGGTGGTAATATGGTAATATTCTAAAAAGAATATTTGACATGTATGTTTTTGAAATGCACCTTATAAACACAAATAATTCTTACTCCCAATGTTTCGTCAGTAAAACGTTTATGCAAAATTTTTAAAATCGCCAATTGTCTCGACCTGACCGCATGGGATTGGTCATAATTTAGTTGTCAAATGCTCAAAAATTATCTTCTACTGCACAATGTGCACATTTGCATTTGAGAACCATAAAACTAAGAATTTAGAGAAAAATCATTTGAAAAATCATTGTACAACAGAAAAAGATTAGCAAAAACGTGCTCCAAAAACCACCAGTCTTCTACGTTCTAATTACTTGAACGTTTTGAGTTTATCATATTCTATGCTGTTTATTTATGCTGGCAGTAACGTCATGAAAAAATTGTTATTTACGCATGAAGCTTTGAAAACCATTGTTTTTAAAATTTTAAAAGATCAATTTAATTTTTTATCAGTGCAATATCAATTTGCATACCACCTATTGCTATTGATGAGTCTTTTAAAGTTTTTGGTTTTATAAAATTTTGGCCGACTCTTCGAGAAAACTAACTTTTGTCACATTTTATCTAATCAGATTTCTCAAAATGTTCAGGATGTAGCCGGATTCATAATAAACACCTTTTGGATGTTTTATGCTACAATTAACACTCAAAAAAAGATTTATAGTCAGTATTTTGACATGGTTTATGAGTCTGTCTCTGTAAAACTCGAGCGGCCGCCATAAGGACGCGGCCTTAGGAAAAAAGTCGATGGTTTAGAATCGGCTGAAACTTTGTGTATAAGGTCCCTATGGTACCTTGACTTCATCCTGAAACTTTTGGGCCGAGGTCATTTTTGAGCCCCGGGTTACGGTAGGTGCCCATTTGGGTACGGTCATTTTTCAACTTCATCGAAAGTATTAATATATACAAACCAATCGATTGGAAATTCAATTTCACAAAACATTGTCAATTACCACAACTACGATTTCTCTTCATATAAGAAAGTTTTCGCCTAAAAACAACAAGAAATGGTGTTTTTTCGAGGTTTTTTGAGTTTTTCTCGAAAAAGTTCAGTTACGGTAAACGCATGTCAGTATACATAAAAAACAAGATACATTTCTGCGTTGAACCCGCACTATTAGCTTCGAATCGGACAATACGTGTTTTGATATAATTGCGCCTGAACATTGTAGACTTGCAATATTTTGACAAATCTATTACAAAAACTCGATTGTACCCGGAGACGCACTCTCATCGAATATATCAGACTGTTTAGTAATAAGAAATCATTGTTTTCAATACATACTACTACTTTTTAGAAGAATTTAAAATTTCTGACAAGCAAAAAATCACATTTTTTAAGAATTTTCCTTATTTTGGGCATGAAAATGGAATTGGATAAAAACCAATCCATTTTTAATGGATTCCCCATGAAGTTTAAAATATCTTCCGTGTCTTCTGATTGTTAAAAAGTTGTGTTTGAGGCGCGTGCCATTGTAAAACGTGTAAATTTCCTTATTCCTAGACGCGCCCGCGAAAAGGGGCGGGGCTTGCACAGCGACGACCTCAATGTTTCGGCGCCGCGGCGACAAGCTAATTTAAGAAATTTACACGTTTTACAATGGCACGCGCCTCAAACACAACTTTTTAACAATCAGAAGGCACGGAAAAGATTTTAAACTTCATGGGGAATCCATTAAAAATGGATTGGTTTTTATCCAATTCCATTTTCATGCCCAAAATAAGGAAACTCCTTTAAAAATGAGATTTTTTGCTTGTCAGAAATTTTAAATTCTTCTAAAATGTACGTTCTAAATTTTACCTACGGCATCAGTGCACCGCGTTTTGCAGTGTCTGCTTAATGTTAGCAACAGTTTGAAACATCCACATGCTGTATTTTTAAAAGTAATCTCAACTTCCGAAGTCTAAATGTGTTTCCGGTAGAAAGTCCATTCTTTGTGAAATTTAAACAAGTTGAAATGGCCTATTTTCAAGGATGTTTCTTTCTTCTGCTTCTCAAAGTTTTAATAATCTTCTATCGTACGATGCTATTGAGAAAAGTAATGTGTACTTAGGTTTTGTAGTTGCCTCTAAATCGAGTAAAACCCACCTTGCTTATGGCATCATAAGTTGAAAGATTTAAAATTTAAAAATAGGAACAAGTTTTGTGAACTTCTTTTCCCTAGCTTTTAAATTAAATGTTTATTGCGCTGCTCAAAGTTTCAATAATGTTGATTTAATACGAATAAGCAAGGGGGGAGAAATTTAGTTTTTTTCATGCTTTTGAGGTTAATTGCATGTTAATTGCATCTTTTTTTCATAAAATAATGATAAAAACAAACATAATTAAATTCTTGCGTGGAAATTTGTGAAAAGTTTTCGTTGTAATAAAAATGTTCCAGGTTCAAAATATCCAAGGATTAGCTCGATAGAAAAGATGGTTCAATAATTGCAAGTCATTTAAATGTTTTTAGGCAAATACTTTAAATACTTTTTAGCCAAATAGGAAATACTGATTCTGTTTTTTTTTTAAAGTATAATAAGTATTTTCTTAGAAATTCAACAAGGGAATTTATTTTATAGAAAACATTAACTGCAGTTTTCTCAAATGTCGGTTGATATTATTTATTTTACCCAGCACACTTGGACAGTATTGTTTTTTCGTAAGAAAATTTCTTGATGGTAATACTCGGAAACATTGAAAAAACATTGGAAGAGAATCTTGAAAAAAAAGGTTTAAAACTAAAATATTCCACCTTCAAATAGACTTTAAAACGTTTAAAATCATTCAATCCAAATTGATTTACTCTCTAAATAACATTAGGTTTCAAGAAATCATTTTAAATTCGTTATGTTGTTTTCCAAAAGGTGAGGTGATAAAACAAGCCGTAGTGGTTAAAAACAAAATTTATCACATAGTTTACTGCGTTACAAACTAATGAATGTAAAAATAATTTTTTGTTCCTTACGCGTTGTTAAATAATTGCAGGTTGACAATATTTGAGAGAGCATTTTCCGAGGACGTATTGCAGGTTTAGCACTTAGACTACTCTGAAAGATGTTTCGAAACAGATGAGTGATTTTGGTACAATTGGCTTTACTAAAAAAATTCAAAGTTGTTCTTTAAATTACTCGTTCTGCCAATTCGCCTTTTTTATTGTAAAAACAAATTTTGCACTGCGGCTTCCCAGGAATAGTAAAAATATTACACTTGAATATTTACAACCATGTTGATCGAATAACCATGAAAAAGTGACTGAAAACTAACCAAAATCAAAGTTGTGTCGCAACATCTAAGCCATATAAAATGGGAAACATTCAATAAAACAAATAAAACACAAATATATTTTAGTTCGGAAAAAAATTGTCAAAAGCAATTGTTTTACAAAGAACGTAGCCTAACTTATTGGTGTTTCGAAACAGCTGTCGGCTTTGTGTCAAATTCACACAACATTTCTGGAAAAGAAACGTGAAGATCTTTTGGCAAACGAGTGAAACGGAATTTTTTTAATGTCTTTAATTTTGAAAAAAAAACTAAGAATGATATTGCATATTGACAACAAGATGTATTTTATAACATCACATTGCTTGTGGCACATCAACGGAGTATTTGTGATTTGCGTTTAGAGTTTTCAGAATTCGATAGAAACATTCATGAAATTTCACTAATGATTCAATGTAACTTTTCAACATTTGTAAATTGCGCAATTTCAAAACCTAAGAATAGTTTTCCATCTTTCGATTGCAATCTACCGAAAGTTTGGCCGTCGACACTTTGACCTTTAAAAAATTAGCGAGTCGTCCCATATAGTGACCGCAGAAGCCCTTTCGCTTTTCTAAATTCCTCATTCATTTTCGTTCTCCATTTGCATTCTAATATTTTAATTTACTAATTGATTCTCATCATTTAACTTTTATCTTTCAACTTACTTTATCGATCAATTTTTTCCATGTTGCTCAAAGTTTCAAAAAGGATTCATTGCATGAGAGAACCAAAGGGTTCGACATTGGCACAAACATTGTTTTGAATTGTTGTAATTTAAAGAAAGTTCTTCACAACATCCAAATAAACTAGTTAAATTGACATTTTATCGAAATTCATAAAATTTGGAAAAAAACACATAATTAATGCGTAATTTTTAATTTTTTTTCCCCAATAAAACTTATAGTCGGTGCCAATGCTAGTTCGTTTAAACGACACTATAACCGAGGGTTACAGTATTACCTGCCGTCGCAAATGAAAAGGCAGGCAATTCAAAAAATTAAATATCCTACCAATAACAAATTAAAATAACTAATGTTTTCTTTGAATACAACTTCATACAATTTAAACTGAAAAAATATGAGAAACAGTTATTTCGAGAAAATATGTGAGAGAAAAAAACTTTTAATGGGAGCTACAGTAACCTGAAGAACACTGCGTGTAAGCAAAAATGGCTTACGCAGTTCAGCGCTAAGGGCAAAAATAGGAGGGGCTAGAATTGGCTAAAACTAGATGTCATTTACATTGTAATGGTATGTTTTTTACCATAACTCAATTAAATGTTTCAGTGGCAAATCATGCAATTGGTTTATCACAACCTTCAATGAATACGTGTAATTTATTTTTGTTAGATAAGAATTTTATTCATTCGGTTTTAGTGTTTTCACGCGCACTCATTACCTAAAATCTAAGCCTTGAAGTCTCCGAGGTTAAGGAAATCACCTTTGTTGGGCCAAAAAACTCAGGCGGTTGCTGAAAAATGAGTCAAGTTTGTTTTAAAAGCCCAGAAACTATAAAGACGATAAGAAATTGACAAAAAATGGTTATCCGTCTTTGTCTTTTTTGCAATAACGCCGCAATGCCAAAATCATCAGTTCCATTTATTTTTTTCAAAAAACATCACATTATCATTTATACCGCTTCATTAGTATATTTATAAACTAGATGAAACATCCGAATGAATTTCATTAATTAAAAACGGAATATTCTTTTTCATGGTAAATTAATACATTTAAATTACTTAGATTAAATCTTGTACCTAAACCAGACTTACTTGAAAATAAATCTCAAACGAGCTACAAATTTGAAACAATTGTTGGAAATTCATATGAACTAACTCTTTTGAATGTTCGATATTTGGGAAAACCACAGCTGCTTCAATTCGTTTATTTATATTCGCAGGAATGAGTCAACATTATATGTGTTGCTATCCCAGTGCATTTGCCAAGATGTTGAAACATCCAAATAAATTACCTTTGTTCGAGATTTTTAACCTCAACTTACTTAAATTCATGTGTTAGATTCATTGTGTGACTGCCGTTTGAAGTGTTATTTTTAAGTAACTTATTATTTTAAAAATTCACTTAGTTTTTCAATCCACCCCTACGTTATATACGATAATAATGAAAAGCGTTTTAAAAGACGTATTGGTAAACTTAGTGTTGGGTTTACTAAGCAAATGTTTCACAATTCTTAAAATAGTTCTTTTTAACTAAGGTTTCAGTCAGGGGTGATCAATTTGTTGGCCATCACCTGCCGGCGACCGCACCCCCAGTTTTAAACGCATGAAGGCCCAATGGCTAAGAGCCGTGAGTGAAAGAGAGCCAGCGGCGTCCTTTTCCCTTTTTTTTGTTTAACACTTTACTCAGATTGTGTTGTTTGTAAGTTAAATAATTGTTAACTAAATTAATAAAAAGAATTTATCTACGTAATTGTAAAAAAATAAACAAAATTAAATTAAAATACACGTTCAGTTATTCCATTTTCTTAATCATTTTAACACTAAATAATCACTTTTATGTTCCATTAACTTCGGTGTCTCTCTCTTTGCCGGTTACTGTGGTTAGCATTGGAGCGCGCTTGGGGGTCAGAAACGCGATGTTGGCTTGGCCAACAACTTCAAAAGCTCCGTTCTCTGCGAAAACGCATTTTTATAAGATCAAATTCCAAAGAAATACTCAGTATAACATGTAAATTGAGTGTTTGAAATTGTATGAAATTTCATTAATTTTCACGATATATAAGGGTGGGAAAATTCAGTTTTACAACCGAATTTCATACAATTTCAAACACTCAATTCACATTTTGTATTGAGTATTTCTCTTAAATTAGAACATGTGAAATTGCGTATTCTCGGAGAAAGCGCCATTCAAATTTATATTTTTTAAGCAAATCTAATGACTTTTCACTAAGCGCGCTCCATCTCACTCGCAGACCTTAAATAAGGATTTGATGATGGGGCTGAAACAGTATGGTGATTTCGGTGCTTGTAAAAATAAATAATAGAGTTTGTACTAATTAAAAAATTCAAAATTTATATCCAGGACCCGACCGCACCCCCCGTTTGAAACGGCCAACAACTGATTACCATTGGTTTCAGTAATACACGTACGAGGAAATATAAAAAAAAACTTTGTATTAATACACAGAAAAAGGAACCTGCAAGCTCTAAAATGATTACCATTTATTTGTAAATCCATTGTTTCAGACATATTAAATATCAAATCAATTTGCGATGGAAACAATATAATGATGTAAAGTTGTTGTGCCCAATTTCGTTTTACTTTTCTTTGTAAAAATGAATGAAAAGGACACGTTGGTTTCAGATATTGTATTAGCAATCAAAACATTCATTGCAAATAAGTGCCTCTTCTTTAATTCGCTTTGAAAATGTTGTTGCATTTTGGTACTTTTTTGATCCAAAAATGTTTCACCTTTGCCCAAACTATAACCGATTGAGTTGAAACATATGCTCAAATATCCCTTGCCAACATACCAAATGCGCTAAACTTATCAATTATTTATTTCTTTTGCCGCAAACAGTTCATTCACTCACAAACGCAAAGGTCGACATCATCAGAACATGGTTGATTATACATTTTATCAAAAAAGGTTGAAATTTTATCAAAAAAGGTTGAAACTTAGCTTAATTAAATAATTGCAAAGGTAACCTTTTAGAAATTATTTATTTTAGTTATTTTTAAATTTTTTAAAGTTACAACTAAAATATTTATACTTGAATCAAAAAATTCTCGTTTTGACATTATCGCCTTCTGAGACTCATTAGTAAGATTTCACAACATTTTCCAGTTTATTATGAAGGATCTTACAATTTATTAATTAAAACTAAAATGTGAACTACTAACTCTAAGAGGAGATGACAAGACACTGGATTTGTTGTTCATAACTTCCTTGACCCTGAATAAAAAGAAGACGCTCTCTTTTTCTTGTTTCCATGCAATTGTTTATGGTTATTTACCGGTGCATCGATTCTGTAGTGAAGTGAAAAATCTGAAGAATAATAGTTCAATGTGTGAAACACTAAGCTGAATAACCACTTTTTTATTTTATGTCGACACTACAGTGTAACTTTAAATTTTCTTTTAAAAAATTATTTGATAAAGACATTCTGGGCAGATCTCCATTGTATTTTTTTCGAATTTTCATAAATTAGTTTTTTGTTTATTCGGTTATTTGAAGAATTCAAAATCTGCAACTCTGTATGAGCTGCTTCGTTTAAACGGAAGGTGCCTTTGGTACTTCCCCCCTGTTGTCATCGATTGTGGCCTTTGGATAGAAGAGAACAGATGAAAAAATGTTCTGAAAACAGTTATTTTTGAGTTGAAATGATTTACCACGGACTGTGGATCTGAAATTGATCGCTGTATTCATTAAAAAAAATCATTCACTTTTTGTGGTTTTAATAACAACAATGTTTCATGTCTGTTTCTAACAAAACGATCACCCTGGTAGAAACAATTTGACCTTGTCAGACGCCTTGCATATATTTTTTTTAGAAATTCGTTTTATTTCCTTTTTCGTGAGAAGTTGAACAACTTTTTGTAAAACGAACAGCTTGTTCTGCAAAAACTAGAACCTGCAAACTAGAATTATTTTCTAGATTGTGCAAAACGTTCAGGTAAATTTTTCAAAAAAAAAAAAAGAATGTTTTTAATTCTGGACAATTCAAAATCACATTTATAATAAATAAAGTATGTAAACGGGAGACATTAAAGTTGAAGGTCCGACGGTAGCCCTAACTGGCTTTTGACAATTGTCATACATGAGAGTGCTGGTGGGACAGCCGCTTTCACTCCACTTTTACACTTTTCCTATTTTTGGGCTTCTCAAAATTTTCAACGGAAAAAAGTTAATAAACCCCAAAAAGTAAATGAACTTCGACTACTATGCATTGATAACATCTCAACTGAAATTTGCGGACTATGAAAACTTATCTTGACTGGAAAAACATTTAGTTAAAGTTTTAAAATAGAAAGAATGTTTGACAATCCAAATATACACATCCTCAAAATTAAGAAAAAGTGTATTTATGTAAAACAATTATCTAAACGGAAGACAATTTGTTGACACTGTTCTCGGGCCGTTTTGGTTCATAGTTAATTGTAAAATCCAATACGCTTTCTTTATAAAAAAAGATAACAATATTAAAAAAACTAAAAATATAAATTTACGCATTCCAAATTATGTATAGAATTTTTTAAATTGCTTGCCAGCTTAACCCATTAAATTCAATTTAAAATAATAAAGTAAAATTTAAAAAAAATAGATTAGTCATGGTGTGGACCAATAAATTGAACAAACTGTCTTTTAGAAAAACGGCAAACAGAAACATTGAGTCAATAAAAATTTACGCAAATATTTTAAAAAAATTGAACCTCCCGATTGTTTTTTTTAAATTTAATAGAAAAAAAACGGTTTTACCTTAAAAAAATTAGAAGAACACCTGTTTTTCAATGTGTTTTTTTTAATAAAATTGTTTACTTTATTTATCACCAAAATTGCATCTTGTAAACATTTGTTTAACAAAATCTGGAGCGTGTGTCAAGTAGATTGAGAATCATCAGAAAACAAGTGAATTTTTCAAACTAACATTAAGAGTTCCAGACACATTAAAAATTTAGCACACCGTCAAGATCAAAATAATTTTGTGTTCGTCAATTTTAACCAAGATGCTTTCACAGGAACTATTACTGTGTGATTAGTAGATGCACTGATATAGGGTATGCCAAACATTGAAGAGTTTTAAATTAGACTTCTACAAAAATAGTTTACAAAAACAATTTCTTCTTGATAACCCGGAAAACGGAAAGCAGGGTACCTCAAACGAAATTATGCAATGAAGAGGCAAACTCATAAAATTGTAAAACATTGAGTTTGGTTAAATTATTGCATTTTTTGTTCTTGATGTTTTTTTCAAAACAGAAAAAAAATTAATTATCGACTTCAATGTTTCCTTGTATTTACAAGTGTTGCCTTCGAGTCATTTATGTGATATGTAAAATCTTCAAGTTTTATATCCTTTTGTTTGAATCCGGTTACATTGAAGCTACTTTCTGCATAGCAAAAATTGATTTGTTGTACACGTGTTTCTTATTTTGTATATTTAAACATCGATATTTAAAATAAAAACATTCGACAATTCAAAGTAAATAGTCCATGACAAATTCACACGTTTTGACCACATTGATTTATCTCGGGAATGTAAAACTGCATCAGTTGTAGTTAAATATATTCCCCACAAAGTGAAAAGATTGTTCCTACATTGTGTTTAGAACGAAACATTATCCTGTCAGTTGCTGTTGTAACATTGTAACGAGTAGGTACCAGAGATATATGTATGACTTTTAAATTATACATTTTTTGTAATTTAATTATTTTTCAACTAAACCAAACATATGATAGTTTTAGAGATTTTTATTTTCAAATTCGGTACAAGCTCACTTAGCGCATGCTCAATTTAGAAAAATTGGGAAAAAAGTGCAATTTGGGGGAACTGAATGTTTTGAGATTTTTAGAAATTAAACTAGGCGACTACGAATTACTCAACTGTTGATTCGGATACGTAAATTTTTAGTTCATATAATTTACAGTTCATGCCCGTCTAATCGTAAGAAGAAATGGTATTAGAGAAATTGGAGTTTGAAATTCATCCATTCTGAAATTGAGGACGTGAAGAGTTTGAACTTAAAGTTTCAGGTTTTGGAGGAAACGGAAAAGTACAAAACATTGTTTAAGACGGCTGCGAGACAATTATTACTGTAGATTTATTGATCACAATGTGAATGGTGATTCGTAAACAAAGAATTTTTGATAACATTGTATTGAAACATGTACTTAATTATTATCACTAAAAATAAAAAAAATAAATTGAAAATATCAAACATGAGATGAGAAGGCAGAATGGGAGAGAAAGAGAGAGAGAGAGCAAAAAGTTTTTAAATCAAGGATTTAAAAAATATTTTTTTTCTCTTCACGAAAAGCTCGAAAGTGTTTCACTTAAAGAAGAGTCCAGAAAACGGATGTCGTCTATTTTCGTCATTACATCCCACATTCATTTTTAACACATTTACGGACTGAAAAACTAATGCCGCCAAGAAGACGGCTCTCTTGACTCAATATTCGTAACAACAGGCGTAGGAGTATCACTGATGTTTTTGGTTATGTAACCAACCAAAATCTATAGGAAAACATGCAGATGATATAACAATATTATAAATATCAACTTGTATACATATTTTTATAATACCTTTTAAAGAAGGTAATTGATTTTATACCTTTTTACCAAAACCATTCTTAATCCGTAGTTTTCTCTGTCTGTTTGAACTCTCACTATGAATGGTTTGTCCTAATTTTGACAAGTTACATAAACGATTAAAACATTTGAGCGACTTATCAAATAAGTTGCCAAAAGCGTTTTTTAAATACATAGTAAGAGTAAATGGTTAAATTTATTTCTGCTTTACACACCCTTTTTCCTAGGGAAATGTTTCAGTAAAGGTAAAATAATAAATGTCGATTTTTACTGAATACGTTATCTTCAGCTTCTGTTAAACGATTTATTTATCAATTCTGCCTAGAAAAAATACAAACATCTCTGAACCTAAATGTACTTCAAGCAAGATTGTCTACTGGTTGGTGATGCAGTTGCATCCAGTATGGGTGGTCTTCAGGAACTTCTTTACGTTGGTCTTGTTCTCGCTTGTTTGATAAAATTTGGAACACTTTTCAGCCGAATCGTTTCCGCAACATAAGATGTCTTTGGGACACACTTCCTGGCCAATGTGAAGGAGCAAAACCTTGTGCACATCTCCTGGAGCAAGTGCCGGTTCGCAAGTTTTCTGTCCTAGAACGGTTAGGTGCAAGGCTTTGGTCGAAGGTTCCGTGAACATCTCGGTCTTACCCTTCACTAGAGGATTTCCTTTCTCAATTTTCTTCACAAGGTCGTCGTACGGATGAAAAGGATGGTGAGCCAATGCAGAGCAGTTGTTCGAGAATTTCGGATCGCAACTGAAGGAGAAAATGAGGTCCAGTTGCCTTTCGCCGTAGGTTTCCCAAGACGGATCCAGGAGCATTTGTGAATTCGGATCCAATAATCCATTTAGCGTAATTGCATCCTCTTTCGATAAATTGAAGTCTCCGAGAATATGAACGAAGTCAGGTTCATCCAAGGTCAGAAACACCTTCAGAAACTCATGAATGTGCTCAGGACAGGTTTCATCGATTTTTGCATTTTTCTTGTGTTCGTGATAGACGACGAACACGCGATGGATGCCGTTGGATAGTTTAAAATCCACGTAAACAAATTCTGTGCTCTGATCGTGACTGCGCTTGTTGAAACTGCCCATACGAGTACGAGTGAGGCTTTTCTTGTAAAGAATGTAGAGACCGCGATGATCAGGGTTCGGAAGGGGGTTCAGGTATCTAAATAAAATGTACAGTATGTACTAGAGCAATGTCATCAACGGATGCAACCTTACGCAGATTTTATACACTGGCTACGGTAAGCGATTTCGGGTTACTGCGCAAATCGTAGATTCTCTATTCGATACCATTTCAGGCCAACAACTTCAAAAGCCCCGTTCTCTGCGAATACGCATTTTTACGTGATCTAGTTTAAAAGGAATACTCAGTATAACATGTAAATTGAGTGTTTGAAATTGTATGAAATTCCATTGATTTTCAATATATGTCGATGTGTGTGGAGTGTTGCCAGGCCCTCTCACACTCACTCTCTCCCTGCCTCTCACTCACTCTCTCTCACACCTTGGGAACTACTATTTACAAAGGGGGTTTATTAATACTGGTACCGGACTGAACACTGAACCGAGACTGGGCCTGAACTGAGCATGAGACTGAACTGCCTGGCGGCGGCCGAAGGGGCGGGGTCAGGTGACGGAGCGCAGTACCCGCGACAATGTGGGAAAATTCAGTTTTTCAACCGAATTTCATACAATTTCAAACACTCAATCTACATTATTTATTGAACTTTATTTTTGAATTCGAACATCTAAAATTGCGTATTTGCAGAGGTCGAGCTTTTCAAAGTATATATTTTTGAGGAAATCTAATGAATTTTCACTAAGCGCGCTCCATCTCACTCGCAGACCTTTAACTTGGATATGATAATGGGGCTGAAACAGTATGGTCACTTCGGTGCTTGTAAAAATATATAATAGAGTTTTGTATTCTACAAGTTTGAAAACAAATTAAAAAACTTGCCCCTTTAAGAACCTTTTAAAAAACTAAATTAATTAAAAAATTTAAATTTATATCCAGCACCCGACCGCACCCCCCGTTTGAAACGGCCAACAACTGATCACCCCTGGGAAAAAAGCTAGTTGTTAGATTGGCTGAAACTGTGTGTAATACATTAATTTGACCTTAAACCATATTTCTGAGATTTTTAGGTCAATAATCGATTTTGGACACGGGTTACGGTTGTAAAAAATTACCGAACGGCTGCGCTTCTTTGATTTCACTATTTTTAAAGATGTTTTTTGCTTTTTTGTGATCCATTTTTTAGGTTGTTACGCATGAGATAGCATGTACATTGGTATTCCTTTCTCTGAAAACGCGCTTTTCACAACACAACAAAAAAATAAAACTCACTCGTAAGTATAATCGTGTTCTGGGTACATGTCGTCGTCCACATCGAACGATTTAATCTCCGACAGAAGAATGACATCGGGACTGGGGTTCAGAGACTCCGCGAGGGCGAATAATGTCCCTTTCTTCCAGCAATGAGTTCCAAGTCCACCCATGTTCCAGTGAGAAATTAGGAGCTAAACACGCAACCTTTAAACACAAATTAGAACAAGTTACATGATCGGGGCCATCAAACGCTTTAGGTTGCTCCTGAAAATTTACTTTTTTAAAAAAAATAAAACACATAAAACTTACCGTTTTTTCTTTCTTCTTCTTGGCTCCCAGTGATCCATCGGCAATCGAAGAAATCTTAAAGCATTTAAATTAAAATTATCTAATCATTATACCAGTTTTTTGTCTTCTTTGCTAGTAGACATGTTTGACTGAAAAGAAAATTGTAAAAGCAAAATAATTGTAAATTAAAACAAAGGGTTTTTCGTGATTAATTTTAATGTTTCAAAGGTTTTTTTTATTTTTATAGTTTGTTTCCACAGTAACCGGCACTTATGAGGAGTCGATGTAGCTCTGGTTACGAAAAAAAGTGATAAAACATTGGTTCAGATAAGACTAATCCGCTGTTGCTAGGTTCAAATATGCCACGTTTTAAGCATTGGGGCGCCAGTAAAGATAAGAATACGCAAGCGCCCACAATTCATTCAAGAATTCACCGGCATGAATCCCAAAAAAAAAGATTTCTCACAAATTTTAAAACATTGCAGTTCTCTTATTCAAAAGAAGCAATCTTGGTCATCCGTCAAATTTGCGTGATGCCCTTTTGCAAAACCTCAAACTCAGTTTTAAATTCGAAATTGCATCTTGTAATTTGTTAAAAAAACGTGGGCTAAGGAAATTGAGATTCACAAGAAAACAAGTGAATTTAATTGTTCATAAAACATAGAGGTGTTGACTAATAGTCAAATCAAGAATATTTCATATTTTAAACAAACGTTAAGGCTTCCAGACATATTTAAAATATAGCAAATCATCAAGATCAAAATAATTTTGTGTTAGTAAATTTTAACCAAGGGGCTATCTGAGAATTATTACTGTTTGGTTAGACTGAAATGATATACGGTATGTCAAACATTGAAGAGTGTTAAAATTAGACTTCTGCAAAAATAGTTTACAAAAACAATTTCTTCTTGATAACCCGGAAAGGAGAATTAAAACAAAGGAGAATTAAACCTAAATAAAAATTAAGGAATAAAGAGACAAACTCATAAAAATTGTAAAACCTTGAGTTCGATTAAATTAATGCATTTGTTGTTATTATTTTTTTTCAAAAACAGAAAAAAAATTTATTATCCACTTCAATGTTTTCCGGTATTTATTAATTTTGTATTCTGGAGATTTATGTGATACGAAAGAGCTCAAGGTTTTTATCATTTTGCTTGAATGCAGTTACAGTGAATATCAAACATTGATTTGTTGTACACTTGTTTATCTTTTTATATTGTTAAAACATTCCTGCAATATCAAATAGATAATTAAAATAAAAACCTTCGACAAATAAAAGTAAATAGTTGACGCCAAATTCACATTGTCCGTTTGGCCACATCACTCCATTGTTTTAACTCGGGCATGTAAAATTTCGTCAGTTTTAGTTAAATATATTCCCACAAAGTCAAAACTACGAATTATGGTTAGAGGGATACATTTTACTTTCAGTTGATGTTGTAACGTTGCAATAAGTTGGTATAAGATTTTTAATATAATTTTAATTAATTATAATTTTATTATTTTTTTAACTAAAAGAAGCATAGGATCGTTTCAGAGAAGTATTTCGAAATCGGTACAAGCTGACACACATTTTTGACATTTTTGGAACAAAGTGCACTGAATGTTTTGTAATTTGAAGAAATAAAACTGAAAAATCGTAAACAAAGATTTAATTTTATTCCGACTTCTGGACAACCTATTAACCGAGGCCCTTCTTATTGGATATCAATGTAGTGAAACCTTCATTGAACAAACATAATTCAAAAATAAAATGTACAAATCGAAAAAGTGAGGGAAGACAGAAAAAGGAAGTGGGACAGAGAGAGAGAGAGAGAGAGAGAGAGAGAGAAAGGGGGAAGCAAAAAGTTAACAAATCAAGGGTTATAGAAATATTTTATTTACATGTTGTAATGTGATGAAACGTTTGGAAGCGCTAAACTTCATTAAAAATCCAGAAAACGGATGTCGTCTATTTTCGTCATCGCGTTGCACATTTATCATTGACACATTTACCGTCTGAAATCACATGCATAACTAAAAATGGTTTTGAAACTTACATTTTTAGAAGATCAGTCATTTAAAAAAGTAAGTTGAAATATTGAAGATGATTTCATCCTCACTATGATATCCTGTTCATTCTTGGGACTAAATAATGTAGTGTGGTCCACCCATGCAGATAGAAGAAGACCTGAAATATTGAAATTCGAAAATCACTTTTCAATCTATCTGTCTCTCTCTCTCTCTTTCTCTCTCTCTCTCTTAAAAACTTACCTCTAACCTTTGTCTGCTCCCCCTCTGTTTTCCATATTTCAAAAATAACAATGTTTAAGCTGTTTTAATGTTGAAAATAAGGTATATATGACCTGAAAACTTTTATATTTAACTTCAAATGTGAGAATAAGGGACAAAATCATAAGAAAATCAAACTTGGTGAACATATGGGGCTCTAAAGCCATCAATCGATGGGAGACTGGGGGCATTCTCATAAACAAGATGACGCCGGGAGGATGGGCCTCGGCAGACCCAGGCGACCTCGAAGACTATCGTGAAATCCATCAATATGCGTAATTAATTCAGACGTTGAGGAGGAATTGATGTTTTGTTAATGTAAAAATTGATGTTTTGTTAATGTAATCAAAAAACTTGTAAAGGAAAAAGGAGTGAAATCAACCCAACAAGGATATAAGAAATTAACTGAGCTGAAAAATAATAAGTTCCTAACAGCAAATTGATTATATCTCGTATCAGCTCGTATCATTGATGATTGATCCTTTTCTAAAAACATTGAAGTGATTGAAAATGTTTATAAACTTTTGTAACGTTCTGTGATCAATTTAGCTTTCAATTGTTTTTTTTAAATGAATTTTTGTAACCGGTAAGTTTTTTTACAGCTATGAAATAGTGGGATTATGTGACAAGTGCACTAACATCACTTGCATAGGCTACGAAATATACCACAATTAGGTGTAAATGATGGAACCATATTAACTAAAAAAATTTTATATGTTATTTTTGTGACACAACAAAACAGTGAAATAATTTAAATTGAAAACTAAACGTTAAACTTGAAACTACAAGTTCTTTCAACATTTTAAAAGGAGGTTTTATGTTATTATAGTTTGTAATGTTTTTGTTACAACTGTATATTGTGTTAATCAAATGTTCCATAAATGTATGTTGTTTGCGTCAAACATGCAAATTTAATACTGCAAGATACTAACTTAGTTTTAGGTATTGGGAAACTCATTGGCGTTTTCCCAATAAGACATAAATGGTTTTCACCGTAACATTACACCAACAATAAAACAAATTTTCAATGCTTATGTGCCCAAAATCTCATAATTGTAGAGGCCAAAAAGTAAGTATTAAATTAAAATTGACATATTTTTTAAACTTAAAAATGTCCATATAAAAACCAAATTTTTGTTTGTGGAATGCTGTTTAATTTTTAAAAATCTGAACATCATGAATTCATTAAAACGAGAAGAAAATGAGCCAAATATGAATTCACTGAATTTGATTTTTCATTTGTTTTTGGCTATATTTCGTTTCGGAGATTATTTGATTACTGAATTGCAGTGTTTTCCGAAACTTAATGTGGACCAGGTCAAACAACTTGCAAACTATAGAAAATATAACATGTGTTTTGCGACTTTTCAAGAAAAATTTCGAGAAACACGACAAATGATCGACTATGAACCTTTGAGCAAAATAGAAACACCTCACATTTTAAGTAATCAGACTGAAACATTGGATAAAAAGTGGATTTAAAAACTAGGAAAATTAAACTCTACAATTAGGAAATTAATGGAAAAATGCGGATCATTCGTTGCACCAGGGATTATTAATGTTTTAAAAAATCTAACAAAATAAAGATTTTGGCGAATCATTCAAATCATAAGAGGGAAATTCACACCTAATTTTTGTCTTTTTACTTAAAAAAAATAAAAGGTAAGCATTATTTTGTTAAATTCAAATTTTCATCTGTCATTTGTAGATCGAAGAAGTCAAAACAGAAACAGCTTTCTTTTGATTTCTTCCAAACAAAGCATCGATTTCATCCCTATACAAATAACTGAAAAAACATGAATTTGAAGAAAAATGCAAACTTACGAAAATTTATAGAAAATAAAAAAGTTGCTTGAAATTGCTGTGTTTATTCCAATTCCAGCATAGTCAAATAAAAGTTTTTGCTGTTCTCCAGTAAAATTAAGAAGAGGGCATATATACATAATGAATACAGTGAAAATCCAACAAATAAATACAAAGAGGATTTGAATGGTGATGGATTTAAAAAATCTTTTAAAATGATGATCTGAAAATAAATTTATTAAAATTGTTCTCAAAAATAAAGTTACTGGCTCCTCTGCGGTAAACAGAATACAAGATAAACGTGTAGATTATTCCAACCATTGTGTAAACAATCATAACAATTTTGGCGTAATTATCATCGGAACTTGAGAAGGCGTTAACTACGCTGCAGTGTATTAGGCTAGAAATGTCTATATTAGTGGGTTTGTTGTGTATGCGTGTGTGAGTGTGAGTGTGTGTGTGTGTGTGTGTGTGAAACTGTGTATATTATTGTGTTTGACAGTGTGGGTGGGTGTATGTGTACATGTGCGTACATACTTACATATGTGGAAAGTCATTGAATCTAAAACAAAAAAATTTTGGGATTCTAAAAATGTTAATTAACTTTTAATCAGAATAATTTCCGTGAATTATAATAATTTCTGTCTATGTTACACCACTAATCGTTCACGCCTTAGAATGAGAGACAAAATAAAGAAAATGAAACGTTCCGGTAACTTAAAGTTTTTAATGATTTTTTTGTATGTGTGTACATGTGTGTGAGTGTGTTTGTTTATGTGTATGCATGTAGGTATTTATTTGTATCTGTAATGTGTGTGTGTCTGCATCTTTGAACGTGTGGGTATGTCTTTGGCAATGCGTGCCCACAATAGGCGAGGTAAAATTCGATTTCAATTTTTTTGCAGCGAAACATTGTCAACGATCGTTTTGCTCAGTTTTGATTTTTTCAATACAGTAAATTTAAAAAAATAACTTTGATGGTGAAAAAAATGTTCCATTTGCTATTTCAATTTTTCACCTCTTTGCCCATAACATTTTTTCGCTATTGAAAAAAATTAAAAGAACATTGAAACGTGTAGCTAACTAAAAACATAAACAATGTCGGTTTACTGTAAGAAGTGCATGTGTGTGAGTGTATGTTTGTTTGAATGTGTGTATGTGTGAAACAAATTTCTTTTAAAACAAAACTAGATGTAGTTTTCTTTGGCGAATTTAAAATGTTGAGTTTTGGTATTGCTTGCTATCGATTAAGTGAACACACACAGTAAATTTAAAATACATGTGATTCAACTCAATTTTTGATTCAAGAAAACTATTATTTGAAAAAATAAGAAGCAAATTGGCTAGGTTATGTAGGCTGAAACGTTATAACCGTTCTTGAAAAACCATTAAAAAACATTGAAACGCGAAAATAACTTTAAAAAAAACACAAAAAAACAATGGTTGATCGTATTCTCTCTCGTATGTGTGTATGTGTGTGTGTGTTTTGTCTTTGTGTTTATAATTATCATTGGCTGCAGTGTATGAGGCTAAAAATGTTGGTATCAATTTGTACATGTGTGTATGTGTGGGTGTGAGTGTGTTAGTAAGGGCGCAAGTGTGATTGCAAGTGTGTGAATGTGTATGTGTGTATGTATGTGCGTGTGAAAAATCTCTCACTTGTCTGTCCTGGATCGTCTAGCAACTACCTACTGATATGCCATAATTAATACAGGAATGATTAACAAACTTAGAAGATAAACAAAACTTTGTTGAAAAATATTATATCGAGCAGGAAATCGAACTGCAATTAGTCTATCAATTGCCAGTGATAGAAGTAAAGGAGGATACACCAAGCACCAGAAAAGTCATCCAATAAAAACAAGTTAGCTGTGGGATTAGGGCTGAAAAGAGTTATTTAGAAAGAGATACGCAAGGTTTCGCAGGAATCTCTTTAAATTTTCAACTTTTTTGAAAAGTCTATTTTGAAACATTTAAGTTTAAAAAACTTATCAAACTAAATCTCACTTTCAGTGAAAAATGTGATAATTTCTGGAATATGGCCCGATAAATGAATTGCATCCCAGAAACAAGCAATTGCGACTATGTAATTGCAAGCGGACCTAAGTTTTCTGAAAAAAAAAACAATTTTTAATGATTTTGAATTCAAAATACTTTGATTTTATTGTAACCAGGACGATTATAAAGTTGCCAATTAATCCAACTGTAGTACATAAGCAATAATACAATGTGATGGGAATCATTTCAGTTTTAGTCATATCTGAAATCTTTCTAAAAACTGAAACGTTTAAAAAATTCTCAAAAATATAAAAGTATACAAAAAAATTCTCAGTTAACTGTTAAATAGAAATTAAACACTCTGTTTTAGCGTTGGTTCAAGATTGCTTTGGGGGCGAAAAATTGCCTAATCAAAACAAAGATTAATATGTGACGAGAAAATTCGTGGGCGGCCCCTCACTATGGGAAAATGAAAATATGAATTAACTTTTTGATCACTGAATAGAGTGTAATCATACTGTCCGGCCAAACTGCATTTTTAAAAAAAATTAAATTTATAACACCAAAATTGTGGAAGAAAACATTGCATTGAAACATGGAGTGCTGTGGCAAAAATGTTTATTGGCAAAGAGTCCTCAAACTTCCTGTTTTTACATGATGATATTGGACTTAAAATATTGGATTAAAGTTAATCTCAAGAAAAAAATTAAAACTAACCGAAATTAAAGTTTATTTCTAGGAACAAGTCTTTTTATAAAGAAATTTAACTCGCTAACAACACTTTCATCATAAGAAACCATTATTATGCGTGAATACAGGAGCAATAATAACTTCAATTTTCATACGATATTTTTAATCAACTGCAAAACATTGAAATGAGTTTAATTGTAAAACGTAAAACAATATACAAATAGTTTCAACAAATATTTTTTTTCCTTTTTTAAAGTTTGCTGTTTTTGATTATAACTGTAGATTTTGTTAATCAAACGTTTTATAAATGTATGTTGTTTGCGCGAAACTTACAAATTTTAAAAGCAGCGTTTTCTTTTTTATGTCTTCTAATATTCTTCAGCAAAAGAATGTTAGCCGAATTGCCGAAACTGTGGTTTTTTTATAATGTCTTCCATTAAACTAAGTTGAAGGCCTTTTTATTTGCAATTTTGTTGTCTAAAAACACAATTTAAAATTATGTCTTCTCGATTTTATGAGCCAAAATATGAGAAAAAATAGTGTGCCATATTTTCTTCTTTTTGGACTCTAGGACATAACCCTTTTTTTCAGAACTGTTTTTTCTGAAACAGAATAAACAGAAAATCGCTTCAAACGAAATTATAAAGGAAAAAAAGAGTGAAATCAACCCAACAAGGACATAAAAAACTTGTGTTTATTGATTATTGTAACTACACAAACAACACTTACGAAAACTTTATGAGAAACTTTAAGTATGTTCATATAAATGCAGGAGCGATAATAGCTTAAATTTTTATGTGTTCCTTTTTCACGATGCAACAAAACATTGAAACACGTTGAATTGTAGAACAAGCGTTAACTTTGAAAATACAAGTTAATTCAACAAGTTTTCGCAGGTAACATTTTTCGTTTACCACTGTTATGTTTTGTTAATCAAATGTTTCAAAAAAGTATTTTGTCAACTGAGAATCTCACAAGTGCAATAGTACTCGGTTCCTACTAAAATGTCAGTAAAATGAAATCTGAAAGGAAAACCAAAAAGTTTAATCTTTTTAAACTGTGTTCTTCAGCCAACGAATCTCAGCCAAATAGCCTCAACACGTGTTTTGATCTTATGTTTCCGATTCTATAATGTTGAAGTAATTTTCAATAAAAGTGACAGTGTAATGAATACAGAAAATCGTTTCTTTTTCAAAAATGCTTAAATGTAAAAGTCAACTATCGATAAATTAAAACTTTTATTAAATATTTCAATTTTATTACACCGATTTTATTTTTCCCGAATAGAACATCTACTTAATCTCTATACAGCAGCCTAAAACAACTACCTAAAACGCCTTGGCCTTCCCCTTGATGTAAAAATATTAAACGAGTTTTAAAGTTAATTTCTAGAAAATAAATTTGTCACGGAAAGTAGCTTGTCTTTTAATTCTTCAAAAAAAAGTGTTGTATTGTGTTAAATAAACAAAAACACAAATGGAATTGGAACGATAAAAAATTTATAGTGAAAAAAAATGATTTTTTGCATGTTTCGTTCGGCTGATATAAAATCAAAGAAATCTAATTAATGATAGTGATTCTGCGGTGAGTGGTTCGGTAATTCTTCAAGTAAACAATTTTCTGTAAAGTTTGTTAAAGGGAATCTTGTTTCAAAAAAAAAAAAAAAAAGAAAAAAACGAATTTCATCGGTTGCGAAGTTGAGGGAAAAGTAAAAATCAATCTTTTTGTTGATGCAGGAATGAAGACTAATCAGCTTTCCTCTTTTGAATATGGTATAACAATTTTCTGAAACATGCAACAGAAATTTAAAATTTTTTTAAGCTATTAATGCTTCTGGAAGCGGCTAGACGTTTGTTTTTTATTTGCAGTATGTTTTGTAATGATGTCAGTGTTTTGAATACATAAAATCATTTCTTTTTCAAAAATGCTCAAAGTTCAAAATTGAACGATCGAAAACTCATTTATAATATATTGATGACACCGATTTCATTTTCCATGTTCCTTTTTACAATGTTTACAACAAGTTTAATGCAAATTCGCAAATAGCAGTGTTTCGTTTACCAATATTATGTTTTGTTATTATTATGTTTCATAAACTTATTTGTCAACTGAAAATCTCACAACTACAATATGTTCCTTTCGCAATCACTGAATTGTTTGATGTAATACCCTCCGTTACATCAAACTACTCTTTCTAGTGATCAATGAGTATCGATTTTTTCACAAACGTTTTGTTAATCAAAAGGCTCATAAATATATGTTGTCAGCGTGAAACCGCTTTCCAAAAAACATTGCCTATCACACAAACTGACATTATTATAATCGCATAAAAAGTTTATTTTAACTGCTTATCAAAACATTGAGAACCATTTAGAAATTTTGAACAAGGAAACATTGTTTTAGTTGTTTACTGTCAAAAACCATCATCCAAAGTAGCTGAAACAATCTTTGAAAGTGTCCTAAGTATTGCACTTAATCGTCTCACAAAAAAAATTAAATGTTTTTGTTTGGAACCAGCTTTTTGTAAACTAATAAAGAATGACCCCTGGGATCCTGAAGTTATGAAGGTTAGATAAATTAATATTAACACTTTTTTCTACATAAACTTTTAAAATTTTCTTTTCAATTTTAATCTTTTAATTTAAATTTATTTAGCATGTAAATTTGAGATTCGGTCTGAAAGTGGAATGTAAAAAATTCCAAATGTTGACTGTTTTGAAGGATGGGAAACTGTGGCGGACTTCAGATGATCACTATTGTCATGGAAGGTGAATTTAACTAAAAAAATTTATTTTTAAAGTTTTATTTTTACATTTTAAAATAGTGTTTTTAAATGTTTCAGGTGCATTATAAGGTTAAATGACCATGCAAATTTCCAAGGCCCTTGGAGCGTTAAGTCGGATGTTTTTGAATGTGATTTTATTCAAGCTCAGTGTGCCATGGTTGGGAAAGAGGACATTGTTTATGACGTCATACATACTCAGATTTATAACAGGTGAGAGAGAGAGAGAGAGCGAGAGAGAGAGAGAGAGAGAAGGAGAGGTAGAGAGATAGGGGTCAGAGACGCAGAGGAACCCTCAAAATTTCAGCAAAGAAGTCAATGTTTCAATTCCTAAAAAATCAAAAACTTCCAAATCAAAAACGAGACCCTCAGTTTTCGTTATTCTAATTGACTCCATGGGCGCGACTCAGGCTCATAGGTAAATTTTCCAATTTTAAATAAGTTAATTCAAATTTTTAGAAACATCCCAAAAACTATGCACTATTTTGAAAAATCAATGAAAGCTATCGATTTTCCATTTTTAAACAAAGTTGGGCTGAATAGTAGACCAAACGGATTTGCGTTGTGGTTTGGTAAGTACTTTAATGTTTCGCGCCTACCAGATCTAAAATTTAAAAAAGTGGCATTTAATCCTTGAATTGTGGGTGACAGAAATAAAAAAAAATGGTTGAACGTCGAAAACATCAACGTTGTAAACAGTGGAGTGATATGGCAAAACATTTTACCATTTACAGGGCCTCTAAAAAATATAAAAGAAGATTGATTTTTCTAACAAACTAATGAAAATTTCAGGAAAACTGATAGATGACATCGATCGATCGGTTTTTGGACTTCCAACTTTAAAAGGTGACGCTTGGTGGAACGAGACCTGCAAAAGACTTCTGGACAATGAAACCTCCATCTTTGATGAGTTTAAGAACCATGGGTATAAAGTAAGTAACAAAATAGCGTCTAATCTATTAAAATATCAACTAGCTTTTACTAATTTTCAAAAAAAAACAATCGGATTGGCGGACGTGATTTGGATTTTTCAATAAAGTTTTAAAGTTTTATATAAATGCCAGCAAACTTATTTTCAATTGTTTGTTCCATTTTGTGTTCTTTATCTACGCAATATTGGTCTATTTTTGTTTTGAAACAATGTAAAAAATTAAAAAAATAAAATTAATGAAAAGCGAATTTTTCTGTTTTTGTACTTTTGGAATCGCTGCTACTCAAACGAAATCACCCACTTTTTTGTTCATCTCTTTTTCGTAAGTAACAACACGCTTTTACTTTCATGAAATATGAACTAGAGTACATCAAAGGGATGAAAAATCGTATTTGTAGATAGATTGCATAATAATCGTTCCAGTTTATCAAATAAAACTAATTTTAGATTTGCCACATCTAGAAGAACGCGATTACACTCATTAGATATTAAAGGGACAGTCAAGGGCCTTTCATTTCATTATCATAGGATACGGTCGTCCATTTTGCATATTCAACAATGCTAAATTGTCTCGCACACTCCTCATTTCCCTCAATGTCTCATTCAAATTTGAATGTCACTAAACGCAGGACACATTGACCGTCCGGGCCATCCGCACTTTCTGCGGATGGAAACCCGAAATCGGCTACTTTGAGGTTGAATATCTCAAAAACTAGGGACTTCCGACATAAGGTCCCAAAAAGTTTTTTGTACAGCTGAATTTTCTCTTTCATATGAGACAAAGTTGCAAAAGCCGCCTGACTGTCCCTTTAAAGCTTTTAATTTCATAAGCTTCGTAAAACATTAGATTCATTACATTAATGTTTTTATTTAATAATGTTCCGCATCATGTTTGAAATGAAATAAAAATTGTGCAACCGTGAAGTTGTGAAACTAATTTTTTTAAATCAAAATTTGACACCCCTTACGAACAAGACGGAACTAGAATTAACAGGCATTTACATTTGTCAAACTTTATTGAAGCATTGGGGTGTCCCAGTTTATATATTGTTTTCTGTTGGTTGACAAACTGAGAATAACTATTTGTGTTGTAGCTACTACCATTTTTTAAAAAAATAGAGTAATGCTCTACTATGAAACTGTGCAAAACGAAACATGAATTGAAAAAAGTAGTCTGCCATATTTAAAAAAAGATTTAAAATTTTGAAAAAAATGAAGTGTTTTTGTGATTTTTTCCCTATAATTAAATTTTTTAAAATAAATAATGAAATAAAAAATAAATAGAAAAAACATTGTTAGCCTTAGAAAAGCATTCATATTACTTTCGATTACAACAAATACGAGAATTTTTTTTCTGTCATCTTTTAACGACTTTTTCGCTTACAGTAGTTGCTATTTTATTATCAATTTGCGACGTTTGTCGTAAATGCGTAATATTCAAGTGGTAAGATTCAAACACGCGCTAAAAAAGTTTTGATCTAAAAAGCTACTTAGGATTTTTTAAATAAACATACTAAGAACAATTTAAAACGGTTGATTTGTTATAAAAATTGAAATCAAAGTAATGAGGTAATTTCATTACTTTGAAAATCTGTAGTCAGTGGATTATTTTGATATCTGGAAACTAAATATATGCGCATTGTAAAACATTACATTATTTGCATGATTTTCAAAAACGAATAAGCAATAAACAAAACTATGTGGAACCAGACATTTAAAGAAACAAAATATGTTTTGTCAAGTTCATGTTTTGAAAACTGTGTCAAGTTCGTGTTTTGAGATCTAACTAATTTTTTACTGTAATTCTGCTCAAGTCGTACCTGTACCGAATTGATTGTTTATTAGTGTACTTTTAAAAATAGTGAAACTTTGTTTAAATTTAAAATTTTAAAAAATAGATTTAAAAACAGCTTTGATTGTCCTTTTGAAGCAATGGTTTTAAAATGTTTACAAACTTAAAAAAATATAATTTTAAAAAAAGGGCAAGTTTTCCTACACAGATGATTTCTTTGGAAAACTATTTTTCACAAACAGAGGATTCAACTAATTATGTTGTCTGCTTGTGATTAAACTAAATTTCTCTGTAAAACATTGAATTAAATTAAAAAATAATAAAATTGTATTTTCTTTGAAACCATATTTGAAGGGCACTTAAAAAAGCTTAAAGAGCCACATCCCAGCTTAAAGATTAAAGAGCAACAAACAAGTTTTTGTTACCCTTGAATAGCTATGAATTTTGTTAATAACATAATTATTTAAGCAATTAATGTCATTAACAGGAGCATCAGCCTTCTTTCCAAAAGCTAGAAATAACATTAACCGGTTTTATTTTTGTTTTTTATTTGTGTTTTGTATTCCAAATGGTTAAAATTTATCTTATTTCGGCAGTTAACATTTTTTTTCAAACCGGCAGTAAATATAATTTGTATCCTTCAAATGTTAGTAATCCCTGCAGAGGCCAACCAAATTGTTTTTTGTTTCGTTTTTTTATGTGTAAATTCTCAAACAGAGATTTGGCGAATTACATCATCTGCGTGGAATTAAAATTAAATCATAAGTGAAATGTTGAAGTAAAGATTTCAAGGTTTTTTTCTTTGAAAGCATAGAAAACCTGAATCTGAGGAAAGAATCGAATCATCATATGCTAAAATTGTAAAAGTATTATGATTCATTTGAAACATTCGAATCAGCACCGAAATTTGCATTTTTGTTACAATTAAATTAAAATTTTAAAACATAATGGCATTAAATTTTATACCTTCATAGTTTTTTTATTGTTTTAAAGGGGTTTTGTATAATATGTTATTATTATCAGACCCTCCTTGCCGATGATTGGTCCAGAAATATAATCACTTGGCCGGACTGCTATGGATATATGAGACAGCCGGTTGATCACACTTTTCTGTAAGTCGACAAAATACAGTTTTTACGTCTTCACTGCCCTGCGTTTACGCAACTAATTGGGTGACCTCGGCGTTATTGAGTAAGGGTCCCTTTGTGCGTAAGGGCACAAGGGGACCCATACGCAAAAAAAGGACCCCCGTAGTTTGAGCGTTTGTGAAACATTACTTCTCTGTTTCAAAGCTAGTTATTTGCATTTCCAAAGCTTTAATGTAGTTTAACGGTGAAGTAATGATTTTCGCAATTGTTTGCCACACCACTCCACTGTTGAATTTTCAGCCCCTTCCTCATAGAAATGTACAGTGCTCCAGTCTTCCAAAAGAGGTACACTTTTGATCACTGCTATACCCTAATCAACGAAGAACTCGACTACCTACAAAAATTTATTAACGCTTATAAAGGTAACTTTTTCTAATAAAAAATTTAAAACTTGAAAATTAGATGAACCCAAGTTTGCATGGATGTGGACAAGTTTGGTAAGTCATGATGATTCCGATGGGTCGATTACGATGGATTTGGTTTTGATGGAATTCTTGTTGAAAAATAGGAAAGTTGTGAGTTTCACCGAAAACATAAAAATAGGTTTCAAAATAAATTTCAGTTCGATGAGAGTTTTGTTTTCTTGATGGGAGATCATGGAATTCGACAGGGAGGGGTAAGTATTTTTATTATTTTTTAAGTATAAATGTCTTACTTAGAATTACCTTAAACCTTGGAAATACTACTCTTATTAAAAATTCTATACAAGCTTATCAACTTTGGAACAATTTCAAGAAATGTTTTTATATTTTGTTCTAACACGAAACGAATTTTTTATGTTTTTTGTAGTTTTTGTTGGTAAAATCATTTTTTAAATGCCCAACCTTCGACGATAAATCTCTTCGATAAATGAAAAGATTATCTCAAAACACTACATTGACTAAAATAATTCCACTTTTAAATAATCGAATATTTTTAACTTAGTTTGTATGTATTTCTAAAAAAAATTTCCCCAAAAATAACTTGAATGTTTCGCCGTATTTTTCTTTATTGGAAGGCAAAAATTAAGCAATAGGTCGAACAATCAAGCCGTATATCACTGAAATTAAAGCATTTTTGCGAAAACAGCTGCCAAACAGAAAAAAAGCAACAATATACATTTTTTATTAATTTTTTTAACTTTTTATAGGTTTATTTAGTTTTTCAAAATGTTTTAACAATAACAAAACATTTTGTTTGCCCCGTTTATCTATTTTTCTAGTTTGTTGTTTTTCCTACTTCTCAACAAACTACGAAAATTTTTTTTTTCAATATTATAAAAAATAAACTAAAAACGAAACTTCGTTTATCATTATCACATCGTGTTTCGCAAACGTTTTAACGAAAAAAAAACTGAAACAAGTTGGAACCGAATTAAAAATCATGGATGTTACTTGAATTTAATGTTTTAATCGAAACAGATCAGTAATGAATACAGTACCACTTTAGTGTAGCTACCAAAGATGCACAAATACATTTGAATTCAAATAAGGATTTAAATCATAAAGTTTTACTTATTATAAGGGATCTCTCTATGTCTAGATTGGTTTCAAGCACCAAATTAACTGACGTGATGTTTTTACAATGTCTCTTTACTCGAATGTTTTGTAATCGTTCTAAAAACGAGAAGTAGAACAACAGAGCAATACGTCGTTTTCAGATAGTGGTGCTACTTTATTTTCTAAAACTGAATTTTGAAGGAAACGTATTGAACTGTTTTAGTATTAATCTTTCTAATATATTTTTAAAACATTTGACAAATACTCTTGCTTCTGCTAGTTTTTTTCTTCAAAGAATCTAATTATTTTGTGTTTTTCAGATCACCAGAACAAAAATCGGAGCAAAAGAAATGAGCAATCCACTTTTGGCAATTTCCGCACCAAAACATTTAAGAAATACCTATGTAACCGAAAGGATGGCCGAAAATGCGAAATCACTTCAGACCCATTTTGATACAAGGGCTACTATGCTAGACATTCTTAAGGTACCAAATTCTATTTAACAAAAAATAGAATTTAAGACTTACGATTTAAATTTCAAAAATCCAGCTGTGAAACATGAACATGGTCAATCTTTACTAAGAAAACAACATGGAGAACGGTCTTGTAGAAATCTTCCTATACCTTTGGAATACTGTATTTGTGAAATGAACGAAAAAGTCATGAATACGTAGGATCTGTGTCTCTGTCTCTGTCTCTCTCTCTCCCTCTCTCTCCCTCTCTCTCTTTCTCTCTCTCTCGCGCAACTCTTCTTTCAGGTCCCTTCCAATTTCCCTAAAAGTCGGCCAAGCAGTCATTTCTTCAGTAAATTCAATCCTGGAAGACTATGAAATCACAAAACGGTGCCCCCTTTGGAAATTTTCTCACGTAACTTAAGGCCTTATTCTTCTAAATCCTTAACCTTAAGGTCGTTTCCATAAAATCAATAACTCCGCAAGAAGGCTCAACTGCATTTATGGTTACGGTAGCTGCTAGTGAACCTTACAAACAAGCAGAATTTCGGGTACAAACTACAATTTCAGAAAAGTTCATCTTCTATTTTCAGGCTACTGTAATCCAAAATTCGCAGGGTGCTTTGACGGTTGGAACTATTGATCGAGCGGATATTTTTGGACACCGCGGAAAGTGCGCTCCTGGAGAAATTAGGAGATTTTGTGACTGTAAATGGCCCAAGAACAAAAGTGCCTAGATTTAAAGGAAACTGTATATATTTTGTTGCTTGAAGGGACCATATTGTGTAAATTAATCTCGTAGCTAAAAATAAACTTGAATGGCTACAGCTCGAGTTTTTTTTAAACGAAAAAAAAGAAAAAAAAAGAAAATTGTGGTTGTTTCATGTTTCAAAAAGATAATATAAGTATGAAGATTACTGCTCGACAGTAATAGCTCACGGCTGTAAGTAGGTATTCTTTGTTTTATCTAATGAAAACATACTAATTATAATTTTTTTTCGAAAAAAGAGTTTTAAATTGATCAGAAAGACTAAATTTGCATTCCGCTATTCTTTTTTTTGTTTTGTTTGGAAAATCAGGTTGCTTATTATGATTTTTAACATGAACGTTTCAAGCATAACTGCTGCTGAAAAAACATCGACTGTGTGATATTTCAACTTGGGCCGCGTATTTGACACATTACCGTTAAATATTGAACATTTACCTACAAACCATAATTTGTTCTTTGTCTTTTTTCTTTATCTTTGTGTTTAAAAGTAATTGACAAGTTAAAGGAACCTGGGACCTTCAATACTACTTTCTGCACTTAAGAGGCCGTCTCTGTAATATTGAAGCAGAATCCTAATACTCGGGACATGGAAAATGTCAACCTTTTAGAATTGGCTGAAAACTTGTGTGTGACATCCCTAAGACCCAAAAATGTTTTTCTAAAACTTTTGGGCCGAGGTCACTTTTGGGTGCCGGGTTACGGTAGCTGAAAGTCAAATACGGTAGTTTTTAAAACTTGACCAAAACACAAAGTTATATATACAAAACGATTTTAAATTGCATTCTAAGCAACAATGTCAATTAGTGCAAACTTGATTTCCCTACAACAAACAACTCAAAAAACAGACCTTTTTCGAGGTTTTTCGTATTTTGCGAAAAACTTTTCAATTACGGTAAACGTGTAACTATGTTTATCTGTTTCTACAACCATTTTTGCATAACTTTGCTATTGAACTCATTTAAAAAGCGCGTTACCTTCCTTGTCAAATTTGCGTTTGAAAATGGTGACCCTTCTTGTGAAATTTGTCAGGAATTTTTTTTAAATATTGAAAGTGCATCCATTGAAAAGATAATGTTTTAACTAAGAAAACCGTTTTTGAAAAAGTTAATTTGGTTAAGTTTGAAGCGCGTTCCTTAATTTTGAAGGGCGCGTCAATTCTTGATCGGCTGGCGGCGGCGGCGGATAGGCCACGCTTCCTGCGGCCGTCTGGAGAAGACCTGGAGAAGAATATAACTTTGTGTTTTGGTCAAGTTTGAAAAACTACCGTATTTGACTTTCAGCTACCGTAACCCGGCACCCAAAAGTGACCTCGGCCCAAAAGTTTCAGAATAACATTTTTGGATCTTAGGGATGTCACACACAAGCTTTCAGCCAATTCTAAATGGTTGACTTTTTCCATGTCCCAGGTCTGCTCCAATATTACAGAGACGGCCTCTTAAATGTTTCACTCTGCGTCTCTAACAGCAACTCAATAATTTCTTTTATATAGGCAAAACATGTCAAAGGTCCCCGACTGTCCCTTAAATAAATGAATCTGCTAAGAAAAATCGAGGATTTGGTCGGTTCGGCCCATTTCTACCAACTGCCTAGAGAAGTTTCGTATTGCTTCCAAATTTTAGTGTCCAAGTCAAATTTATTAACTTTGCATCAACAATACATTGAAAAGTTATTCAAGCACAGACTGTATCCTTCCAGCAGAGTTCATTGTTTGCCTTCGTGCCCTGGGGATAAACTTTGCTCGGATCAAACACAAACTGCTCCATGTAATACGGCGGTTGTTCCGAAATTTTCCCTGAATCCACTGTTTGTAGTTTTAAAAAAACCATACCTTCAGAACACTGAACTTTTACAAAAGTACAAGCTGGCAATCCGTATGCTCCATTTTCTCTTCCTGTGCAGTCGAACCACACCTGGAACTCAGTATTCAGTTTTTTTTAATATGACGGTTTTGCCACATTACTCCGCTGTTAAAGTGTCACATCGCTCTACTGTTTTCGTCTCATGTTTAATTGTCACATCACTGTACTGTTTAATTGTCACATAACTCCTTGTCACATCACTCTAATGTTTTATATTGCCACATTTCTATACTAAAAAACCGGAAACTTTCTAAACTTCCGTGTTTTGTGTTTGATGTTACTTTCAAAAATCAATAACCCACTTTTGGTTCGTTAGGATCATTGCTAACCTTTACGTATGCGGCAGAAACCCTGAAAACATTGATTCAAAGTTCCTTTTTGAAAATTACTTGTAGGGAGTTGGCGGGTTTTTCTTTTCTAGATTCATTTTATACATCTGACTCGGGTCAATGTAATCATTATGTTTTATGTTATTCCGGCAAATACGGACTTTATTTTTATCGCCACAGCGTTTCAAATCATTGTCGAAAACGAGACCGTTGGGACATTCCATCTAAAGATTGGCTTTAGGGAATATACAGAGTGAGAGAGAGAGAGAAAGACTGGGTCTCTGTGTGTGTGTGTGTGTGTATGTATGTGTGTGTGTATGCGTGTGTGTGTGTGTGTATGCGTATGTATGTGTGTGTGTGTGTGTGTGTGCGTGTGTGTGCGTGCGTGTGTGTACATGTGTGTGTGTGTACATGTGTGTGTGTGTGTATGTGTGTGTATGTGTGTGTGTGTATGCGTATGTATGTGTGTGTGAGTGTGTGTGTGTTTGTGTGTGTGTGTGTGTGTGTGCGTGCGTGTGTGTGCGTGCGTGTGTGTACATGTGTGTGTGTGTACATGTGTGTCTGTGTGTATGTGTGTGTATGTGTGTGTGTGTGTGTGTGTATGCGTATGTATGTGTGTGTGAGTGTGTGTGTGTTTGTGTGTGTGTGTGTGTGTGCGTGCGTGTGTGTGCGTGCGTGTGTGTGTACATGTGTGTGTACATGTGTGTGTGTGTACATGTGTGTGTGTGTGTGTATGTGAGGATGCAGTTTATACCTTAAAACCTTGTTTGTCCTTGCAAGCAATAAAGGTAGACTGACAGCCATCAGCATAAAAGCCATCATCCTTTCGCTGGCAAAATCGATCTAAAAAGAAAAACACTTTTCATCATAACGTTTGACCTACTGTTAACAAAGGGTACTGTAATTGGGAAGTCCGAACCAGGCCTGAAAATTTGGGTTTAGAGAAAAATAGGAGCTATTTTTCAGCCAAAAAATTTTAAAAAAAAAGATAATCAAAAACTCACGTGACATCACAGATTGGCACATCACTGGCACACTCGCACATTCCATTGATTGTGTTAAAATACCTATTTCCCTTGCATTTGTGAATAGAGATAATCTTTTCTAAAGTATTGGTTTTGTTTCTCAAAAAATAGAAATTTTACTATGTCCACCGTAAATAAAATGCTGGGAGCAGGCAGGAATTCCGAAATGACCACCAAGGGGCGCAAATGGGCACTTGAAATCTAGCTGAAAGTTTTTTTGTTACTCAAAACAAATGAATTCTTTAACTTACAGGTGGCTCATTAGCATTCACAGTAATGTTGGCGGAAGGTAGTGGGGTGTCATAATAACTGAAATGACATTTTTGAAATGTTTTAAAACAAAATCAACATTGTTTTCTGTTCTTCGGTGATGGTCATATTCTGGTGAGAGGTTCCGTTACAATTGGGTACTTTGTTGAAGTAGTCACAGTGGGTTTTATTTTGGTTGAAGAATAAGCCATCGTCGCACTCAAGCTGAAACAGAGATTTAGCTGTCGGATCTTGACTGAGTATTAAATACCTCAATTTGACGTTTGTTGTTGCAAGCGATGAAGTAGGGGGAACAGCCAAAGCCGTAAAAACCGTCGGCAAGGGTTTCACAAGAAGGATCTGAAATAAGTTTTAGATAGAGTTAGAGAAGGAGATTGATGGAGAGAGAGAGAGAGAGAGAGAGAGAGAGAGAGAGAGAGAGAGAGAGAGAGAGAGGACACCGAAAGAGAACGGAAAGAAAACAAAAGTTTTTGACCATTTCACGGGAAAGCATTGGTTGAACACTACGAACATTGTTTTCCGACAAATGTGAAACAACCAGATAATTGAATAAATCCAAACAAATGATTTTTTGAATGTAGAATTATGTTAAAATGATGTTTTTAAAACCATTTGTGTGCATGGCCCATTTGTGTGAAGAAAGAAAGCTACAGAAGGAAATATAAAGAGAAAGAGAAGAGAAGATAATATCAGGTCAGTGAAGCGGATAATATCAGGTCAGTCAGATCGGGTAATTAAGAAATCGATACAATCTGTATGTTTCTGGGTCATGAGAAATACTGAGCGAGGGATGTTTAATGTTCATCGATTGGCTGTTGATGGAATCCTGAGTATCATAATCACTAGTGATCCTGAAGTATTGACATTAAAGGAATAAATTGCATCTTTTAAAATCATTGTCAAAGGAAATCGTCAGAAATATCTAATAATTATGATTTAAAGAGGAAATTTCGTTTTATTTATATTTTTTAAGTATTGTTAAAAAAGTTTACCTAAATGTTTAGCATAGCGATTTTATAATAAAACTTTGATATCCATCACTCACAAGGTCATAATTATGTCAGTTAAGTGGATCAATTAATTGTACGTAAATTTTATCTTAAGGGCAGTTTTTGAAAAACCTTATTTTTAACCTATTCAACAAAATCGGATATAATTTTTGATTTAATAAATGCGCTGTTTCATCTTGAATGTATCGGTTTTCAAAACAAAAGCTGCATGGATTCGATGCGGTTGAAGCGCGAGAAAAAACTTTCTAAATATAGTTGTAGCCAATTCTAGTCCCTCCTATTTTCGCCCTTAGTTCTGAACATTTTTGGTCACACGCAGTTTTATTAAGATTACTGGAGCACCCTTTAAAAATCTCTTTTCTCTCACTTATTTTCTCGAATTTGCAACTGTTTCTGATATTTTTTTCAGTTTAAATTGTATGAAGTTGTATTAAAGGTATAAAATTAGTTATTTTAATTAATTATTGATAGGTTTTTTTTAAATTTTGGAATTACCCGCCCTTTCATTTGCGACGGCAGATAATACTGTAACCCTCGGTTATAGTGTCGTTTAAACGAACTAGCATTGACACAGACTATAATTTTCCACAAAAATATAAATGGTGTTGATTTTTTTCCTCGCTTTTATCATCCCAAAATGCAGTCGTTATTTCAAATACTAAAAATTCTTTTATTTTGCAAACTTTTCAGCTTTAGTCAATGTAAATTGCAAAATGTAAGTTCAAATCGATTATAAAATTAAAAGATTTAAGGAGAGCCCATTTTGATTTTTCCCCTTAAGTTTCTGTAATTCAATGTTATAACTGTGTTATTTGTATCATTTACGTCGATGACAATATTCAGTTGGTCCTCTGCACTGAACATCGGGTAATAAAGAAATCGGTGCAATCTCTATGTTTCTGGGTCATGAGAAATACTGAGCGCGTAATGTTCATGTTAATCTGTTGGCTGTTGATGGATTCCTGAGTATCATAATCACTAGTGATCCTGAATTATTCACGGAAATAAAATACACCAGAATGAAACAGGTAAATAAATGATATCACACAGTTATTATTGTAAGCGGAGTGGTCTCAAAATAAAAATTCTGTTTTTTTTACAAATTTTTAATTAAAAACTTTTCACTAACGTTTTTTTTTTGAAAAATTAATGAACCGAAAAACAGCCCAGAATACCGCTGTTGAAATTAGTATTGTATTATATCATCGGGCTGGAACATGTTTGTGACTTTCTTTGTTATCTATAAAAAAGAATTTTCTAACAATTTTCGTCAAGTTTTAGCCGACGAAAACTCTCTCACTTCCCTGCATTTAATTTTACAGTTTTTTTTACATTCAAACAGATTTTCTTTTTTAAGCATTTGTTGCCAAAATTTGCTTGCAAAAATTTGTTTTCAATAAAATGAGCAAATTGAATTTAAAAAGGCGAATTTAATTATAATACCTTTATTCAAAAAAAAAATTTTAAAGAAGTCATGACGTCAATGTTTTGCCTTATTTTCACAAAATTGCTTCCCTGAAGATAATAATGGAGAGACGTGGATAGGTGCGATTATAAAGTAATAAATTCAGTTGAAATGTTTTTAAATTTTGACCGCATCTTTTAGGAGTAAGCGTCAATTCGATCATCTGTACACAAGGAAGAAGCCCAATAAATTTAGTGTTATAACTTGGAATAATTTAAAAACATCCACTTTCACCTTGATCCTTTCTCTGAGTATCTGACGAAAGAAATGATTTGAAAAAAGACAACAAAGAATATTAAACTAAATATATTTAAACACTTTTTAAAAAAATTGGGTTTAAATTGAAGGTAGAAGTTGACGAAATAGTTGTAGCCTTGAAACTTTCACATTCTCGGTATCCTTTGAATTCACTCCTGAAAATTTATATTGTTTTTCAAGTTGTGGTTTGGAAAATGTTGTTTTTTGTCTTTCTTAGAAGATTAAAAAAACATTTAAAGAAAACTGTACCTTTTCCTTCTTTACTTAGACGAAGGCCTCGTCATTGTTATTGCCTTTACCCTGAGACGTTCGCTGGTTCTCTTCATTTTCTGAAACAAGCCTTGATTACAGTAATACTTATGAAATTTCGAACAGAAAAAAGAAAAAAAAATAGATGAACAGAATTCGCTTAGAGATATATAATGCGATCAGAACACAGATCAAAACGCATTAGAAATTGATTTTTACAGTTGTCAAAAATGTAAACTTTTTTGTTAGCGCTAGTGAAGTGATATTTGTTCAAACAAGCTGTTATAGGTTCATTTTTTTTTTACCTCTTTTAGTAACTCTTTAAATTTGAATAATTACTTTTTAAAAATTATTCATTAAATTAAAATTTCGGCACATGCATCATTTAAGTAATCGATTAATTTAAAAAAAAATTTTAAATTTAAATTTTGATTTGTTCGGTTCGGAAATGTTTGATTTGGAAGTTTTCGATAAAATTTCAGTCGGTTAGGTTTTTAACTTTCGCACAGAAAAGAAATGGTTTTTCCATGTGTAAACTAATTTAAACAAATAATTTTAAAGGGTCAATCCGCCATCGTTTTCACATTTCGGTTTTTTGGCTTGGCGCTGATACTTTATTTTAATCCAAAATGGCCAGATTTCGAGAAAAGTGCTTCCAAATTGGCCATTTTTGGCCGAAAGTGTCGACAAACGCCGAAAAGCAATGGAAAATGAAGACCAATGAAAAGGTGCCGGACTACTCCTTTAAGTACCGAAAACTGCCTACCCTTTCCGTTGCCGTAGGAACATCAGTCGTTCTTGAAAAGACGCTCTCCGTGTACTTCTCTTGTCTGAAAAAGAATTGAATTAAGCGAGTGAACTGTTTTACCCATCGATGCTTCTTCTTCGAAGAAGTCCGTTTCGATGTTTCGAAGAAGTTGTCGAAGAAGTCCGTGAAAGGGATCTGAAATATTTTGACTTGAGGCGAAAACTTAGCAGAGAGAGAGAGAGAGAGAGAGAGAGAGAGAGAGAGAGAGAGAGAGACAGAGACAGAGACAGAGACACAGAGGCAGAGGCACAGAAAGCAAAAGAAAACGCAAAAGAGAAAGAGGGGGGAGAGAGAGACAGAGAGAGAAAGAGAGACAGAGACAGAGACACAGAGGCAGAGGCATAGAAAGCAAAAGAAAACGCAAAAGAGAGAGAGAGGGGGGAGAGAGAGACAGAGAGAGAAAGAGAGACAGAGACAGAGACAGAGACACAGAGGCAGAGGCATAGAAAGCAAAAGAAAACGCAAAAGAGAGAGAGGGGGGAGAGAGAGACAGAGAGAGAAAGAGAGACAGAGACAGAGACACAGAGGCAGAGGCATAGAAAGCAAAAGAAAACACAAAAGAGAAAGAGGGGGGAGAGAGAGACAGAGAGAGAAAGAGAGACAGAGACAGAGACACAGAGGCAGAGGCATAGAAAGCAAAAGAAAACGCAAAAGAGAAAGAGGGGGGAGAGAGAGACAGAGAGAGAAAGAGAGACAGAGACAGAGACACAGAGGCAGAGGCATAGAAAGCAAAAGAAAACGCAAAAGAGAGAGAGAGGGGGGAGAGAGAGACAGAGAGAGAAAGAGAGACAGAGACAGAGACAGAGACACAGAGGCAGAGGCATAGAAAGCAAAAGAAAACGCAAAAGAGAGAGAGGGGGGAGAGAGAGACAGAGAGAGAAAGAGAGACAGAGACAGAGACACAGAGGCAGAGGCACAGAAAGCAAAAGAAAACGCAAAAGAGAAAGAGGGGGGAGAGAGAGACAGAGAGAGAAAGAGAGACAGAGACAGAGACACAGAGGCAGAGGCATAGAAAGCAAAAGAAAACGCAAAAGAGAGAGAGAGGGGGGAGAGAGAGACAGAGAGAGAAAGAGAGACAGAGACAGAGACAGAGACACAGAGGCAGAGGCATAGAAAGCAAAAGAAAACGCAAAAGAGAGAGAGGGGGGAGAGAGAGACAGAGAGAGAAAGAGAGACAGAGACAGAGACACAGAGGCAGAGGCATAGAAAGCAAAAGAAAACACAAAAGAGAGAGAGGGGGAGAGAGAGACAGAGAGAGACAGAGACAGAGAGAGCAAAAGAGAGAGAGAAAGAGAGAGAGAGAAAGAGTGAGAAAGAGTGAGAGAGAGAGAGAGAGAGAGAGAGAGAGAAGAAAAAGAGAGCCAGACAGAGACAGAGAGAGAGAGAGAGAGAGAGAAAGAGAGAGAGAAAGAGAGGGGAGATGAGGGAGAGAAAGAGAGAGAAAAGAAGAGAGACGGAGATCACTCACTCACATGTTGCTCAATGCTGCTACTGCGAGGGTCCCAGCTTTCATCTTGTAGTCTAAGTTGTTTTTTCTTCTTTCTTCAGAGGTATATATGACCTAGAAATCACATTTATCCATGTCGAAAAACAAATTAACAACAAAGACAAATAAATAGGAAAAGAGAAGAAAACATGATTCAATCGGGTCATTAAAAAGGTGTATTTTAAAGTGGAGGCAATATATAATGATTCAATATTAATGATCAATACAAGTTTATACTAATTGAGAAGCTATGGGCGCTCAAAATTCAAAAATAAATCCAAATCGGGGGCGCCCTCAGCTCAACTGGCCGGCAAGGGATCGGTCGATAATCGCACCACAGCCTGCCCTCGCATAGTTTCGAAAATGGAATAGGCGCCCAGCTGTTTCTCTCTTCTCTGCACTCTCTCCCCACTCAGTGCTCTTTTCTCAACTGTCTGTACTCTCCATGTTCTCTCGTTGTTAGGAGGAATTGCGCAAAACAAGAAAATTCAAAAGAGGGTTGGAGTCTTCAGAGGGACAGGTCAGGCACATTAGCTTGATTAAATACTAAATACATATAAACTTGTTTTGAAACATATTTTTAACGTTTGATTTTTAAATTGTAGGAAACCAAAGCAGGGAATAAGGGAATAATTGTAGTCAACGAGACTTCTTGGCTTAATTGTCATCTTGTCGACGATTTGGTAGGAGGGTTGTATTGGTTTCACAAGGGCAAGTTTAAACTAGAAAAAGAAGTGAAACAATGGAACAACGGAACATATGAAAAAGTGTTTTGTGATGAAATAACTTTGTTTAACATCTTTTTTAGAGTTCTCAGCCAAAAGATTATGTAAAAACTTAGGTATACTAAATTTGTACCAAAAAAATTTGTTATAAAAAAATTGCAGGGAGAATGTTTACAAAAGAGCTGTACAAACAATTATCCTCTGTTTATCCTCTGGGTACCCTAACTTCTCCGTCTGTGTCCTTTGTTTTTCTCGTCAACTTGAACTTTCTGTACTTTCCACACAGAAATCGCAAATACAAGGGAGAGAGAGAGAGAGTCCACTCTTGTGACCATGATTCTAAAAAAAACAAATTAAATTAAAGGAAATGGTGAAAAAAAATCAAGAATGTCATAGAAAATAACATAATGTGGTCTACTGCGAACACCAAGCCGAATCAAAAAAAAGCGTTCACAGGGCAAACATTGCGGATAAAAAAGCCATATTTCAGTTTTTGAAATTAGTTGAGTAAAGTGTTTCAACTCTTTTTTAATTCCACACAGAAATTTGTTTTGGTACTGGAACGTTGAAATACACGTGGTATTATTCTAAGTTGTTTTTTTTCAGCCGTATACAGAATTCAAAAAAAAAACTGAAATTTGTCTTTACATTTTTTTGACCAAGATTATCTTACATTTCTCTGATAAAAAGAATATTGTTAACTATATTAAAGAACACACAATCACACAATTATTCAGAGTTCTCATTGTCAGACAAAATAACATATGAAGGGTCTTTTTAAATTGTACCAAAACTTTTTTATAGAAAAAAGCAGAGCGATAATATTTCACAAAAGAGTAGTACCTTCTGCCTGGAAATCTTTACCGATCAAAAATATAGCCAATTTTGTTTTTGCAATTAGGTGAGTCAAATGTTTCAGCTCTTTTTAAATTTAAACAGGAAAGAACAATAACATTAGGGTTCCTCTCTGTGTCGAATTATTTCAATTGGCTGCTACTTTCCCGGAAATGCCGTACAAAAAAATATTTTTAACGATTGAATTCAAATTTATTGCCTTTACCAGTTTTTGTGTGTTAAAAGTGTTAAACCCTTTAAAACAATGCTTTAATAATTTTAAATACATCTCTTGAATGAAAACAAATTTTGCAAGCTGCACATTGTCATCTGTACACGAACACACGGAAACCATGGCTTCTCCTGATAGCTAGCGACCGGCACAATGAGGATTCAGAAACGTCGTAACAGTTAAAGAAACGCGCATTAAAAAATAGAAAAAACGCTGAGCTAACCTTTATTTTTTCCTTTTTTGCTAATTATCTATCTTTTTTTAACTAGCAGATTTAACGAATAGCGGTTTTCAACAACTGATCTTGCCAAATTCACTATTACAATGATTAATGTTTGTGAAAATGCAAAAGATTTGAACACAAATGAAAATACAGAAAAGAACAAAAAAGAGTTTTGACAATGTCTTGTTAACTGCACCAACAATTTAAATAATTTCGCGAGCTGAGAGCATGTCCAATTCTAAAGCAAGTTTATTCGATAACAAAATTCCTATTTTAATCGTAAATTGAAAACGGCCGCCGAACTGTTTTTCTCTGGCCTCTCTTCTCAGTATGTTTTTTTCGATATATACATTCTCCATCCACACACTCATGAGAGAAAATTCTTAAAAAAACAGCAGATGTTAAGGAAATATTTGTTTAGAGGATACAAGTTTATCCATCTGGAAAGGGGATAAGGGAAAATGGGAATTTATTTCAATGGAAATTTATTTCAAAGGAATGTTCCAGCTTCTTTGCGAATAACGCACGTTTATGGGCAAATATTGAGATCGCGTTTTTCTGATTTAAAAAAATTGTGTATTTCCTTTTATTAAAAAAAACCTTTACATAGCTTACGATTAGGGCTTCTCCTGGGTTGATCTTTGGGTTTCCTCCCCCCCCCCCCAAAAAAAAATACTTTCTAAAGTTTCTCCATTGACTCTCTTTAAAGGGAAGTTTATGCATAAATCGACAGGGGTAATTAAAATCGCCTTTTTTAAACCTTTTTGCTTTGCCGAGAACGGCTTTAGGGAAAAATTGAAAATTATTTTTTTTTGCTGGAAGTTAAAACGAGACAAATGTTTTTCCTCCTTTTTGAGTGTCGGACATTTGTTTGGTGACAATTGGGAGGTCTCTCGATTTTCAACTTTTCAATCAAAGATTTTCAATTTATTCTTTTACCATATGAATGCTTTACAAAAGTTTGATCAATTGCGGTTTTTTTTATCGTTCTGATGGTCTGATGCCATAAGAAAAATTGGGAGATTTGTGCAAAATTCGAGAATTGATTCACAGAAAACAATTTTTTCCAACGTTGTGACTGAATCCCTTTTGAGGGAATTATTTTAAAAATTTAAATTTATAGTTTAGTAAAAATGTATCAACTGTTTCAACCATCCTTCATAATTTTTTGCTAAAAATTCCAGCGCTTAGTTCGAAAAATCCTGTCGTTGAAAATTTTACAAAAATAGCCTCTCCGCTTACTTTCTTTGTGAGGGAATTCAGCAAAACACGCAAAATTCAATTGAAAAAAAATTATTTATGTACCTGGCCGAGAAATGTTTTGGGAAAAAGGGAAAAAAACGGTTTTTTGTTCTAGATTTTTGAATGAAACGAATGTTGCAGAGATGTGATTGATATAAATCAACTGCCTTTTGTTCAGTACAGATGTGACAAGTACAAATGTGAAAAAAATGTTAGAAAACTTCAAAAGAAGAAAATCTAAAAATGACATAGAAAAACAAGGAGACTTTTGTTGTAATTCACTAGACTGTTTTTCCCAAATCAAATAAATATTTGTGTTTTTTTTCCTAATTACTAAAAGGTCTGCCTAACGGTCTGTAAAAATTGACTGATACCTTCTGAAAACTTAAGAAACCAGCTAGAAAAGGGATTTTGTCATACTTTGTTTTGTGATAAAAAGAAGTACTGTGAAAAAAAAACCAAAAAAATGGCTTTTCCCCAATAAACGAAAGGTTCCTTAATATGAGCAATTCGATTTGACAAGAAATGCATGTACAGAGGAGTATTTGAAAAAGTGTTTTTTATTCACATCAATGTTCCGACATGATTTTACAACATTGCATTCTGGTTTGTAATGATTCGCAATTGCCAAAGTACAAAAACAAGCTCTTTTTTTCATCCGCCTCAACCCACTTAGCTGAGAACTCAGTAAACGATGGGTCTTTTTAGTTTAACTTGTACTGATTTAATGAGAATTAAAAGTTGTCATGTTGGTTTCACAATAAGATGAAAAGGGCTTCTTAAAATGGTTATGAACACTTTAATAATAAACTCAAGGACCTTTTTTTAGCTTTCTTTTTGCGTGTTACTATCATCACTACATTAATGACATGCTTGTGTATTCTAGATACAAATAGAGTGAAACAGTGAAAAATGTTAATGAGTGTGGATAAAAACGGGAGTGATCCGAAATCAGTTTTGTTCTGCAATCAATAAATATAAAAAACTGTTGTTACTTAATACAATACAGTCAATACAGTGGGCAGTTCAAGTTGCAAAAACTTGTTCAATGGAAAATGTTTTCCGGAACAAAATGAATGTTTTGCCATTTTGCAAAATAGTTTCACACTTTGACTTCCATTGTTCAAGCCAGGGGTGAATAGTTGTTTGCAGTTTCAAACGGGGGGTGCGGTGGGGCTCAGGAGAGATTCTTTAATAAAGAATATTTGTACTGAATAAAATGTTCCCTCAAAAGGAACAAAAGGACAACGCTCATCAATCCGCTTATTGAAATGTCATTAAAACATGCCCAAAATGGAATCTTTGAAATCTTTGTTCTCTGCGAATACGCAATTTTAGAAGTTCAAATTCACAGTTCAAATTGTATGGTGACAATTCGGAGGTCTCTCGATTTTCAATTTATTCTTTTATCATATGAATGCTTTACAAAAGTTTGATCAATTGCGGTTTGCTTTCTTTTTGATCGTATGATTCCAATTCAAAAATTAAAGATTTGTGCAAAATTCGAGAATTGATTCACAGAAAAATATTTTTTTGTTGTTTCTTATTGTTGATTAGCAGGATTAGCAGTTTACAATTGAAGTAAATTGAAAACTAAATTCTTCCAAAACTTGTCACGGAATCCTCTTTGAAAGATTTTTTACCAAAAATATTTTTAGTTTAGTAAAAATTCATCAACTTTTTCAACCATCTTTCATTTGACACGCAAAAATCAATTTAAGAAATGCATCTATCTGCCTGGCGTTAGGAAAAACGGAAAGGTTGTTTTGCTCTAGATCTTTTAAAAATTGGCTAAAATTTTTTAATTTTTTGGGAAAATTCTCAAACAAAAAAAAAAACAAGAACAAATCGAAAATGCTATCCGGAAAAAAACGAATGTCTTGCCACTTTGAAAAATAGTTTCTCACGTTGACTCCCATTAGACAAGCACATTGGTTTGGGCTCGTTCATTTCGTAAGTGGAAACACTTTGAAACATTGAAAAAAGTCAAATGGTCGTGAATAAAACGTATTTCCGAGTTTTTGGAAACTAAAAACTTTTTTTTATTTTCTAATAAAAACTTGAAACATTTTTTTTTCTAAAAACTAAAATTTTTGGAAACTAGAACTAAAAAAGATTACATTCAAAAATCAAATTTATTGTGCAGACTATGTAGTTAAGCTTTTTTTAACATTGACTAAATTTTAGCAAGTGAGGCTCGCTGGGTAAAAAAAATTTTTTTAGAAAGTCTGTTTTTGTGAATGTAATGTACAGCTTGTTTCAAAAATCGATAATCAAAGTTTAGTAATTTAAAAAAAAAAATTTTTTTGTTTATTTTTAGGATGGGATACGTCCACCAAAACACGGAAAGTGATGGATTTTCCAAGAAGATAATGTTTTGTAAATCAAATATTTTAAAATAAAAAATAACTTTTAATAAGAAATGTTTTCTATGAGGGTACAATCCTTTAGGTAAATTAATGTATCCTTGGGAAATTATATTCTTGGAATTGTGATGTTTCAGACAACTTATGAAAAATGAATCTAAATAAAAAAGGTTTGAGATTTGGAATTGAGGGAAAGATAGGATGCTGAAAACTTCAAATATATGTCAATCAAAAGAAGCTTAAATAAATCAAAGCCAATGAGCAGTGAAAAGCTCATTCAGAGAACATTACACCTCTGTTTGGGATGATAAAAACTCTGCTAGGTTAGGGAACGAAACGGTGTCTAAAGCAAAAACTTTTTTAATTTAGGAAAATCGGATGTTTCAGCTTCCTTTTAAAAAGTTTGTAGATAGGAATGAGCGATATGACATCGGCATTTAGAAACGAAAAATAAACTAATAAAACACTTCTTTGAAAATAACTTAAACAAACGAAAACTTTAAATAAATAAAGGAAAAGAAAACAGATACCAAAGCAGGTCTCGCAAAAAGGCCAAGTATCCGAAAGGGTAAGACAAAAACAGTTCAAAGTGATTGCCGGAGGATGAAAATAAAAAATGACTTTTAATAAGAAATGTTTTCTCCTGACATAGGATCACAGGGAAGTTATAGCATAAAGGGACTTTTTGTTTAAAAAAAGAATATTCCGAAAAATCCTATATTTTCAGATTTTTATCCTCAAAATGTTGAAAATGAGCCGACCGTCTGCAGATTCTGCAAATGGGTCAAACGCCTTGATGTCCGCTGTTTACGGACACAGCGAAATACTGACTTAAGTGAGAGACGCTGACTAAAACATTCAAGTGGTGAAAATGGTATAAATTGGGCATGGGGGTTCCTTTAAACCGGCGGAAAAGCGAAACAAAAGCCAATTCAAACCCTGCGTCATTAGTGAAAAAGCCGAATACAGATCCGCCAATTTACAAAAAAAGTGTTTTTTTCTTCAACCGGGCAATGTTTAATTGATAATAAAGTGAAACAGCGAAGAAAAACAAAAAAATGGGCATTCTTTAAAATACCTTTCTAATTTTTGAGTTGCAGGGAACGGATTATGCCTGAGTATTCAAAAAAAAATTTCAAAAAAAAGTCTACCTTTGAAGAAATATAAAAATCTGGCCTATCTGGCTGTTTTGCCTAGGAAAGGTCACGCAAATGTTTTTTTTGTTGCTTTAATGGATTTTAGATAGGAAATAAAACATAAATTAGTTTTCCCAGTGACATTTTTATATGAATCGAATGTTTTACAATTTTCTAAAAAAAGTTGGATGATTCTTCATCTAGTTTTTGGTAATACCTCTATCCAAATGATTAGTTTTGAAGTTTTGCAAAAGTATATAAGATAAAATCTAAACAGTAGTCAGCGATTTTCTATTAAAAGTTTAACTTTACAGAAAAGCAAAAATCGGTTCTAACAAAATATGTAAAAACCAAAAGAAAACGGGAGAATTGGAATTTAGTGGAAGCAAGGCTGCTTCAATTGAGTAAGAACTAAAAACTAGCGTAAATTAAGAAATTCAAAAGCTCAAAAATCAAAACAAAAGCGAATTTAAAGCGGAGCATCCGAAGAAAGCAGGGAAAAGCGGAAAACAGAAATGAGCGGTCAATCAGGCAGAAAAAAGCGAAAGCCGAATCAAAAAGAATCAATCAATATTCACATGTGTTTGAATACATGATTTGCCAACGAACATTGATTTAACCTGGGCAATATTTAAATAAAAAAAGTAAAACAGTGAAAAAAGGGCATTCTTTAAATAACTTTTCTCAAAATATTTTCCTACATAAAAAAAAGATTCTACATTTAAAGATCAAAAATGTTTGGCCTATCTAGCTGTGAATCTAAGAAAATCGTTTTTAAAAGACCGGTTTCCGTTTGTAAAGGGTTTTTAATGGAATACTCGTTGAATTGCAAACATATGGTAATTTTCACCAAAATGTTTTTTCTCGAATGTTTCACAACTTTCTAAAAGAAGGTGGATGCTTCATGTGTTTGATGGTTTCGCCCCATGTGATTTGTTTTGAAGTTGTCGAAAATATAGAAGGTAAAATCTTCGTAGTTAAATATTTACGACCTTTACTTGAAAGCTTCACTCGGGAGATTTGGAATTTAGGGGAAGCAAGGCGCTTCATTAGGATGAGAATTACAGACTAATGTTAATTATAGGATAAACAGGAGCTCAAAAGTCAAAACAAAAGCGAATCTAAAGCGGAGCATCCGAAAGAAAGCAAGGAAAAGCGGAAAACAAAAAGGATCGATCGATATTCACAGCACAGTGCGACCTGGGTTGGTTTCGAAAGAGGAACAGCTGCCCGACTGTTTCTGACTTCTCTGCACTCTCTCCTCAATAAGGGCTCTTTTTGCGGCAGTCTGTACTCTCCATGCTCTCTCGTTTTAGGGAAAGGGCAGCAAAAGATTGTAAAAATACGGGAAAATAGATTCAATTTCTCTACGATTAACGATTACCCTGGCCTATTGGTGTTTCTCGGTCATTTTCTAATTGAAAACAGCGTGAAACAAGAAAAGTGGTCGTTTATCAAAAAATAGTGTTTTAGTTTATAAACAACAAAAAATGCGTGTAAAAACTAGGTTTTGACAAGCCTAAAAACTAGTGTTTTTTTAAAACTAAATTGTTTGAAAAAAAAATCTAAGCCATAACAGAACCAATTTTATTTATAAAAATAAGTCAGATATGACTGGTCTAATGACAAAAAAATCACAAATGACGAAAAAGTGGCTGCATATAAAATATTTAAAAAAAGATATTTGTGAAACTGAAATAGACAAAAAATTGAAGGATTTTCACTTGCACTTAATACGAATGAGAATGCGTTTAGCCTATTCATTACTAGTCGAAAACGGGGATACAATGATTTAACAACCCATCGCTTTATTTCACATGGATTCAAAACTTTGAAATGGGCGTATTTTTTAAATTTCAGGCAAATGCTTCAATTATTGGTTTTTCATAATTTTCGGTTCAAAAACAGTCGATTCAGTCACAACTAGAGGATTGAAAGAATTAAAATGTTTAAAAAAATAGATTGCTTCACGTGAATGTTAAAACCAGTTACCATAATTCTAAGAATCTAATTCTGAACAGTCGTCCGATGTTTTTGATCTCAAAAATGCAGTGCCTGAAGAAATTCCTTAAACTGATCTGATAAAAGTCTAATAAACTCTCCATGCACTCTCTTTTCTGGGAAAGTGCAGCAAAATAGCGGAAGGGTGAGCTGGGTACCTTTGTTCATTTGGGTTTCTACGATTTGGCGGTTGCCCTCACATATCAGTAAGTTTTAGTCATTTTTAAATTGAAAACAACGTGAAACATTCATCATCTTGGTTGTAAAGTTAGTTTACATAAATTTGTTTTGAAACATAAACGTATCCAAACTTTTACAGTGTTTTCAAGTTAAATTATCTTTTTTTGGTGAACAACTTTTTTTTTAAATCCCAAGGCCTTTTGGCCGTGTTACCTAAGAAACTCTACAAAACAACGAAAGTGGGAGTTTTCCGACATTCCACTGGGATAAAGTTGTGTAACACAAATGTTTCACAACTTTTATAAACACGTGTACGTAGTTAACATTTGGTTTTTGAGATAGATATAAAGGGGTAGGTCGTAACGATAGATCGTCGTATAGGAAGGATACAGAGAAGAGAATGCCCCGAAGGGACACGCCCTGGGATATTCTCGTTGTACAGTGACGTATCGTGGCGATAGTCACGACAGATCTTACAGACTTTGTTTCAATTGTGGCTTTAAAAAATCTAAAATTTGAAAATCTAAACGCAGTGACACCTTCAATTGTCAGAGAACGGCAAACTCCATGCACTCTCGTTTTAGGGAAAATGCAGCAAAATAGCGGAAGTAAGGGCAGGGTAGCTTTGTTCATTTGGTTTTCAACCAAATGTCGATTTTTATCACATATCCATCCGGGTCGGTCATTTTCAAATTGAAAACAATGTGAAACAGTAAGAAAATGAAAATAAATGGTCGTGGATGTCCGAGTGTGAAAAAAAGATTATTCCATAAACCAACTTGGCTCTAAAATCAGTTTTTTTTATAAACCTGATTTAAAACATTTACATTTAGTCACATTTAAAAAAAATAAAATAATGTGTGTTTGCAATTTTCCAACTTTTTTTGGAAACCAACTTCTAAAATCTCAAGGCCTGTTTGACAGTATTGCAAAGGTTTGTAATAAACAACCATTTTTGAAAATCAATAATCAGTTTTTGGTAATTTAAAGGGACCATCAGCCTCCTTTCCAAAAGCAAGGCTAATCCTATGCTAATCAGCCCCTTTGTGAGAAAACGTAGCTTGGAACGGTGTTGGAAAAAATTATTTTAATTGAAATGAGTGAATATGGGTCATAGCATATGGGTCATTCTCATTTCGAAAAGGAGGCTGATGGTCCCTTTAACACAGTTTAAACTTTATTTTGTTGTTTTAGCATTAAAAAATTCTAAAAGTTGAAGTTTTCCGACTTTCCACCGAGAAAAAGTTATGTAATACAATTTTTTACAAATTGAAAAATTATTGGGATTTTTATTTGGTTTTCTAATACGTGATGGTTATCTTCTATAAATCCACCCGATCCGGGCTTTTCCAAATTGAAAACAATGTGAAACAGTGAGAAAAATAAAATAAAAGTGATCGTGGGTAAAAACATGTTTCCGAGTTGGAAAATGACAAAAATCGATTCGGTATAATAAATAATCTATTAAAACTTGGTTTTCCAACATTTGGTCAATTTTTGAGTTTTTCTTTTAAATGTGCGTTTGAAATTATCTTTTTTTTTGGGGGGGGGGGGGCTGATTTTTTTCACGAGCCGCGGCCTGTCTGGCTGCTTTGGCCAGGTTAAATACAAAAAAAATCCTCAGGAAAAACGGATGAAAGATCTGACAGGTCGATATTCGCATCACAATATGACCTCTAATGATTGAGCAAGAGCAATAGGCACCCGACTGTTTCTAACCTGTCTGCACTCTCCATGTACTCGTGTCTAGAAAATGTTACCAAAACTATAGTGGGAAAAGAAAATAATTGTCCTTTTGCCATGTACCATCAAACTTAATTCTGTTTTAACAAAAACTATGTGTCGTGCATAATAACTTGTTTGAATCATTTTTTAGTTGGAAACAAGCTGAAACACTGAAGCGAAAAAGTGAAGTTGTCATTAAAACATACGAAAATTTCTGAGAAAACATCGATTTATCCTTTTGGTTGTACAACTAGTTTATATACACTTGGTTTGAAACATATCTGAAAACGTTTCTACTTTTAAACAAGCCACTTGGAGAAAAAACTGTGGAATAAATTTAAACAGGAGCCGCAACAATAAAATAGTTATGTTTGTTTTTTAATCGAAGTTCACGCTTTTTCTGAAAATACTTTCCTCTGATCCCGAAATTACGTAGTTTTTTTTGGCCGGATGTTTTCAGGCAGCTCAAAAATATTTTCAACAATTGTGAGCTTTTTTTTCAACAATTTGGGTAATTCCAATAAATGTTTCAGTTTGTTTAAAAGCGTTTCACATGTTTTGAATCTTTTAATGTTGTCAGTGGTGGTTACGGTAGTAAGTCGTGTCAAACTTGATGAAAATTCACAAAAGGTGAGAAAATGCACTTTGAATTTTTGTACTGTTTCTTTTAAAAAAGCAAAACATGCTAATTTATTTAATCTCACATTAGTTGGACATTATTCACCTATTGTTTCTAACATTAATTTCCACTATTTACCATCAAACTTTATTCAGTTTTTTCCAAATTCTGGTTTCATACACATTTACTTGTTTCAATCATTTTCTGGTTGAAAACAACGTGAAAAAGTAAAGCAAACATGTGAAATGGTCATTAAAACATACGGAAAAGTTTTGACAAAAAAATAGATTAATCCTCTTGGCTATTGGTTTTTACATAAAGAAACATCTGAAAAGGTTTGAATATAAAAACATCTCGCTGGATTCGCTGTATTGGAGAGAAAGCCGGGAAACAAATACAAAGAGGAGCTGAAACATTCATCTTGCTTTGGAAAATAAGAAATTATGTTCGTTTTAATCGAAATTCACGTTTTGGCTGAGAAGACGGTGAACATTTTTCTCTTCAAAAAGCAACAATCCTTTCCAGATTACGCAGTTTTTTGGTCTATATGACTTCAAATAGGTCAAAATTATTTTCAACAATTGTGAAATTTATTCCCAACAATTTGGGTAATTGAATAAATGTTTCAGTTTGTTTACAAGCGCTTCGCATGTATTCACTTCATTGATATTTTAATCGAGGGTTGATCTAAGAAATGAGAATTAAAATAGGAAACAAAAAAATCGATAAAAACATCATTCAATTAGATTGGTGTCCAATAATGTGTGAACAGTCAATCGGTTGACATGGGTCAACCAAATCACGCAGAAACTAGATAAACTACAGTCGTTTGAATTGAAATTTTGTAAAACCGATAAATATATCGACGTTTTTTTTCTGTTTTCAAACGGGTTTGTTAAAACAGATAAGTTAAATAAGAATTAAACAACAAATGAAATTCAAATAAAAAATTTACATTTCACTTATAACGAAAAAAATCAATATCCATGTTTTATAGTTTCCTGAACATTGTTATTTTATTGTTACATTGTTATGTTCCATTCATTTCATCCAAATTCTGACTTCCATGCAAACCGGTACTAACAGTAGTGGAGGAAACGAACGCCTCTAGGCACAGTAGTGAAATAGACGGGTGAATAATTACGAAAAAAAAGTTTTTCGAAGAAATAACATTAACACTACCTAACCATCTCCCAACTTTTTTTAAACTTCGGGGCTCAAACAATTTGTGGATCGGATTATGGTTTGTTAAAACCTTGGTTACGGTGAATTTTTCAAACTTATGGAAATAAAATGGTATCTTTATGAAGATGAGGGTTTATGTTTTTAAGAAACACTGAAAAAAGATTTTGGTCTGAAACATTTGATTCTCAATTCCAAAATGAAATTCTTATCTCCATTATCATTAGGAAACAAAATATCTTTTGCTCACAAAAACAAAAACACCCCATGTTCAGTTTTGACATTTTCCATTTATAACGGTCTAGTGATTTCATTGTACCAGCTTGCGTCTGTTTTGATCACATTCGTTGTTTTAAAAATCCTGTCTTTATACGACTCTTTCTTGCCAAAACTTTCAACAAATGTGGTTTAATGGTTTGAAAATCGTTTCACTTTTTCATTGAAATTTCTTCCAAAACGTGATCATATTGGTCACATTGACTCATTGACTATGATCCCATTGGGATTGGCGCACGGTTTTTTTTCTCGGAAAAAATCAATAACACATTTTCTCACACTGGAAATGAAGTGATAAAAATAAACATTTTGATGCATATTTTGTCTTTGCCAGTTTGAATATTTTGTCACATTTTTTCACTCTTCATACAACTTTTAAAAATATGTTCTTATTCAGGATAGTTCTCATTGAAGGGCAGAAGCAAAAAAATATTTTTAAAACGTTTGGTCACATTGTTCCATTGTTCCATTGCTGACCTTTGACAATTAATTCTTAGTACAAATAATTTGGCGACATCTGATTCTCCGTCAGTTCTAAAAGTAACTGTTTTGTATTCGGTATCATTGGTAAACACTTACACATGCATTCGTTTGCTCACAAAACACATTACTCCATTTGACATTATCAAAATTTCACGGTCTAGTGCGGCCATTATACGGCGTTTCGTCGTTTTAGACCACGTCTTGTTGTTCCAAAAGAGTATCCTTTATTCGAATTCACCTTAACACATCAACCTACAAGTTTCATTTATAGTACAATATAACTTCTTCAATGCTGTGCAAATACTTTAACTTTGTTATTTAGGGGATCCACAGTACAGGGCCACAGCTTACAATTCCAAATCGTGCCACTTTACATAATCAGTCAACTGTTTTATAGAAATGCGTGACATTTTCATAAAACTGCTTTCATTCAGGGGTGATCAATTTGTTGGCGGTCGCCTTTCGGCGACCGCACCCCCGTTTGAAACTCATTTAAGTTCAGTGTAGCATTTTTTCTTCCTAACATCTTTTTTGCTTTCGTATATATATAAAAGGAATTTTGACTACTCATAAATTATAGTTTTCTGCATTTAAAAATATATTTGTACAAAATTATATTTGTTTATTTTTTAATTAGTTTTGAAAACTTTTAAATATTTGAATATTGTTTTTATTATAAGTTTTAAAAAAATCTGAAATTAAATTTTTAAAAAACTAATTTAACTCTTTTTTTGGTTAAAACACTCATTTGTTTCAGCAGAACAGGGGTTTTTTTCACTCTTGGGCTCTGGTTACTGTGATTAGCATTGGAGCGCGCTTGGGGGTCAGAACAACGGTTTTGGTCTTGCCAACAACTTCTAAAGTCTCGTTCTCTGCTAATACGCATTTTTACGTTTTCTAATTTAAAATAAATACTCAGTGTAACATGTAAATTAAGTATTTGAAAATGTATGAAATTCCATTGATTTTCTATATATGTCGATGTGGGAAAATTCAGTGTTTCAACCGAATTTCATACAATTTCAAACACTCAATGTAAATTATTTATTGAACTTTAATTTTGAATTTAAATTTCTAAAAATGCGAATTCGCGGAGAACGAGTAATTCAAAGTTTCAATTTTTGAGCAAATCTAAGGGCTTTGCAGAAAGCGCGCTCCATCTCACTCGCAGACCTTTAACAAGATTGCAGCTGAAATGGCTGAACCATGGTGATTGTGGTAGTAAACCAGATTATAAATACAAATTGTATTTTACTATATCAACAAAACTTTTTAACTAATTTAATTTTAAATTTTTTTTCAATATCCAGGACCTCACCGCACCCCCTTTTGAAACCTCCAACAACTGATCACCCGTGTGTGTGTGGTTTACGTCGCTTCAGTTTTTTAGACTTCAAAGAGATGAACTATCTCGCACCAATCGACGTGTCGGCTATACTCCTAAACGTATTGGTCATCATAATCCACTTCAAAAAGGCAAAAGGACATATAAATTCCTATAGACACTTTATTCTCTTTTCTGCAATAATTGAGATATTTTACGCTTTGGTAATGCTGCTACTGAAACCGGTAAGTTCTGAACATTTAGATGTAGAAATACGCTTTGATTGTTTTTTTCTTGTTTGAATGACTTTTTAGACCAAACGTCTTATTTTTGTTCATTTTAGTATAAATTAAAATTTAGATTGAAATAAAATAAAGCTGATACATGTCTTACATGCCAAAAACGCTGCTATAACCACCTTTCACGATCTGCAACAAATAATGCAACTCGCGAAACATTAATGTAAAATAAAGTGCAGCACTTTAAAAAACAATTTTTGACTCAAAAGAAAATTGTAAATCAGTTCAAACATAAAAGTTTTCAATTAAAATTGAAATAAACAGTTATAAAAATATATGAATGAAATGAACAAAATTTTTATGACAAAAATTCCAAAACAGAAAAATAAATATGCAAATCGCAACGGATAATTTCACAATGTTTGATAGACTGATTGTATTTGGTTTGTTACAACTTTTAGATTTCTTCTGGACAACGATTGCTGATTGAAATGTTTTGGAATTTATGAATTATGACTGTAACATATAATTAAAATGTTCTAACCAGAGAAGTTCAAATTATTCTCCAAAATTTAACTTTATCTTATAAAAAAACTTCTAAAGTTGGATCAAACTGTTTTTTTTTAAATTATAGTTTGTATACCTTGATCAATACATATGTTAAAACGTCATCTCTATAAAACTCGAGCTGGCCCTTTATAAGCACTGTCTTAGAAATTCAAACACGTTCGATTTGGCTCACATTAGGTACACAACCTTCTCATGACCTAAAAACCTTACTTTGAAAGTTTCAGCTCCATATCGATTTTTTGACCCGGGTTACGGTATTTCAAAAATTTTAGACATAATTTTTCAAAAATTTTGAGTTTTCAAAGTCATATATATGTTCATGTAGGGAATGTTATGGGCAAACGGAAAAATGTAATGAAAACTTGTGACTACAACAGTTGAAAACACTAACAGCGAAAAACCACCAAAAAACCATGTTTTTGAGGTTTTGGGCCTTTCTAGCCTAAAGTTGCAATTTTTTACTCCTTTCACTTGAATGTTTCACCAGAAACGGGGTCAAAATTACTTCAATTTTAAACGATTTATGTCCAAAATCAATTTTTTTGCATATTTACTGCTTTTTCGAGTTGACCCAAGTGTTTGCCTTCTGAAAAACACATTTTCGAAATTTTGGTTAAAAATGACCTCGATACGACTGAAACATGGGACCGATTTTTTTCAACATCACTTTCATATTTCCCCAATATCCAGGTCAATTTTAACCAAAATTTTGAAAATGTGTTTTTCAGAGGACAAACACTTGGGTCAACTCGGAATAGCAGTAAATAATCGATAATGAGCTGAAACTTTCAGAATAAGGTTTCTAGGTCATAGGAAGGTTGTAAACACGATTTGAGCCCCAATCTAACGTGTTTGAATTTCTAAGACTGTGCTGTACTCGACTTTTATGGAGACAACGTTTTAATTAAAAAGCTTTCAAAATTTCAAATAAAAACATTATATCTTCGGGCTTTAGCTCACTAATACCTACGTGGTGTAACATAAACAAGCAAAAACCTAAACATTGACGTTACTTAAATTATAAATGAAATCTCTGAGATCAGCGTTGTAAATTTATTTTTTGCACCATTTGAATTTTTAATACATTAAAGACACACAATAAACTTAGTTGAACACTTTTTAAAGTTCAAAAAAGAACAAAAAAAATTTATAGCTGGACTTTTTTTGTTGTAAAAGTTAGCTCGTTATTTCAGGTTCCTTTGGCAAGTGCTCATTTCGCCATGGCGGTTGGAACCGGTTATCTTGCAATTTTCAAATTTTCTCAATTTCTCTACATTTTCTACCCTATAACTCTCACATCCATTGTTGTCAACTTAATGAATAGTTTTGTCTACAGATATTTTTGTCTTCAAAGGTAGTGAAAAGTGTATTAATACGGCATTCATTTTAGCAATGTAATCACACAACTGTTAAATAAAAACTACATAGTTAGAGCACTTTTTGTTTTGCAAGTGCTGTTTCTCATCGAATTTTATATAGGACTTCACTCCTTTGCTGGGTCTCCAAATTACTTTCAAGAAATTGAAGAAGACGCTAAGAATCTTCTGAATACAACAGACATCTTTGCTTATTATGCCGTTAATACGGTTGGTTTCTGTTCAATTAGTTTGTTACATTTATGTTACTAACATGAGGCGATCGGGTTTTGTGCTAAAAAAATTTCGTGGTAAAAGAATTCAAAACAGTTTACTTAAAATGTGGTATTATGTGTATTTTGTTATAAGCATTTATAATTTAAATTTTATACAGACGTTTTTTTTAAATATCACTCATATAAGATAGCATTGCGTGTTTCTCCAAGTTTAGTAAATTTATTAAAATGAATAAAAATCAGAATTGAAAAAAAGAAAAATTTAAAGAAAAACCATTGTTCCTATTTTGAAGATTTTAAAAATATTCACATTTTCGAAGATTTGCTTGTCACATTAGTTTGAAAAGCGTGGGAATGTTTAGTTGTGAAACACAACAGTGAGAATAAAATCTTTGGAGAACAATTGCTTCACGAAAAATATACATATTTCTTCAAAAGTGTTTTTAAATGTTTCAGCACAACGATAAAAAATAGTCCTACGGTGATATATATTCTAAAAATCATATTTTTGTTAAAAGATCATTTGAAGACAAAATTAGATTGACGAATGAAAATCAGTTTGTTTAAAACTGAAATTTAAAAAAACACGATGTAAATGACAATGAATTAACAAAGCAGCTATTATGATTGCTTGGATACAACATAAAAACAATAATATTGGTCTCTAGTGTGGCACTTCTGAAAGTTCACGCTGTTATTTCGTTTTTTTTTTTGAAAAGGCGCCGCAAAAAAACAAAAAAAACATTTTTATTTTGTTTTTTTTTGTTTAAAATTACTGGATTGCAAGTTGTTATGTATGCAAAATACGGGCAATTTTACATGTAAAAATTGGTTGTAAAACTACTTTTAATGTAAAGGTATTTTTAAATGAAAAAAATAAATATAGCTTTAAAAATGCATTTCTTGTTTTTTAGATAATTGCAATTGAAACAGTTGTTCAAGATACACCGACGAACTATGATTAATTCCGCGCAAATGGCACACATAACCCACAAAACATTAAAACCAAATAAGAAATTTGGATAACTTTAAAAAGAAAATTTTCAGTAATTTTTTTTTCAGTGGGGATCAACCACCTCCATCGGCAGTATTAAAATAATCATTGAAGTGGCTTTTGGCGCCATTGTCATCTCTTTTACAGTTTGTTCCTCAATTCTAGGAGTAATGAAAGGCCTACGAAACTGTAATCTGAGTTCCACTACAGTTCGTCAACATAGACTTTTCCTAGTCTCCCTAATTTTACAGGTTTAATTTTTTTTTAATCATTATCATTAAAAATTAAATTTCAGTTCATTTCAACAGTCTACTTGGTGGGAGCACCTGTCTCTCTCATAATTTTGTTTGCCTTCGCCGAGTTTCCCTTGGGTCCTTTGACCTACGTTTTTAGTACCTGCTGGTCAATAGTTCCTATTTTGAATCCTCTTATTGTGTTTATTTTTATGACAGAGTATCGAAGAGAATTGATCAGATTCTGTCTGAGAAGACAGATGGAGACAAAAGTTGTTACCATTCATTCTGGATAAAGCCCTTTTTCGCAGAAACATTGATTTATCAAATGTTTTGCAGCGTAATTAAAACAATTGAAACATTCCCGCAATAACTTATTGAATGCACTAAAAAACAATTTTCAAACAATAGTAAACTGAAACGTTTTCTTGTTCCCTCAAAAAGGGAATTTGAATTTAATGATCGAATAAAACGTGTGTTTAAACGTAAAAAATTAAAGTTGACTCAATTGCAGCTATATTCTTCTAGAGAAACATGTTGTTAATTTTTATTTTTGGCTGTGTCGTCTAGGTTGGATAATAAGAAACCTCAGGAAAAGCGGAAGAGAGACCGGTCGATTTTATATCCCTTGTTAATTAGAAACATTGACAGATAAAGTCTTTTGCTCCAAGCATGTTGCTCCGTTTACATATTACTTGCAATATTAATTCGCGAATGATAAAAGATTGGCTAAACATTGGAATGAGAAATAAAATATGATATTGTTTCATTGCTAAACTTTGGGAAAATCGCAAAAGTGCCCCCCACCTCAATTGCACCCCCAAGCTATAGTTGCGCCTTCCACCCTTACCAAAATGGGGGTGGGGGGCAACTATGACAATCGAGCCAACCGGTAATGGTGGGGGGTAGTTTTGATATATGATCATCTGAAAGGTACCCCCCACCCAACTAAGTGGGGGGCACATCTGGGTTACCAGGACCTATTCCACTTGAACCCCCCACCGATCTCAAATGTACCCCCCAACCACTATATCGCAATGACACCCCCCACCTTGTGTAGTCTTAATGTAACCTCCTACTTTATCAAGCAATAAAAGGCCTAGGACAATCGCGAGAGACACAATAGGTCAGTAAGTTTTTTCCTATTCAAAGTGGTATAATAGCTAAACAAGAGTAGAATTAAGAAGAAATACCTGCCGTAATTCATATGGGTAGAGTTTAAAAAATGAAGGACAGCCGCACACAGGTAGAAGTATGATAAAAATGAACCAAAATCCAGTTGCGTCACTGACGCATTTTCAATAAGCTTATGCAAAAGGTGTGCCTTCTTTTAGTGTGGGGGGGGGGGCGCAACTATAGTGTAGGGGTGGGGGTGATATTGATGAAAGTTGGGGGGCAGTTTTGGGATACACCCCTAAACTTTCAATTAGTACATATTCTAGATTTTCCAAACGTTGATACCTACGTTGATGTCAATTATAAACATTAAATCTGTTCTCTCTATTGCAATTTGAAAACATAGGTACAGAAACTTTTCCGCAGACGAAAACACAGACGAAAACACAAACTACGTTTTCACATTATCAAATTTTCACGGTCTAGTGCGGCCATTATACTTATTTCTTGCGGAACCGGTTATCTTGCAGAATTCAAATTTTCTCAATTTCTCCACATTTTCTACCCTATAACTCTCACATCCATTGTTGTCAACTTAATGAATAGCTTTGTCTACAGATATTTTTGTCTCCAAAGGTACTGTAATTTTGTAATTCACCATTAACTCATTTTTAGCAATGTAATCACCCAACTGTTAAACAAAAACTACATTCTTAGGGCACTTATTGTGTTCGAAGTTCTATTTCTTGCGGCAATTTCATGTGGGTCTTCACTATTTCGCAGAAGCTCCAAATTACCTGCATGAAATTGAAGAAGACGCCAAGTATCTTCTGAATACAACAGATGTCTTTACGCCGTTAATACGGTTGGTATTTTAGACGTTTTTATTGCTTGTTTATTTTCCAGAAAAAATCTCTTACTTTTTCAATTTTAAAGATCAGAAATACATAAAGCAATTTTTATACAGATGCTTATCTTTTTTTATCGATGCTAAGTATAAAAAAACTCAGTGCCAAATATAAAGGAACCAAAAAATTTGTTTTTTTGTTGCAACATGAAAACGATAAAATTGAGCTTGAACATTTTATTCCATAGTTTACAAAAAATATCTGAAGCTCCGACGAACCACGTTTGACTTCGAGAAGAAAAATACATTTATGACAAAACATTGAAGCTAAACAAAATGAACCAAACAATTAAGTTGCGTACAAAATATATTTTTATATATCAAAATATTGTTTTGAAAACATGCGCGATTGCTTTGTTGCATTAGTGAAACACGAATATGCCAAATTTTCAAAAGAATTTCATTTTATAATAGACGAAAACATTTTTGAATGTTTCCACAAAACCATAAAAGAAAGTAATGCGCGTGAAAGCAATGGCAGTTCGTTTTTTTTTCATGAGTTTTAAGGGAAACAAACTGTTTTGTTGATACTTAATCGAACTGGTTCACTATGCTTATAAATACCTTTTAGGTTTCAACTAATAATGTTATTTTAATATTATTTACTCTTAAAAAGAAGGAAAAACAGTTATTTTTAACTAAAACTGTTTCAATATTGATGATTTCTAATAAAACCACATTTTAGCTCCATGGGGCCCTCCGCCGTCAACTATAGTGAACATGTGATAAGCTCAGGCATTTTCAACGAAAATTAGTGATACACCTGGTTTCAAAAAATCTTTTTAATTATTCTAACATGAAATTCTTACATTTACGTTATTTTCGATCCTACTCGGCCAATATCAACGCGCGCTGCTGGAGTTGAGGGTGCGTTGGCGCGCTTAACCGCTCACTTCAGCGCGTATTTTCGCCATGATGGGGACGTTTTTCGCAAACAGTGTCATATAATAAAACGCGTGTATTTGTGATAAAAATCGAATACAAGTTGTGAGAATTGACACTTTTCCGTAGTTTTCGAAATTTAGCTGAAAAACTAAGAAAAATCGACAATTATGACACATTTTCAGAATTTGGGGGTCTTAAAACTGATTTTTTGGGGAATCTGTCAATTACACTTTTGATTTCCATCACATGACCTACATCTTTTCTTAATAAAGTTTTTAATTTGGTTCACGCTGAAGCGAGATATAGTAGCGCGAAAGAAGCTACCGTAATCCCACCTACAGTACCTAATTGGGGCAAAAAACAACTTTTTTCAATTATTTGGGTCCCTGATGCACTAATTAGTCAATATCAGCCAAATCCAGAATGAAAAAATTCCTATGTCACAACTTTGTTTAGACCCAATCGAGTCTTATAAAAAACGCGTCTTAAAAACTAAATGATTCCCACAAGGACTGTATTTGATTCCCGCGAAAAATCATACAGATTCGACAAAACATTGAAACCAACTAAAAAAGTAACTTTTTTAAAAAAAAATTCATTGTCAGTCACTTTTTTCAACCACTTCTATCGGCAGTATTAAAATAATCATTGAAGTGGCTTTTGGCGCCATTGTCATCTCTTTTACAGTTTGTTCCTCAATTCTAGGAGTAATGAAAGGCCTACGAAACTGTAATCTGAGTTCAACTACAGTTCGACAACACCGACTTTTTCTTGTTTCCCTCATTTTACAGGTTTAAAAAATTATCCTTAAAATTACTTTTCAGTTTATTTCATCAGTCTTGGTGGGAGCTCCAGTATCTCTCATAATTTTATTTGCCTTTGCCGAGTTTCCACTTGGTCCTTTGACCTACGTATTTAGTACTAGTTGGCCAATTGTTCCTATTTTGAATCCTTTGATTGTTTATATTTTTATGACGGAGTACCGAGGAGAATTGATCAGAATTTTTCTTAGAAGACTGATGGAGACAAAAGTTGTTACTATTCATTTCGGATAAAGCAAGAACCCATCGTGGATCAATTGCTTGTCAAAAACTTTTCAGATTATTTTATGAAAACGAAACATTCGAGTGATGAAATTAAAACATCGACACAGCGATGTTTTATGACTCACGGTATCGTTTGCTTTTATAGACCATCAGCATTCATTTACAACCAAGTTCACTGTTTTGAACAGATATAATATTTCCAACTTTTTTTTCCAAGATACGTTTTTTTTAGAAAGGGGCTGATTAATATACGATTAACCTAGCTTTCGGAATGGAAAAAAAACTTCTTGTAAACTTCATTTTTAAATGATTATTTTTCAACTTTCCTCAATGCTTTCCGACAATTTTGAAACCTTTAATACTCTGGCTCTACTATACACTGTTGAAATTGCTCTCCCATTCTGAAAATCGCTTAACCTGAATACATTATAATATTGCATCTAACGAGTAGCCGCTGAACGTGCTGGAGTTCAAACTAAATGCCGTACTTACTTACAAAGACGATTTTAGAACAAACGTCTTAATGAATGAAAAATGCAGAATTATTGTACACTTTAGTACATCAGTGGAATGGAGTGAAAAAAGCGAGTTAACAAAACATATAATGTGATTTTGTTTACTTCAGTCCATGTTTCAGAATGTTCACATATTTTCACAATCAGGTGAAAAATAATGTGTTCGTAGATCTCCGAAAGGTAATTGTTTCACGTATTTGCTGAATTTTTCCCTCAGAGACTCAGATTTGAGACTGGTCTAAAAACTTTTCATTGCATGGTTTTAGCATTTTAATCACCCCACTTTTTTAGCATCTGTTGATCAAAAGTTCCTAATTTGAAGTGTTCATTTTTATGACAGAAAATCGACGAGACACGAGACAAAAAATTTCTGAGAATACAAATGGAGACAAAAGTTGCGACTATTCATCCTGGATAAAACATTAGCCATTCCCTTAGCGCACAACAAATTGGTTTTTCGAATGTTCCTCAGCATAAGTGACCCTACCGAAACATTACCACAATAAATGACGAAAAGTTTTAGCACATTTTTCATTATCTACAAGGAAAAGGGAACATGGAGAGTGCCCTAGAACGCTCGCAAAGTTTTATACCAACTTCTTAAAACATGGAAACAATTTTATGTTAAATTGGACAAACCATTTAATGCCACATGATGAGCCACATGAGGCAAAATTTCGTTTTACTTTCGCTTTACTTTTATTCAATGTATAAAATTAAAATGAATCCTACGTGTAAAAAAATACACATTATGTCTCAGTATGTGTGAATGATAATGTACACACAGTAAAACATGCTCGGGATAACTAGATTTGTTTTTGAAAGAGTTCTGCGATACCAAAAAATATTGGAAAATTATGCAAATGTTTCAGCCGCATTGCATATTTTCTAAAGAAACTGTTTTGTAATATGATGATGAGGCCTTCGTGATACACACTATTTGTTATAGTCTGTGACAATGCTAGTTCGTTTAAACGACACTATAACATAGAAGTACAGTAATGCTTGCCGTCGCAAATGAAAGGGCGGGCAATTCAAAACATGAAAACATCCTGAGAGAACCGAACTCGGAGACTACCAATGACCAATTAAATTAACTATTTTTACAATTTGAATACTACTTTGTAAAAATTCAACTAAAAATGATAGAAAACAATAGCGAAATGCAAGGAAATAAGAGAATGTTAAAACGTAGCTACAGTAATCCAAAGAAAAATTGCGTGTGAACATAAATGGCGTACGCAGTTCAGCGCTAAGGGCAAAAATTGGGGGAACTAGAATTGACAACAACTATATGTTTCTATTAGTTGGGTTTGCAAGTGACATTTTCTGTGGCGTGCAGATTAAAAGCTCTTCACAAATGAATTTATCTTTAATCCTTAGAAATTTTTTAAACGGTAATAACATTTTAAATATGGAAGCAATGAAGACCGTCTTCGCATAAATAGTTCATTCTTCCTCCACTGTTTGAATAATTCAAATTGTATTTAAGCTAACTCAAAAACACGGTTTTTGTCCATAAACCTAGTTTTTCAAATATTTAAAAAAAACTGTTTTTGGATTTTTATATTACAGGAAAAAATCTATATTTTTTTGATGTTTAAGATCAGAAATACATAAAACATTTTGTTGCTTACATTATTTTATCCATGCAAACAAAAAAATCCAAACGTAAGGAATTAGAAAAGATTTTAGTGTTGGAAACGCGTGAAACGACGAACTTGAACTTGTTTGAAAGATTGTATTACGAAAGTTTACAAAATTTATACTCTTACAATGACTAAGCAGTTGTGATTTCGATAAGTCTAATACATTCACGGCAAAACATTAAAACCAAGTGAGAAATTTGAGTAAATTTTTTCAGTGGGGATCAATTCGCCAACACCGACTTTTCTTGTTTCCCTCATTTTACAGATATCTTCAGTTTTTTTTAAACTAAGTGTTTCTTTTCAGTTCATTTCAACGGTCTGTTTGGGTGGAGCACCTGTCTCTCTGATCATTTTATTTGCCTTTGTCGAATTTCCCCTAGGTTTCTTGACCTACGTTTTTAATACCTGTTGGTCAATAGTTCCAATTTTGAATCCTCTGATTGTATTTTGGCGATTAGCCTGCGTATAAACAAAAAACATGTCCTGTGATATTTTTTAGCGAAGTCGGTGTTTCATAATCCTGTCTTTACTTCGCCGTTATGCGAAAGACAATATGTCTGAATTACAATTGGTAATATGTGTCACCAGCAATACCCACATGGAACAAATTAGATTTTTCTTTGAAAAAAAAATAAGCGGTGGACAAGTAAGGGATAGATACGTGTTAAAATCAACACGCATTTGTATGACTTAACATTTTTTCAAACGGAAAATAATTTAAAATCTACAGAAAGTTTGATTTTTTTTGCACATCAATCGCCACAAAAATTATTTAAAAGGAAACAGTTAACGAATTTAACCTTTCAAATTTCCTCAATGTTTTGCTCGAGTTTTAAGACTCTTAGTACTCTAAAGGAACAATGCAGTGTTGAAATATAGCTCCCATTCTTAAATATTCTTAACGAGAGTAGTCCAAACGCTTTTAACAATTTTTCAAATGGCCTACCTATTTTTCAAATTCATTTCATTCAAATTCTGCGACATTTCAAAAAAAAAATCATTTTTTATAAAATGAAATCTCGCTATAGCGACATTTCAAAAAATATTTTTTCTAAAATGAAATCTCGCTATACCAACATTTCAAAAAATATTTTTTTATAAAATGAAATCTCGCTATAGCGACATTTCAAAAAAATCTTTAAAAAAAATGAAATCTCCCTATAGCTACATTTCGAAAAATATTTTTTCTAAAATGAAATCTCGCTATAGCGACATTTCAAAAAAATCTTTAAATAAATGAAATCTCCCTATAGCTACATTTCGAAAAATATTTTTTCTAAAATGAAATCTCGCTATAGCAACATTTCAAAAAATATTTTTTCTAAAATGAAATCTCGCTATAGCGACATTTCAAAAAAATCTTTAAAAAAAATGAAATCTCGCTATAGCGACATTTCAAAAAATATTTTTTCTAAAATGAAATCTCGCTATAGCGACATTTCAAAAAATATTTTTTCTAAAATGAAATCTCGCTATACCAACATTTCAAAAAATATTTTTTTATAAAATGAAATCTCGCTATAGCGACATTTCAAAAAAATCTTTAAAAAAAATGAAATCTCGCTATAGCGACATTTCAAAAAATATTTTTTCTAAAATGAAATCTCGCTATAGCGACATTTCAAAAAATATTTTTTCTAAAATGAAATCTCGCTATACCAACATTTCAAAAAATATTTTTTTATAAAATGAAATCTCGCTATAGCGACATTTCAAAAAAATCTTTAAAAAAAATGAAATCTCGCTATAGCGACATTTCAAAAAATATTTTTTCTAAAATGAAATCTCGCTATAGCAACATTTCAAAAAATATTTTTTCTAAAATGAAATCTCGCTATAGCAACAATTCAAAAAATTTTTATAAAATTTTTTCATTTTATAAAAAAATATTTTTTGAAATGTTGCTATAGCGAGATTTCATTTTAGAAAAAATATTTTTTGAAATGTCGCTATAGCGAGATTTCATTTTAGAAAAAATATTTTTCGAAATGTCGCTATAGCGAGATTTCATTTTTTTTAAAGATTTTTTGAAATGTCGCTATAGCGAGATTTCAATTTATAAAAAAAATATTTTTTGAAATGTCGCTATAGCGAGATTTCAAAAAATATTTTTTTATAAAATGAAATCTCGCTATAGCGACATTTCAAAAAATATTTTTTATAAAATGAAATCTCGCTATAGCGACATTTCAAAAAATATTTTTTTATAAAATGAAATCTCGCTATAGCGATATTTCAAAAAATGTTTTATAAAATGAAATCTCGCTATAGCGACATTTCGAAAAATATTTTTTCTAAAATGAAATCTCGCTATAGCAACATTTCAAAAAATATTTTTTCTAAAATGAAATCTCGCTATAGCGACATTTCAAAAAATATTTTTTCTAAAATGAAATCTCGCTATAGCGACATTTCAAAAAACATTTTTTTATAAAATGAAATCTCGCTATAGCGACATTTCAAAAAATATTTTTTAGCGACATTTCAAAAAAATCTTATTTTATAAAATGAAATCGTCAGCTATTTATTTTAGCAATATATAGACAACGGAGAAATAACAAATGAATTTAGGAATGTGTGACAATTTGATAATTTTTTTAAATGGGTGTTTCAGTTTTTTTTTCACAATTTCTCAATGTTTTGTTCAAGTTTTGTATATTTTGAACTTCTGAAAGTTCACTACGTCTTCGTTGTTTTGTGTTAATGGAGTGAACAAACCGATCTGGTAGAATCAGAACTTGGCTAATCTGAATAGAGCATTTTTTGTGATTAACAAATTTTTGCAAGTGACTGCACAAACTGCAATTTTCTCAATCATCAAAATCAGGTAATGCGTCTGAAACATTAACATCGGTTCACATCAATTAATCTTTTTTTATTAATTTTCAGCTTTTATTTTAGTTGGTTTAGAAATTTTTGTGGTTTCATGAGAACCCAATTTTTTAAAACTAAATTCACCAAATAAAAAACTAACGTTTTCGTAGAAAATGTTTTAAAATTGTGTCGCACTTTTATAAATCCATATCTTTGTTGTAACTTTTTTTTAACACTTCCTCAAACACTTTTCTTTGTTGAAATGGCTGTTACATTATTCGCATTTCTTCCTGTTGACGGGAGTTGTTGCTTGTGGACACTTATGGGCGGGTCACCAGATATCGATTTCACAGGGCTGGCCCCCAATCCCAACGCCAGTCAGTTGTGCGTTTGAGTCGCCGGCTGTTGTGTGCCCTTTCTCTGTCGGCCTTTCCCCCTTAAACGGGTTTTCCTAAAAACTTGTTTGGATTTTCCTCATTTTCACATTGCGAAAGTAGTTAAACTTGGTTTTAACCTTCGTTACTGCCTCCCATTCAGTTAATACCTCAACAACTGCTAAACAATTGATTCAACAAAATATATCACTAGGATGACGATGATCACACTCTTTTAATTCACTCTTTTAATTCACTTTGAACAATTTCCTTCTTTGCTTAAATTAAATCACCGCTTCAAGTCTGCGGCTAAAATACCTTGCCGAAATAATGTTACTCACAGGTTCTTTTACATTATCTTCTATTTTGTCTGCTCTGGTTTTCTCCATTGAATGTTTTTTAGATTTTTTTAAATTTGTCATATGCTAATCTTTTTTTTAAAGACACATAATCTACTACTATAATCGCGTTTTAGTGCTGGGCAGGAGGTGTGGCTGGTGGACAGTCGCTCGCGGGTCACGGCGTTGTTTTGGTATCGATTTCACGCGACCGGCCCCCGCCCACCGGCCAGTCAGTTGTGTTTTGAATAGCATGCGGTTGTGCGCCCATTCTGTCCTTTTTGCGTCTTTATGTTTTCTAAAATTCTTTTATTACTGGTTTAATTATTCCATTTTCTGATTTCTCATCCTTTTCAAATTCAAATTCACCAAAGGTATTTTAACCTATTTTAAAACTATGATTCGACCAATTCACTGCTTCAACAACTGCTAAACAGTTACATAAAACAGCATATGGTACCATTGACTTTTTTTACATTTCTTTTATGTAAATCATTTACATAAGTTTTTGGCTAACACGAAACCAGCGGATGTGCGCCTTGTATCTTTCCATCGTTTCCAATTATCAATAGACTTTCTCAATAATTGAAAAACACATTTATTGTTAGAATTTTAAATTAGACAAAAGTAGATCACTCCACTATTTCAACCAGCTTTTATAACAATAAAAAGCAAATAAAGTAATAGACCTACCACAAAAATTTCAATGTACATTTTAATAAGTCATGTTATTTTTTTCGATTTCTCTATGTTTGTTTCATTCCCTTTGACGTTATTTTCGAAATCTTAAAATTGCTTAAGTTTAAATTTTATCCCTCCCATTTTTCAAATAAATCCTACCCACTTGCCTATCTATTTCTATTTTCAATTAATACTTCTTGATTCTGTTTTTCTAGTTATTTGTTCTGTAACCATCAGTTGTTTTTATTTGTTTTTCAACGACCTGACTTTTAAAAAAACTAAATTTTCAGGTACCTAAATTACTTCACACTCAACTAAAACAACTGAAACATCACATGCAGCTCGACCGTGAGTTTTTCGTTTTCTTTTAAGTAGTAGCTTTTTTTCTATAAAATTTAACATAGACTATAATAATATTTAGTGTAAATTTCAAACCATTTTTTACCCTTTTCAAACCATTTTTGATTTCAAACCATTTTTGACCCTTAAGGTACCTCAGAAACAATTTTTGAGCCGAATCAAAGAGAAAAAATTACAGTTTTCAGCCAATTTGGTTGAGAAATAAGCGAGAGCGGCTGAAAAAAGCGATTAGGTACTAGCAGCGCTCCCATGGTGTAATGGTGTGCACTTAAGTCTACAAATCTCGCGGCCAGGGTTCGAATCCCGCCTAAGGCAATCTTTTTTGCCTTTTCAGAAACTGTGTTTTCAATTGATTTCAAGTGTTAATTTTGTATTTTAACCCTGTTTTATTTTTGAGTTTGGTTTTTTGGAACTTTTTTTAAAATATTTATGTTTTCAGATCATGAAATTCATGTTTTTGATCACAACAATTTTTATTGACAGTTTCCAACTTATGAAAGGCTCCATCAAATCCAAAAAAAGTATTTACATTATTAGCCTTTTTTGTAAATTATTCAAAATTAAAAAAGCCGTTGGTAAAAAAAGTTTTAAAGTCCACCTTCCCGGCTAAAACAGTCAAATACTAACGCCGGGGCCACCTTCCCGGCGTTAGTTTTTAGGTTCAATTTGAGTTTCTCTATATATAAATGAAATGAAAATATTTGTGAATAATTATTATTATTCAAAGAATAATTAAAAAACGAGAACAATTCATGCGTGAAAAAGCAAGCCGCAAAAAGGGTGGGTGGTTTTATTCCTCATCGTATAAAAAGAGAACAATATAAATTTTAGAACGCTATAAAAAGAGAACAAAAGATGTTCAACTTGGCAGAAAAAACCACCTCTGGCCGGTGCATAATTTTACCTAAGCCACAAATTTTTCCAATGCTCATTCCACGTCAATCGGTTCGGCAAAATTTAAAAATATTATGCCAGAGGTGGTTTTTGGGATTTGAAAAGCGACATTTCAAAAAATATTTTAAAAAACAGAAATCTCGCTATAGCGACATTTCGAAAAAATATTTAAAAAAAAATGAAATCTCGCTATAGCGACATTTCAAAAAATATTTTTTTATAAAATGAAATCTCGCTACAGCGACATTTCAAAAAAATCTTATTTTATAAAAATGAAATCGTCAGCTATATATTTTAGCAATATATAGACAACGGAGAAATAACAAATGAATTTAGGAATGTGTGACAATTTGATAATTTTTTTAAATGGGTGTTTCAGTTTTTTTTTCACAATTTCTCAATGTTTTGTTCAAGTTTTGTATATTTTGAACTTCTGAAAGTTCACTACGTCTTCGTTGTTTTGTGTTAATGGAGTGAACAAACCGATCTGGTAGAATCAGAACTTGGCTAATCTGAATAGAGCATTTTTTGTGATTAACAAATTTTTGCAAGTGACTGCACAAACTGCAATTTTCTCAATCATCAAAATCAGGTAATGCGTCTGAAACATTAACATCGGTTCACATCAATTAATCTTTTTTTATTAATTTTCAGCTTTTATTTTAGTTGGTCTAGAAATTTTTGTGGTTTCATGAGAACCCATTTTTTTAAAACTAAATTCACCAAATAAAAAACTAACGTTTTGGTAAAAAAAAGTTTAAAAAACTATGTCGCACTTTTATGAATCCATATCTTTGTTGTAACTTTCTTTTCGCTTTTTCACTTTCACTTTCATATCTTTGCGGCTCGCTTTTTCACGCATGAATATCCAATAGAAATTGGAATAGGTCGAAAATTACAGACATCCTGTTTTAAGATTTCTAAAAAAGTTTTCAAAACTTATGAAGTTTTTTTTGTTTAGGACGTTTACAGACTCCGTGAAATTGACGGCAGCTTTAAGAAGTTCTGTAAACTTTGCGACAAGAAATTCACCGATGTCAGTAAGTACCATTCTCTTTTCGCTTTATTGGTTTTTAGCCTTGAGGGACCATATCTTTATGGAGCACCTCGAACGGGGCCTGTTTTTCTGCGGCTACAGTCAGCGGAAGAATCAAGTTGCACGTCACTTGATGACATGTCACCCGGTGATAGAATCGTTCTTTGTAAACTGAAATACATTTTTAAGGAAAAACCGCCAGTGATTCGAACCGCTGAAATTACCATGGAGGAAGTAGCCCTTGCTCAGGTAAGATATATCAAAAATAAAGTTGAAAAGCCTTATTTTGAGATGTGCTTCAACATCAATCCTAAGAAGCTCCTTGGAATTCATTTCGGCCTCAAGGCTCTTCTGTTGCCCCGATAAACACACCTGCGCCTCCTTTCGTGGTAAACAAATTTTCTTTGTATTTTTAGGACGTACAAAAGCCGTTCAGTTGGGCATTTCTCGTAATTTTCGAAAATCTTTAACTGAAGCCGGTCGTGAAAGACTGATTACATTATCAAAAAAGTTCTCTCTGAAAAATGAAAATTATAATATTTTCTAGAGTTTTTACTGCGATGTTTTTACTACTATGAAAAAATCGATAGCGCCAAAATAAGCAGATTTTCTTGTTAGGACAAAAAAGGACAGGGACATATGAGGCAGAAAACAAAAAATTGATTTGTTGAGTATTTGTTTTTTTTTATTTTTTCTCGGGCATCAGCTTTGTCGCGCGCGGTTGGTCATAAAAAACAGATATAATTCATTGCGTGAAAAAGCGATCCGCAAAAAGAGTTGGTAGTTTGGTTCCTCATCGTGTAAAAAGTGAACAATAAATATGTTTAAGGAGCAATAAAAACAGAACAAAATAATGTTAACTGGACTAGCGCCAAAACCACCTCTGGCAAATGTGGTTGAAAGTAAACATTGTTTATTAGCAATGGTAAGATTTTACATATTCACGCAAGAGGTGGTTTTGGCGCTAGTTCAGTTAACATTACTTTGTTCTCTTTTTATTGCTCCTTAAAAATATTTATTGTTCACTTTTTACACGATGAGGAACCAAACCACCAACTCTTTTTGCGGATCGCTTTTTCACGCAATGAATTGTTCTCTTTTTATAATTATTCTTCGAATAATACATGCAAATAATTTTGTTTCTTTTTTAAAAAATTTTTTCTTTAAACCTACGTTGGAGAAGTTTATAGAATATAGAACTTTCTGCATAATATACAGAAAAACCCAGAAAAATCGGCTAATGGGTGCTCTTAAATTAATCTTAAAATATCACTAATGAATAACATTTCTTCATGTTTTTTTTCGACAAATTATCTTTTAAAAGTCCACCCATAAATATGCATTCGTATGCTCTAACAGTGTAACTGAAACCTGCCTATCAGGATACTCCTACTACAAAAAAGTTGAGGTAAAAACAAAAATGTACCACTTAAAATTATGTGGAAACACTATTTCCTAAGATGCAAAAAAGATTGCCTTGCGCGGGATTCGAACCTGGGTCGCGAGATTGGCAGTCTAACGCTTGCACCCCTACACCTAGGGCGCCCGTTGAAAAGTGCCTTTTTCGCTCTTATTTGCTTACATTTCAACCAATTTGGCTGAAAGTTGGCGCCCACCGACCTGCTCACGTTTTCAAGACCTCCGCTAAGTTTGAAATCCGTAGCTCAATTGGTTCGCAAGTTGTGAGGGGATAATCAACGTACGGGAGACATCGCCGTTTTAGGCAGCGGAGAGGAATCAAACCAGCGCAATTGCCATTTCTTTGTGGGCAACTACAGATTACTCGTTGTAACTAGTTTTTCTTTGTTTCCGTAGTGGACACTCGCTCAGTTAACCAAAAACCTTTGAACTGTATTCTTCCCAGAAATACGATAACTTTTCAGCCGCTTCCTGCTCCTCATTCCGCTCCTCTCCCCATAATGTCCACTACGATGTTCCCTACTGCTCAGTCTCTTTTTCCGTTCTTGCCCGTGCCGCCGGTTCCTTCGGTTCCTCTTATCCCTGGTTTCCATCCGTTTTCTTTGATGCCCCCGATGTCGATGCCTCCATCTCCTTTTTCGATGGCTCCTTTCTTCACTCCATCGTTTCCCCATAATGTCAACGGGCTTTTGAACCCCTATTTTCTTTGAAACAGCCACTACAATCATAACTTCAATTAACGGCTTTTGTCTTTCTAAAACAGCTTCTATTCCATTTGCATGATCCCACCGCGTTGTATTTCACAAAAAAACCGGTTTTTTTCTTTCTTTCGGTGCTTGACAGATTGTACCAAAATTTTGTGCTTTAAAATGTTATGGCGCAATAAATAATTAGGTGTTCTTTTGTTATAAAAAGGTTTTCTGAGAAGAAAGAAGTTGGAAAACTTCCTGTACTCAAAAATGTTTCAAAAGCCAAAGATTTAGCAGAGGTAAGTCAAGTTGTTATAGAAACTTTACACTTTACGCAATATTCAGTTATTCTTTAAAAAGAGAATTTAAAAATCACAAAAATTAATAAAAAGGGTTTGTGAGAATAAAAATCGTAAATTTTCTTTGTTGTCAAACTCATGCCTGTGTTTCAATGACACTTTGTTTGTTTTATATTAATGTTTTCTTACTTTTAACACCATTTTCAACAATATGTTAATGACGTCAAACAAAAATCGTCAGATCATGAGGATACTCAAGGACCAATTTTTTTCTATAATTGAATCAAGAAAATTGATACAATTGTAAAAAAAATATATGTTTTTAAAAATGTGAACTTTTTTTAAAAACTGAAAAAAACGATGTCACCCAGCGGGCATAATCCCTATTTTGGGAACATCTAAAACACTTCTGAAAATTAAAAAAAAAACTCAACTCTCTGAAAATCCTCTAAAATAAAAGATGTTTAATAGAACATTTTAGAAATTTTTTTAAACACCTAAAAAAATTGTTTCGTGTATGCAAAAAAAATTGAAAAATTGTCCCTTTTTGGTTTTTACGCTTTTTCACTCAAACTTTAAGAAAATAATAAAACAAATACAAAGGAGAAGTGGGAATTATTAAAGAGTTTGTGAAACTTCACATTAATGGCCTTTTTGAAACCGTCATGTAATCAACATTAAAATGTAATTAATTTTGGAAATACAATATATATTTCACAAACAATTCAAAACTTAATTTTAATTTCTAGACTAAAGGTCAAAAATTTTGAATAGTAATCAGTCTAGTGCCCTTTCTAGAACCCTTTCTCAGTAATTGGACAAAACATTCCGATAGTTTAATATGTATGTTGTTTAATATTAATATGTTATACTGAGAGGAAAAATAGGGGTGTGGAACACAATTCTAAAATAAAAACACACCAAAATTTTAATGTTTCAGGTTCAAGTATTTTTTTTTCCAAAAAAAAAAACACTTTTCTACTGTCGCTGGGACAAAAAAAACCTGAACACTGATAAAAATAAATTTTCAAAGATGTTATATTGCGACAACAGAAGAATAACCTCTAAAAATGATTGTGAAATGTTGTAACTTTATTAAAATAAGTAAATGATACAAAATAAATACTTTTCAAAGATAATGCTGATGTTCTTCTTGTGTGCATGTTTCGGAAGTTAATACCGTACCCTTGTTCTGTTACGATCATTGTAGAAATATATAATTAATCAAAAGTCGTTCCACGTTAGTCCAAATTCTCCGATTTGAAGGATATGGTAGTTATCGCATCCCACTGAAAAAATAAAATTTAAAAAAACCGGTTTATTCTTTCACCTTTCATACAGCAAACTTGCTGCCTCTGTAGTAGGTATGCCGTATCTGTTAAAACTTAACGTTATTATAATCAGAAAAATATTGTTACCTTATGAAGTTCATTTGAAACGTCGGCTAAATGTTGTTCCGTCTGTGAAATGTGCGGAAGACTTCAGGAATAACAATTGCGATGCGTAATGTTCTTGTTTTTAAAGGTATTTATGACCTAAACAAAAAATGAGAATACATTATTTATATTAAAATGTATGTGAAAACAAGCAACCTATTAAAATTAAAACATGTTTCGTGGTTTAAAAGACAACAAAATTTGGGGAAAAATTGAGTTCTAACTTTTCGAAGAAAAAAAAATCCAATTGATTTCAAAGTTTCGTTGAGGATGGAGATTTTCTTATTTACCTTTGGCTCACTACTGTCATTTTCCATTTTTTCAGCAAACAAAAATGAAATAGTTGAAAATTTATTTTATTTATGAAACAAGATTGGTTGGGGCAGAGCCAAATCGCAGTAAAGGCGAAATCAGATCATCAAGCGGAAAGAATGGCAAACCGACAATTACACCCAGTGCGCCCCCCCCCGTAGTTGTAAAAGAGAAACAGCTGTTCGGATGTTTGCGACCTTGTTTGCGCTCTTCACGTCCTTGTAAACGTGGAAAATTCCAGCAATTTTATGAACAGAAGGAAATAATTGAGAAGTAACCTGCAATCAATCTACGGCTATCTCGGAAGTGTTGGCTGGGTTATGAAAACAAACATTTATGAAAAAAGTAGAAAATTAAATGTCTTTTCAAGGATTTTGGGTAAGTTGAATGTTTTAGCTTTTAAAAGAAAAATTGATTGTAAAAATGGCAAAAAAAGGGCAATATAAAATTGGTTCCTGCATAGATTTTTGTCTTAAAGTTGGCTCAGAACCTATAAGTACAGCGGTGAACAGGCCTTGCACAAAATGAAAGCTAACGACTTTTTGTAAGAGAAATCAGTTAAAAAAATGGCTTACTGGATTTGCTAGAAATATAATTGATATTTTGTATTATATTTCATAGTGTAACTAATGTTTTATAAACTGATTATTAAAACTTTTAGTTAGTTTCAATACGAGCAACGTGTAATAATCGGTGCCAATGAAAAATTTCATTTTTTTCCACTTTTGAAATTAGGTGGTTCTCCAGACGGTTTCATGGTTCGAAATCGGCTTAAAAAATTGAAATATGCAAAAAACTGAAATTAAAAGCAATAACAAAAATGCAGATCGGAGGTTAATGGTTTTGAAAGATATTTCGTTTTTTAGAATGAATCAACGCAACATTCATTTGCGAAAAAAAATGAAATTTTTTTAAAAGTTCCCGAATTTTCCATTTTTCCGAGCATAATCACAATTGCGCATCAGTTCAAAAAGCCCTTGCAGTTCTAAGCGTTGAGAAACCGCTTTGCCAGTGTGCGCTCTTCAAGCACGCCATGTAATCTTATCGGTCCTTTTATCTCCTAAGCACTGCCTTGGGCGAACAATGCCTTGTTCATTCCTTTCTTACGTTTGCAAGGCAACAAGCCGATAGCAATATGACCCTTCCATTAATACAGTTATTTTCATATGTTTAGAGAAAAATGTCTACGACATCAGGAAATAATGACAAAGGAGACAAGATCCCCAAGTGAGGTTTCATCTGTCTCTGTCTCTGTCTGTCTCTCTTTCTCTCTGTCTCTGTCTCTCTCGCTCTCTTTCTCTCTCTATCTCTCTCTCTCTATCTTTCCCTACAGATTATAACATTTCCCAGATTGCGCCCCACAAATCCTGGCAACTTCAAAAACCCTTGGGGAATTTCCGATGCAGTTCTTCAGCCAAATGACTCAGATGTTCTCTTCCATGTCAACCGAACTGTGAAACAAGTGATTTTTGTCATTACATGCCGATATTTCAGGTGTTGGCTACGTTTTCGCAGTATTTTCAGTCTTTGTTCTTTTCTGATTTCAAAGAAAAGGATCAAGATAAATTCACTTTGGACATTGGCCAAAATTGTTTGCGCGAAATCCTACGCACCCTTCACCACACAGATCGAAACTGTAACTTACTTTAATATTGTAAAATCTACATTTCAGTTAAATCAACGGGCAATACCATTTATCCTCCTGATTTGCTAAGAGAGCTCTATATCGCCGGCGACAAGCACGATATTTATGTTATTAGGGAGTTGGCAAGGCAACAAATGGCTGAAACAAGGGCCACTGACGTTTTTCGTATTGCCGTGGACTTGAATATGGAAAAAGAGAAAGTAAACTTTGGAAGTTAGATTAATATATAATTTTTTGTTTTAGATCGACAGCTTGGGGAAGATGTCAAAAAACGATGTCGTGAGTTTTCTGGCTAACTGCGGTGGAAATAGTGTTTTTTCGGTTAACGACGTAAAGCAAATGATGGGACAATGTAAGTTCTTGTGCATAATGCAAGAAATAAGCAAACGTTTAAGGTGGCGTTGTTAATTTTCCGCTGCCTTCCCAAGTAAAGCCAGATGATAGGTAAATCAATAAATAACTTAACTCAACTTTCTTATAAACTTCTTAACCTGACATTCTTAGGTCGGTGATTCCTGAGAATTTTGACAAAGCTTGGGGAAATTCGAATGTGAAATTGCGAGCAACTAACTGCGAAAAACAGCCTCTTCACGTAAATTCTTCGGTAAATAGTTGTGTGTATGTGTGTGTGTGTGTGTGTGTGTGTGTGTGTGTGTGTGTGTGTGTGAATGAGTGAACGTGTGCATGTGTGAATGTGTGTTTGTGTGAATACAAACCCAATTTTAGGTTCTCGCAACTTTCTCTCCATCCTTCCAGGCCCTCTTTTTCGGTGATACATCAAATGTAAAACACTTTTCGCGTTATTATCTGAAAATAAATTACAGAAGCTCCAAGACGTTGTGGACCTTGATATTGATTACGAAATACTATTGGAGATTTTGCGGGTCATTCATCACGTCAACAGAGTGTGTAAGTCATTCTCAAAAGAAACAAATATGCTGGTGGTATCGCCACGGCCCTTTTACGCTCACTTATGTCGGTGAAACCGATTCCGTACGGCTGCAAATCGCACAGCTCTATCATGCAAAACAAATAGGTTATTTGCGTATTAACTGGCAGAATGTTTTTTTTTAAAATGACCAAAAACAATAATTCAATTATTTGCATAAGTTTCTCTGTCGATCTCCTTTGTTTGTCGACAAGATATCGCCTTTCCAATTTTCACAAATGGGTTACTGTAACTTTAGAGTTTCAATAGCATAATTGCCGAAAACTGGAAACCAGAAGTGTAATTATATAAACTAATAAAAATTATTCTGCGTAAAAAAAATCATTCTTCAAGTTTTCGAGGTTTCGAATGAAAAACATGTTCTTTAGCCCATTTTTTCATAAAAATGACAGCTTCAAATTAATGTTTGATGACAAAATTCTACATTTTTATCTTTTATTAACACTCTAAGACGGACATTTTGTTAACGAAAAACAAAATGAGCGTAGTCCGAATTCTCGCCTTTTAAGGTGTAGTCGTCGAGAACCTTTTTATGCAAATGTTTCATCTTTTTTTGCATTTGTCTGTAGTTCAACAAAAAGGGAAAAAACTGAATATCATATAGTCGGTACCAATGCTAGTTCGTTTAAACGACACTAAAACAGAGGGTTACAGTATTATCTGCCGTCGCAAATAAAAGGGCGGGCAATTCAAAAAAATATCAGAAACAGTTGCAATATTCGAGAAAATAAGTGAGAGAAAAAAAAAGATTTTTTAACTGGAGCTACAGTTATCTGAAGAAAACTGCCGTGTGACCGAAAAGGGCGTACGCAGTTCAGTGCTAAGGGCGAAAAAAGGAGGGACGCTTCCCTATTTGTCAATTTCACAACATTGAAGATTTTTTTTCCATTCCGTGCCCTTATTTCGCTGTGAAATTAGAATATTCTGAACTAACGTCATGGTATCGTCTGTTTGGGGCTTTAGTAGTTACCACTTGACAGTGCAGCTAAATCGAACACGTTTTTTGCATGTGACCGAAGTCCGCTGAGAAAAAACCTCATTTCCAAATGACATTTTTTTCAAATTGAAGTTGAAATATTTTTTTAGACGGAACGAAAAACCACAAAAGTTTCACCGCCGAAAAATTAAAGAAACTGTACGAAGCAGGAGATAAATTGGACCTTGAATTGATCAAACGGCTCTGCAAGCATAAACTACCTGAAGCTTCTCCGATGGAAGCATTCCAAGTAGCCATTGACCTTAAACTTTCAAAGGAAAGGGTAAACTGGACAATTTGAACTGTTTAACCTTTTTTAGATTGAAATCTTCGAGAAGTTGTCAATTAATGAAATTGAATCTTTCATCGAAAAGAATAAGTATAATAAACAGGATATTTTATCCCCTCAGGAGTTGGCTGAATTTGCGTGGAAGCTGAAGCAAGCAATGAATGGAAGACTCAGATGTCCTTTGTGCAACCATAGTGGAATGATTGGAAACCTTCAGAGAAAAACTGACCAGTTTGCGTTTATTTGCAACAACAACTCGTACTATCACAAATTTAATCATTAGGCATTCAATGTGACCCTTTTTAAAAACTTACAAATACTTTTAATTAAAATTGTAACTCCTACTACATATGTGTTCATTACCAGTTTTTTTAGAGTGCTCTAAATCAATGTATGCTAATATTTTGGTTTGCTTGAGCCCAAATTTCCAAGTTTTTTAATGCTCCAATTCTAATTACCAATACAACAAATCAACTTCTTACCATAAATCGATTCATTGTCGTGGACGTTTTCAACAAAAAAAAATATTTTTTCAAAATTTCTATGATATTTTTGTTTTTCCTACTGCTAGTAAAGTGTTTCTTCTCTTCTCTCTGTTCATTATTTGCTCGATGGTTAATGTATTATATATGTACAAATGAAGGGTAAGGTTAAATGTATGAAGGGCTTCGAAGAGCGCAAACAACCCTGTGAGAAATAATAAGGTCATGAAGAGACCAGCAGCTGTTCCTCATTTAGAACGGCGAATGGTCCCACTGGGTGTAATGGCCGATCGGCCATTCTTTTCTCTTCTTGACCTGCTGTTGCCTTTACTGCGATTTGTTGTTTTTTTTAAATACATCTTCTAAATATTAAAAAAGGTTTTACCAAAAACATTTTCAAAATTTTCATTTTTGTTTCTGGGAGCTGCTTTCGTTCACGGATTCTCTTTCAATATTTTAAATTGTTTTTAATAGTTTGAAATCCACAATTTCACAAAAATATCTTAAATTTGGAAAAGCCATAAAATAATAAATGTGTGAAAAAGCGAATCGCAAAGAGAGTGGTGGTTTGGTTTGAGGGATTGATAAAAAGAGAACAAAAGGTTTTATAATTGAATTGAAATTCATGAAAAGCGAAGAAAAATCGCTGTGAAAATTCTTTATTTTTAAACCTACAGCTATTTCGTAAGAAACAAAAAGATAACCAAACCACCTTAGCCTTTCTCAGTAACAAACATCATCTCAAACAACTAAGAAGAGAGAGAGAGAAAGTGAGAGAGATAGAAATATATATATATATATATAGAGAGAGAGAGAGAGAGTGAGAGAGAGAGAGAGAGAGAGAGAGAGGGCGGGAGGGAGAAAGTGAGGGAGAGAGAGAGAGAGAGAGAGAGAGAGAGAGAGAGAGAGAGAGAGAGAGAGAGAGAGCGAGTGAAAGATTGAAATCCAATGAAAGTTAGTAGCGAGAGCGAGGGCGAGTGAGTGAGTATTTTTTTTTTTTAGAGAGAGAGAGAGAGAGAGAGAGAGAGAGAGGGAGAAAGTGAGAGAGAAAGTGAGGGAGAGAGAGAGAGAGAGAGGAGAGAGAGAGAGAGAGAGAGAGAGAGAGAGAAACTCACCAGGGCGTGGTAGAGGTCCCTCCCGTAGAGGTCCATATGCGGTCGTAGGCCGCTATGATTCTAATGCGGCCGAAGGCCGCTCGGTTTCTTTTGCGGCCGAAGGCCGCTATGATTCTGATGCGGCCGAAGGCCGCTCAGTTTCCAATGCGGTCGTAGGCCGCTCGGTTTCTTTTGCGGCCGAAGGCCGCTATGATTCTAATGCGGCCGAAGGCCGCTCAGTTTCCAATGCGGTCGTAGGCCGCTCGGTTCCTTTTGCGGCAGAAGGCCGCTATGATTCTCATGCGGCCGTAGACCGCTCGGTTTCTTTTGCGGCCGAAGGCCGCTCGATTTCTAATGCGGCCGAAGGCCGCTTAGTTTCTAATGCGGCCGAAGGCCGCTCAGTTGCTAGTGCGGTCGTAGGCCGCTATGATTCTAATGCGGCCGAAGGCCGCTCGGTTTCTTTTGCGGCCGAAGGCCGCTATGATTCTAATGCGGCCGTAGACCGCTCAGTTGCTAGTGCGGTCGTAGTCCGCTATGATTCTAATGCGGCCGAAGGCCGCTCGGTTTCTTTTGCGGCCGAAGGCCGCTATGATTCTAATGCGGCCGAAGGCCGCTCGGTTTCTTTTGCGGCCGAAGGCCGCTATGATTCTAATGCGGCCATAGGCCGCTCGGTTTCTTTTGCGGCCGAAGGCCGCTATGATTCTAATGCGGCCGTAGACCGCTCAGTTGCTAGTGCGGTCGTAGGCCGCTATGATTCTAATGCGGCCGAAGGCCGCTCGGTTGCTAGTGCGGTCGTAGGCCGCTTTGATTCTAATGCGGTCGAAGGCCGCTCGGTTTCTTTTGCGGCCGAAGGCCGCTCGATTTCTAATGCGGCCGAAGGCCGCTATGATTCCATTGCGGCCGAAGGCCGCTATGATTCTGATGCGGCCGAAGGCCGCTCAGTTTCTAATGCGGTCGTAGGCCGCTATGATTCTAATGCGGCCGTAGGCCGCTCGGTTTCTTTTGCGGCCGAAGGCCGCTCAGTTTCTAATGCGGTCGTAGGCCGCTATGATTCTAATGCGGCCGAAGGCCGCTCGGTTTCTTTTGCGGCCGAAGGCCGCTATGATTCTAATGCGGCCGTAGACCGCTCAGTTGCTAGTGCGGTCGTAGGCCGCTATGATTCTAATGCGGCCGAAGGCCGCTATGATTCTGATGCGGCCGTAGGCCGCTCGGTTTCTTTTGCGGCCGAAGGCCGCTCAGTTTCTAATGCGGTCGTAGGCCGCTATGATTCTAATGCGGCCGTAGGCCGCTCGGTTTCTTTTGCGGCCGAAGGCCGCTCAGTTTCTAATGCGGTCGTAGGCCGCTATGATTCTAATGCGGCCGCAGACCGCTCGGTTTCTAATACGGCCGAAGGCCGCTATGATTCTAATGCGGCCGAAGGCCGCTCAGTTGCTAGTGCGGTCGTAGGTCGCTATGATTCTAATGCGGCCGAAGGCCGCTCGGTTTCTTTTTCGGCAGAAGGCCGCTATGATTCTAATGCGGCCGTAGACCGCTCGGTTTCTTTTGCGGCCGAAGGCCGCTCGATTTCTAATGCGGCCGAAGGCCGCTATGATTCTAATGCGGCCGAAGGCCGCTCAGTTGCTAGTGCGGTCGTAGGCCGCTATGATTCTAATGCGGCCGTAGGCCGCTCGGTTTCTTATGCGGCCGAAGGCCGCTATGATTCTAATGCGGCCGTAGACCGCTCAGTTGCTAGTGCGGTCGTAGGCCGCTATGATTCTAATGCGGCCGAAGGCCGCTCGGTTTCTTTTGCGGCCGAAGGCCGCTATGATTCTAATGCGGCCATAGGCCGCTCGGTTTCTTTTGCGGCCGAAGGCCGCTATGATTCTAATGCGGCCGAAGGCCGCTTAGTTTCTAATGCGGCCGAAGGCCGCTATGATTCTAATGCGGCCGAAGGCCGCTCGGTTTCTTTTGCGGCCGAAGGCCGCTATGATTCTGATGCGGCCGAAGGCCGCTCAGTTTCCAATGCGGTCGTAGGCCGCTCGGTTTCTTTTGCGGCCGAAGGCCGCTATGATTCTAATGCGGCCGAAGGCCGCTCAGTTTCCAATGCGGTCGTAGGCCGCTCGGTTTCTTTTGCGGCCGAAGGCCGCTCGGTTTCTTTTGCGGCCGAAGGCCGCTATGATTCTAATGCGGCCGAAGGCCGCTCGGTTTCTTTTGCGGCAGAAGGCCGCTATGATTCTCATGCGGCCGTAGACCGCTCGGTTTCTTTTGCGGCCGAAGGCCGCTCGATTTCTAATGCGGCCGAAGGCCGCTTAGTTTCTAATGCGGCCGAAGGCCGCTCAGTTGCTAGTGCGGTCGTAGGCCGCTATGATTCTAATGCGGCCGAAGGCCGCTCGGTTTCTTTTGCGGCCGAAGGCCGCTATGATTCTAATGCGGCCGTAGACCGCTCAGTTGCTAGTGCGGTCGTAGGCCGCTATGATTCTAATGCGGCCGAAGGCCGCTTAGTTTCTAATGCGGCCGAAGGCCGCTATGATTCTAATGCGGCCGAAGGCCGCTCGGTTTCTTTTGCGGCCGAAGGCCGCTATGATTCTGATGCGGCCGAAGGCCGCTCAGTTTCCAATGCGGTCGTAGGCCGCTCGGTTTCTTTTGCGGCCGAAGGCCGCTCGGTTTCTTTTGCGGCCGAAGGCCGCTATGATTCTAATGCGGCCGAAGGCCGCTCAGTTTCCAATGCGGTCGTAGGCCGCTCGGTTTCTTTTGCGGCCGAAGGCCGCTCGGTTTCTTTTGCGGCCGAAGGCCGCTATGATTCTAATGCGGCCGAAGGCCGCTCGGTTTCTTTTGCGGCAGAAGGCCGCTATGATTCTCATGCGGCCGTAGACCGCTCGGTTTCTTTTGCGGCCGAAGGCCGCTCGATTTCTAATGCGGCCGAAGGCCGCTTAGTTTCTAATGCGGCCGAAGGCCGCTCAGTTGCTAGTGCGGTCGTAGGCCGCTATGATTCTAATGCGGCCGAAGGCCGCTCGGTTTCTTTTGCGGCCGAAGGCCGCTATGATTCTAATGCGGCCGTAGACCGCTCAGTTGCTAGTGCGGTCGTAGGCCGCTATGATTCTAATGCGGCCGAAGGCCGCTATGATTCTAATGCGGCCATAGGCCGCTCGGTTTCTTTTGCGGCCGAAGGCCGCTCGATTTCTAATGCGGTCGTAGGCCGCTATGATTCTAATGCGGCCGAAGGCCGCTCGGTTTCTTTTGCGGCAGAAGGCCGCTATGATTCTAATGCGGCCGAAGGCCGCTCGGTTGCTAGTGCGGTCGTAGGCCGCTTTGATTCTAATGCGGCCGAAGGCCGCTCGGTTTCTTTTGCGGCCGAAGGCCGCTCGATTTCTAATGCGGCCGAAGGCCGCAATGATTCCATTGCGGCCGAAGGCCGCTATGATTCTAATGCGGCCGAAGGCCGCTCAGTTTCTTTTGCGGCCGAAGGCCGCTCGATTTCTAATGCGGCCGAAGGCCGCTATGATTCTAATGCGGCCGAAGGCCGCTCAGTTGCTAGTGCGGTCGTAGGCCGCTATGATTCTAATGCGGCCGTAGGCCGCTCGGTTTCTTATGCGGCCGAAGGCCGCTATGATTCTAATGCGGCCGTAGACCGCTCAGTTGCTAGTGCGGTCGTAGGCCGCTATGATTCTAATGCGGCCGAAGGCCGCTTAGTTTCTAATGCGGCCGAAGGCCGCTATGATTCTAATGCGGCCGAAGGCCGCTCGGTTTCTTTTGCGGCAGAAGGCCGCTATGATTCTAATGCGGCCGAAGGCCGCTTAGTTTCTAATGCGGCCGAAGGCCGCTCGGTTTCTTTTGCGGCCGAAGGCCGCTATGATTCTGATGCGGCCGAAGGCCGCTCAGTTTCCAATGCGGTCGTAGGCCGCTCGGTTTCTTTTGCGGCCGAAGGCCGCTCGGTTTCTTTTGCGGCCGAAGGCCGCTATGATTCTAATGCGGCCGAAGGCCGCTCAGTTTCCAATGCGGTCGTAGGCCGCTCGGTTTCTTTTGCGGCCGAAGGCCGCTCGGTTTCTTTTGCGGCCGAAGGCCGCTATGATTCTAATGCGGCCGAAGGCCGCTCGGTTTCTTTTGCGGCAGAAGGCCGCTATGATTCTCATGCGGCCGTAGACCGCTCGGTTTCTTTTGCGGCCGAAGGCCGCTCGATTTCTAATGCGGCCGAAGGCCGCTTAGTTTCTAATGCGGCCGAAGGCCGCTCAGTTGCTAGTGCGGTCGTAGGCCGCTATGATTCTAATGCGGCCGAAGGCCGCTCGGTTTCTTTTGCGGCCGAAGGCCGCTATGATTCTAATGCGGCCGTAGACCGCTCAGTTGCTAGTGCGGTCGTAGGCCGCTATGATTCTAATGCGGCCGAAGGCCGCTATGATTCTAATGCGGCCATAGGCCGCTCGGTTTCTTTTGCGGCCGAAGGCCGCTCGATTTCTAATGCGGTCGTAGGCCGCTATGATTCTAATGCGGCCGAAGGCCGCTCGGTTTCTTTTGCGGCAGAAGGCCGCTATGATTCTAATGCGGCCGAAGGCCGCTCGGTTGCTAGTGCGGTCGTAGGCCGCTTTGATTCTAATGCGGCCGAAGGCCGCTCGGTTTCTTTTGCGGCCGAAGGCCGCTCGATTTCTAATGCGGCCGAAGGCCGCAATGATTCCATTGCGGCCGAAGGCCGCTATGATTCTAATGCGGCCGAAGGCCGCTCAGTTTCTTTTGCGGCCGAAGGCCGCTCGATTTCTAATGCGGCCGAAGGCCGCTATGATTCTAATGCGGCCGAAGGCCGCTCAGTTGCTAGTGCGGTCGTAGGCCGCTATGATTCTAATGCGGCCGTAGGCCGCTCGGTTTCTTATGCGGCCGAAGGCCGCTATGATTCTAATGCGGCCGTAGACCGCTCAGTTGCTAGTGCGGTCGTAGGCCGCTATGATTCTAATGCGGCCGAAGGCCGCTCGGTTTCTTTTGCGGCAGAAGGCCGCTATGATTCTAATGCGGCCGAAGGCCGCTCGGTTGCTAGTGCGGTCGTAGGCCGCTTTGATTCTAATGCGGCCGAAGGCCGCTCAGTTTCTTTTGCGGCCGAAGGCCGCTCGATTTCTAATGCGGCCGAAGGCCGCTATGATTCTAATGCGGCCGAAGGCCGCTCAGTTGCTAGTGCGGTCGTAGGCCGCTATGATTCTAATGCGGCCGTAGGCCGCTCGGTTTCTTATGCGGCCGAAGGCCGCTATGATTCTAATGCGGCCGTAGACCGCTCAGTTGCTAGTGCGGTCGTAGGCCGCTATGATTCTAATGCGGCCGAAGGCCGCTTAGTTTCTAATGCGGCCGAAGGCCGCTATGATTCTAATGCGGCCGAAGGCCGCTCAGTTTCCAATGCGGTCGTAGGCCGCTCGGTTTCTTTTGCGGCAGAAGGCCGCTATGATTCTCATGCGGCCGTAGACCGCTCGGTTTCTAATACGGCCGAAGGCCGCTATGATTCTAATGCGGCCGAAGGCCGCTCAGTTGCTAGTGCGGTCGTAGGTCGCTATGATTCTAATGCGGCCGAAGGCCGCTCGGTTTCTTTTGCGGCAGAAGGCCGCTATGATTCTAATGCGGCCGTAGACCGCTCGGATTCTTTTGCGGCCGAAGGCCGCTCGATTTCTAATGCGGCCGAAGGCCGCTATGATTCTAATGCGGCCGAAGGCCGCTTAGTTTCTAATGCGGCCGAAGGCCGCTATGATTCTAATGCGGCCGTAGGCCGCTCGGTTTCTTTTGCGGCCGAAGGCCGCTCGATTTCTAATGCGGCCGAAGGCCGCTCAGTTGCTAGTGCGGTCGTAGGCCGCTATGATTCTAATGCGGCCGAAGGCCGCTCGGTTTCTTTTGCGGCAGAAGGCCGCTATGATTCTAATGCGGCCGTAGACCGCTCGGTTTCTTTTGCGGCCGAAGGCCGCTCGATTTCTAAAGCGGCCGAAGGCCGCTATGATTCTAATGCGGCCGAAGGCCGCTCAGTTGCTAGTGCGGTCGTTGGCCGCTATGATTCTAATGCGGCCATAGGCCGCTCGGTTTCTTTTGCGGCCGAAGGCCGCTCGATTTCTAATGCGGCCGAAAGCCGCTATGATTCTAACGCGGCCGAAGGCCGCTATGATTCTAATGCGGCCGTAGGCCGCTATGATTCTAATGCGGCCGAAGGCCGCTCGGTTTCTTTTGCGGCAGAAGGCCGCTATGATTCTAATGCGGCCGTAGACCGCTCGGTTTCTTTTGCGGCCGAAGGCCGCTCGATTTCTAATGCGGCCGAAGGCCGCTATGATTCTAATGCGGCCGAAGGCCGCTCAGTTTCTAATGCGGCCGTAGGCCGCTATGATTCTAATGCGGCCGTAGGCCGCTCGGTTTCTTTTGCGGCCGAAGGCCGCTATGATTCTAATGCGGCCGAAGGCCGCTATGATTCTAATGCGGCCGAAGGCCGCTATGATTCTAATGCTGCCGAAGGCCGCTTAGTTTCTAATGCGGCCGAAGGCCGCTCAGTTGCTAGTGCGGTCGTAGGCCGCTATGATTCTAATGCGGCCGTAGGCCGCTCGGTTTCTTTTGCGGCCGAAGGCCGCTATGATTCTAATGCGGCCGAAGGCCGCTTAGTTTCTAATGCGGCCGAAGGCCGCTATGATTCTAATGCGGCCGAAGGCCTCTCAGTTTCTAATGCGGCCGTAGGCCGCTATGATTCTAATGCGGCCGTAGGCCGCTCGGTTTCTTTTGCGGCCGAAGGCCGCTATGATTCTAATGCGGCCGAAGGCCGCTATGATTCTAATGCGGCCGAAGGCCGCTATGATTCTAATGCGGCCGAAGGCCGCTTAGTTTCTAATGCGGCCGAAGGCCGCTCAGTTGCTAGTGCGGTCGTAGGCCGCTATGATTCTAATGCGGCCGTAGGCCGCTCGGTTTCTTTTGCGGCCGAAGGCCGCTATGATTCTAATGCGGCCGAAGGCCGCTTAGTTTCTAATGCGGCCGAAGGCCGCTATGATTCTAATGCGGCCGTAGGCCGCTCGGTTTCTTTTGCGGCCGAAGGCCGCTCAGTTGCTAGTGCGGCCGTTGCCCGCTTTGCTTCTAATTTGGCCGAAGGTCTGCTTTTAGTCCCATTATTATTTCTGAAGGCGACTAATGTGCTATAAATGTTTTACTTAATGTTGTCCGGAAACGAGGCGTGTCATTTTAAACAGTTTTGTTCATTTTATGTTCAAATATGTACATTTTCTCAACAGAAATATAAAAAGCAAATGTTGAGGAACCGATCCCCGGACCGTCAGGTTTACAATTGGACGCTCTGCCCCTGCACTATAGTGTCGCTAGGGTATTTGTGGGCGGCCGCGCTTATGTATGGCGCCGCTTGCCCCAGTACTCATTTACCGTCGCATTTAGTAGAGATCGCATACTAATCGTCAGTAAAAGGATAGTTTTAGCGTATAGTTAATTAATTCGACGATAACATTGCATTTTGAAGCCGCGGCGAACCAAAATGTACCATTTTATCCTATTTTTGGAGTTGTGTGCCAAAACCACTCGACGGATTTGGCTGAAAGTCTACGCGCACCGACCTGCAACAGGTTCCGGTATGTGGCCAAAATTTCAGCTCGATTGCTCTATCCGTTCGCTCGTAGCAACATTATATGAGATGAACGGGAGACATCGGCGTTTTTTCTCAACAGCCGCATCCTGGAAATTAGCATAGCAAAAACATTATGCTAATTTCTAGGGTGGGAGCGGGTGCAGTTTTGGATGCTGAAAACGATTCTTTGGTCAGAATTGGAAAATATTGATTTCCAATGGAGCCCGGGCGATTTGAAGTTTGGCCGCCCCCGCACAAGACAGTGGAGGAACCAAACCACCGCGCAGCGCTTCGCGCTGCGCGCAATTCTGGAAAGTTTTACACTCCTAGGGTGCCGGCTTTTGCGAATGGTAAATATACATTGCTATAAGAGAGAAAACAATAAAAAAATAAGGACTAATGATTACAATCGTATACAAAAAAAATTACACACCTTCATATACAACCCAATATAATTTGAACAAATAAACTGTTCCTCTCTAGCATTAGTCATGAACATTTGGCCAACAAGTCTTTTTCAATTTTATAGCTCAATAACCCATATTTATTATGTATTAAACCATATTTGTTTTTATAAGAATTGATCAGCAATGCGCTGGTGAAGGGAGAGGGGAGTGGAGTGCACCACCTTTAAAAAGACGATAAGGGAAATATTGTCACAAACTTCACCTAGGCAAACACTTATCCTCATACGCATATGGACTATTTGATATAATTAATTTCCTATCGCCAAACGAGTTAAAGCGCTTTGCGAGTGAAAAAGAGGCACCTTTTTCACATTTCCACTTTTTTGGCTCAAAAGCTTCGCCTTGGCGTTGAAAACAAAAACCGTTACTTTATTTTAAACCAAAATGGCCAGATTTTGAGAAAACTGCTTCGAAACAGGCCGTTTTGGCCAAAAGTGTCGACAAACATCGACAAGCAATGGAAAATGAAGACCAAAAATTAGAATAACGTGAGATATGAAAAGGTGCAGGGACTACTCCTTTAATATTTTGCGTGCTCTTTTCCTAGTCTAATTTTTTTTGCGAATTGGTTAGTTTAATTTCACCGCAAGCTCTATACACCTTGCCCACCGAGCTTGTCAATTGAAAATGATCATAGTTATGCTAATTTACCCTGCGTCTCCTCATTTGGCGTGCTCTCTTGCTCGTTAGATGTGCAGGTTGTCTTAATCTTTTTCAAAGCTCGATGGGCGAGGAGTATATGTGGGAGGAGGAGGAGGAATGTTTGGACAGTCTTCCAGCAATCAATCCAACGGATAATCTTAGGTAAGTTTTTATCGATAAATCTCTCACTATCAGCTTACCTAACAGAATACTTCCCTCTCTCTCTCTCTCTGTCTCAAAATCTAACAGCTTACTTTTAAGCAATGACGGCTTCTTCGCAAAGACTTGGGGAAACTCCGATGCACTTCTTCGTGCCGAAGATTCCGAAATTTTCCTCCATGTCAATCGAGCAACCCTAGCTACTTTCTCATCTTATTTTCAAGCATTATTCTTTTCGGATTTTAAAGAAAAGAAGCAAACCAAATTCGAGATGGACATTGGCTTTAATTGCTTGCTCGAAATCCTACGTATCCTCCATCACCAAGATCGAAACTGTAATATTTTTATCCATTTTTATTCAATGTTACAACTTTTAGTTAAATCAACTGGACATATCCTGTATCCTCCCGAAATGCTTCGAGATCTTTACATCGCAGCCGATAAATACAACATTCCTGTGGTCCGAGAGTTGGTTAGGCAACAGCTGGCTGACACAAAAGCCACCGAAGCGTTCGAAGTCGCATTTGACTTGAATTTGGAGTACGAAAAAGTAAACTTAAAACTAGGTTTCAAAAAAACTATGTTTCAGATTCAGAGTCTTGGGCAGATGTCAAGAAACGACGTCGTGGCTTTTCTAACAAAATGCGACAAAAATAGAGTCGTTTTGGTTTCAGATGTGAGGGAAATGTTGAAGCGATGTAAGTTTTGTATTTTCTTTTTTCTCTCAAAATACAATTTTAGGTGGTGTGGGCACTTTTCCGAATACTTCTCCTAAAAAGGAAATCGAACAATAAGTGTGTGTAAAACATTTCTTGAATATTTTTAGGCCGCCAATTCCTGAAAACTTCGACACGCCCTGGGGAGCAGCAAATGTTATGCTCAGAGCAAGTGACAGCGAAAAGCAGCCATTTCATGCCAACTCTTTGGTAGGAAAGAGAGAGAGTGAGAGAGAGAAAGAGAGAAAGAGAAAGAAAGAGAGAGAGAGAGAGAGAGAGAGAAAGTGAGTGAGAGAGAGGGAGAGAGAGAGAGAGAAAGAGAGAGAAAGAGAGAGAAAGAGAAAGAGAGAGAAAGAGAAAGTGTGAGAGAGAGACAGAGAAAGAGAGAGAGAAAGAAAGATAGAGTGAGAAAGAGAGAAAAGTGTGTTTGTTTCAGGTTCTTGCAACGTTCTCTCCTGTTTTCCAAGCACTTTTCTCTAAAGAGACAGCCAAAGTAGGTTTTTTTCTATTTCTTCACTGATTCAATTATAGAAGCCCCAGGATGTTGTGGACCTTGACATTGAACACGAAATCCTTCTGGAGATACTGCGGGTCATTCACCATGTAAACAGAAATTGCAGGTCTCACTCTTTTCACATACACACATACACACACCTCACTCACTCACTCACTCACTCACTCACACACACACACATTTGGGTGTTTATTGGCCTCTATTTGGTTGAAAAAAAAATCCAATTTCAAATGTATTTAAGATTTTTTCAATCAAAGTGATCCTTTTGTTTATCTACATCATTTTCTGAATTTTGCGTAATCGAACGCCTGCGTGTCCGTTGTTTACAGAAATGGCAAAAGAGCGTGTGAACATGAGAGACGCAGACAGAAATATTAGAGTGATGTTATCATTAAAACCTCTATAAAAACGAAACATGAAGCAGAACATTTGTTAAAATGAAACCAATAATAGCTAAATTTCAGATGGATTGAATAACCACAAGACCTTCCCCGCCGAAAAGATATCGAAACTATACGCAGCGGCCGATAAATGGGACATTGAAGTTATAAAACAAATGTGCAAGCAACAGCTTCCAGAAGCCATTCCGCTGGAAGCCTTCCAAGTAGCCGTTGACCTCAAACTTTCACAAGAAAGAGTACGTTAGACAATTTGAATTTTTAAACAGTTTTCAACAATTATTTTAGGTTGAAATCTTCGAGAAATTGTCGATTGATGAAATGGAATCTTTCCTGGTGAAGAATAAGGAAAGTGGAGTCGAGGTCTTCACTCCTAAGGAAATGGCTGAATTTGCTTGGAAGCTGAAGCAGGGAATGAATGGAAGACTCAGATGTCCCAGGTGCAACAGTTCCAGCGCCATTGGAAGACTTCAAGAAAAAACCTCTGAGTTTGCGTTCGTTTGCAATTATGACAGTAGTCATAAATTCAATCACTAAAAATCCGTTTAGATACCTAACTTGTAATGTATTCAAACAAAACAAATTACAGTTGTTTTTATAAATGGTCTAAATAAATCGATTACAGTTGTTGGTTCTCTTGGTCATTTTCTATTGAAAACTCTTTTTTTTGGAAATTAAAGAAAAAATCCATCTGATGAACATAAATGCTGATAAATTGTTTTATAATACAACTAATGCAATTTAACCACCTGTGAAATCTCAAATACAAATCTCCTTCTGTCTGCCGTCATTTCGCCAACAATCTCTAGAAGCGAAATACAAAATCAAGCAAACAATTTAAGAAAAAACTTTATTTTCACTCAAATTTTTCAACTATTAAGCAAATGAATAGTCGTACCGCAGCCGTAGTGACTTGTAAAATTCCTCTTGTAAAATTAGTTTTGCTTGCACAAATAATTATATTGATAAAACCTACTTTTTGCTAGGAAAGAAAGAATATCACGAAATCAAAGATTGTAAAAAAGTCTTTTCATTGTTAGCGAATAAACGGAGAAGGCGACAATCGACATCGAATTAATTAATTAATCAGACACAGAACTATCACAGATTTTTGACATTTTGATATTTTTTAAAGTCTTTACGTGGTTTAAGTAACAATGGAATTGTTTGATTAAATTAACACTACAATAGTAAGTGGCATGAAACTTAACAGGTGATTTCTTTGAAATTGTATAAATTAACATTTTGGGTTTATTTTTCAAAAATCAAACTATGTAATTTCCCATATCTGGGAGTTCTTGTCAATGTTCTTTTTTGACAACTAGAGTTCCCTAGGTCCAAACGCTTAATATTTTTTTCTTGTTGATAGAGGTATTTTTGACCTTATAGAAACATTTATTTCATTTAATTCATTTATTCCTCGTTAAATAGAAATGCAATTGAAAGCAAATGCCTATGGAAAGTGCATAGAATTTTTCATTTCATATTTAATTTCTAACAATTTCAGTTTAGATTGAAGTCAAAGGGCTCATTCCCCCAACTGACACCTTTATTTGTACGGGTATAATTTTAAAAATTTGGTTTGAACTGGTTTGACTGCCTGACTCTTTAAACAAAACAAAACAAAACATTTTGAGAAACCACATTCCCATGTTTTATTCAGTTATGTAAAGATCTCGTGGTTAACAAATCTGATTCGATCGGCTTTGTTTCGTGTTTCGCTAAATAAATGTAACAAAAAAGTTTGTCAAAAACATACTTTATTTTATATTTTTTTCCAGAACGAACTTTACAGTAATAAGGCATGTACTCATCGTCGTCTTCTTCTATGTGATCCACAACTAATAGCAGAAAATGAGGATGTATCTTCCCATTCGAAGCAAACATGGTAGTAGCTTTCAGCAATGTCAATAGAAGCTCTGCTTGTTCGTGACCTGAAACAACAAAGGTAAAAACAAAAAGGGAAAATCCCACTTCAATTTTACATCTTCTGATGGGGATCATGCTGCTAGCACGCAGGTTGTCTTCGGCTCATCTGAAACAATCTCTAGCTTTAATCGATAATACTTAGATTTATGGTTTGGAATAGTTGTTTTAAAATCAATCAAAACTTTTTATTTTTTTTTATGTTTGTAGGGCTCTCTTAAAAACTAAACTCTCTAAAAATCCTCTAAAATAAATTTTTTTAAAAATAGAACTTTTTTGAAATTTTTTAAAACACCTAAAAAAACGCTAACCTTACCTCGTAAAGTTATCCATTCTGACGATCTTTCGTTCAGTTCGCCCAAAAAGGGCGCACTAAAGCTCAGGGGACACTTCTCGAGACGGAATGAAACCCACTTCCTGAAACATATCACTAAATTTTATCTTATTAGATGATCTTTGCGTTTTGCTTCGAGTTATTAAGAATATAGTCGTCAAAGACCCCCCACTTACGGCCCATAATGATAGGGCGTGTCAAATTACACCAGACGCGAAATTGCGTATAAATTTAGGTGGCTTGAAAAGCATATGTACGTAAAACTGCGTTCGGTTGCATTTGCGAATAGCTGGGTAATTAAAATTTTTTGCGGCTCTGAATTCAGTCAGGGGATTCATTTTTCTTCGATTTATTCTAAAACTTGCCAAAAGACATTGCAAAAGGCACCCAAATATGACATTCCGAGGCGATTTATCAATATCGATTTTTGTTGATCATATCGATTTGAGGCGCCCTTAGTGAAAATGCACTGTATTTGAAAAATAAAGTTTATTAAAGAAAAAAAACTTACAGCATTGCGAAAACAATGGCCAACACACTGTCAAGAGTAGTATTGGAGTAGGCAAACTTCTTGAACCAGCTGAAAGTAGGGGAATTTGATTTCAAACTGAAAACTAAATGAATTAAAGGTTTCAATTTGAAGTTAGCACAAGTAAAAGCTGGCTATGCAAGTGTTTCCTTAAAATCAGTTTTGTCAAATCATTCCAATGTTTTCATTACTTTTATTGTCTTTTCATCAGAATAACATAGAGTTGTTCGAGTAATAGTCAAAACTGGAATCCATACAAGACAAACTTTATCAAAGCGAAAAATTAAAAAAAAACTGTTTTGCAAAATAAGTGTTTGGTTGTTTTGAGCGCATCTGTTGTTTTTTGTTAAATAAATAGCATGTGGAATGAAGGCACAGAAAATCGATAAAAATATTTTTTTAATAAAAAATTGTTCAAAAAGTTTGAAAAGCAAGTATTATTTATAGAAAAACAAACATACCTTTTTCGGTTTCTTGTTCCCTGTCATTCTTCATGAAAACATCCGAGTAATATTCTTCTTTTCAATTAAATAGAGGCATTTATGACCTGAATTAACAAATTTAAAAAAAAAGGTTTTATACCAAACAATCGAGGAAAAGATTACAGAGAAATGGATTGCAAGCCCATCTATGAGACTTGACATTTTTCATAACGTGGATGTCGTATCACTCCAATGTTTCACAAAATTGACTTTATTTTGTTTCTTTTTTAATTTCACTCAGATAGAATTTCGAAGTGGAAACACAATTCAAAGAATTTTTTTTCTGATGGACACGCAACTATTTTGCCTTTGATGAAAATTCATACAAAACAGTAATGAAACATTTGAAAATTGAAAAAAAAAACTCAATTTAAAACTGTAAAAAAGGCACTCATTTCAATGTTTTAGTCAGTAATCGAAGCATTTTGTTCCGTTTGTCTTTGATTTTGATTTGGCATTGTTTCTTTCATTTAGTTCACCTTTGATTTAATAATAATAATAATACACTTTGGTTTGCATTGTTAGCGTGCAAAACGTAAGGCTATTTAATAAAGACAAATACAGAAACAGGAAATGAGCCATTTTGAGGGTGCGGCCGCTTTTAGCCCGTCGGTCAAACGGAAGACTGGAGGAATACGTCGATAATCGCACACACAGGGGAATATGCTGATTTCGAAAAGAGAACCGCAGCCAGACTGGTTTTCTCTGCCGCTCTCCTCAGCGATCGTACTATTTCGCCTTTGCCCTCTTCCCCTCTCCTCACCCAATGCTATTTCGCCCATCTGTCCTTTGGGTGACTTTCCCGAAAAACATTTACGCAAAACAACTTTTATCAAATAAATTTCTAGCGAAACATAGGAAAATGGGAAGGTTACTTTAGAAGACCGATTTTGTAACTTAAACAATCGAACTAAAGTATAAATTGAAATAGGGACTGACATAACAGTTTTAAATGCATAATTTTAATAGCATTAAGCTTTTAACTTTAAGGCAGTCGTGGGAAATTATTTTTCATACCATCAGGCAACCTTGAACAATTATTTGTTAATAGTGAATGTAAAGTAGCTGAAGGAAACAGTTGAGTGTACATAAAAAATTATACAAATTCTGTGCGTGATATTTCTTGGTTCCAAATTGTGAATTAAAAATTTATAACTTTGAGGAGTTTAATGACATAGCTTTTTCATGCAAATCTTATAATACCAGAATGAAACAATGTTATAATAATTTAAATAAAATGTGGACTACTGGTCAAATATGAACTGTTAACTTGAAAACTAGAAAGAGGAGATTACTTTAGACAAACGATTGCTTTGTGAAATTCCAGAACTTTTTTGATTGTGAGGGGGTGAATTTTAAAAGAATTTTCTGATGGATATGAAGTGTTATATTTATACTGAAAATTTGTATACAACCATGATGAAGCATTTGTGCGAAAAATTGGAAAGATGGTTTTTAAAATAACAAATATGATTAGCAAAAAAATAACTCTTTTCAATGTCTGAGGTAGTAATCGAAACATTTCGTCCCGGATAAGTCGAAAATCGCACACACAGGGCAATATACTGATTTCGAAAAGAGAACCGCAGTCAGGCGGTTTTTCTCTGCCGCTCTCCTCAGCTATGGTGCTATCTCGCCTTTGCCCTCTTGCCCTCTCCTCACTCAATGCTATTTAGCCCATCTGTCCTTTGGGTGCACTTTCCCGAAAAACAACTTTTTGGGAATAAATTTCAAGAGTTTGTTTCTTTTTAGCGTGACATTCTTATTGACAAAACAAGTAAAATGTTAAATTGAAAATTTATAAACTAGATAAATCAATAATAAAAAGAAAAAAGAGGTTCTCTTACAAGTTACTGTTTCAGTCAACTAAGTAAATATTTTCTCCTAATGAATATTATTGCAAGTTGCTTTTTTTGGGTCTGAGTATGATTTTTTATTATCTGACTAGTGCAAAAAAACGTTGATCAAACAAAAAACTGGAATGAATGAATAATCGCTAAAAACTTTATTAAATTGCAAGGTCTAGCTACCAATTGTAATTGTTATCTGCTTTCAGAATTTGGCAATTTGGTGAAACATTAACGTTGGAATTTTGATAACAAAGTGTGTTCGGTTACTTTGCCAGGGCACTAAAAATGTTTATCCATGTTTACTAACTGAATTTAATAAACCAACTTTTTTTTTAGTTTTGACACCATTTTGTTGAAACAAAAATTTGTCTTGCTGATGTCCTTTTTTATCATTTTTATTAAGAATATTTTCTTATAATTCTATAGAGGCACTTGTGAACTGTATCAATAATTATCAAATAAAAACGTTTAAAATACGAGAAATAAATCAAGGCAACATCGTTTTAGTTGTTCAAAAATTTTTTTTAAATTGCGAAAAAATCTATAGTAAAGGATTGGTCGTTCTTCTTATTCAAAATATTGAAAATGTTTTTTTTGGGAATTTTATGCAATGTGGAAAATTTTTGTAAGACGTTATTTATTCCTTTATTTAAATGTCACGCTCTACTTTGATAAATCTTTTCCGATCTTTTCAGCTTATCTTGTTGATTATAAATCGCCTATTAAAACCTTTTTTTATTAAAGTCACCTATGTGTACTTTTTTTTAAAAATTTAGAACATAATTGTTTTTTTTTTAAATTTAGATATATAAAATTTCCTTTAGAAACAGAAAAAAGCAAAGTTGTTGGTGTTTGAAAAATGAGAAATGAATGTTTATTGCCAATTTAGTTAAACTCAAAGTTTCAGCTCTTGTCAAAAAATTACACATGTGGGAATAAGTTAATGTATAGATGCTGTAGTTAATTTTTAAAAAAAAAATATATAAATTCACATGTTCATTAATTTTTTGAAACTAGCTTAAATTTTTATAGGGCGCAAAATTCGAATTTTCCAAAATTTTATTGACTTTTGAAAAATATGTAAAACCTAAGAAAAAAGAAAACATTCTAATGTCGACATCGATCTTTTAGCTCAAATTTAGCATTTGTTCACTTTTGGAGAAGCAGTATTTCAATGTTTTTGATCAGAAAAGCAACAAAAACAGTTATTTATTCACAAATAAATAAGGAGTTTAGTGAAAATAATGTTAATTTTGATTTGGTTTAGAATGTTTGAATTAAGCTTACTTTGTCAAGAAGTTTGTAATTTTAAAATATTAAATGAAAAAGATTTAAACGAAAGAAGTTTTTTTTGTTTTTACTATCCTTAAAATAATGTTTTTTTAATTTATTTGATCACCTTCGAATGTTTCGTCATTAAGAAAAAATCGTACACAACTTTCCCAGTTTATTTGACCAGCAATACGTGTTTAGAAATTCCAAAAGTTCTAAAATAATAGAATTTATATTTGCTGCACTCGGTCCTTTTTTAAAATAAAATAGCCTAATGTTTTGTTATGCGTATTTAATTTGTCAAAAAAACTAAATGATTGTTCAACACCAAAATTGTTATCAACAAAAATTGTGGACAACAATCTTCGATATTTTCAGATAACAAAGTTTAACATTTTTCCAACAATGTCAATAAAATGAATCAGAAACACTGAATGGTAAATCTCAATCAAATATAAAAAGTTAAGTTCAACAAGTTATGAAATAAACCAACAATTTTTCGTTTTGACACCAGTTTGTTAAAACTAAAATTTGTCTTGCTGATTTCCTTCTTCAACTTTTTTTGGTTATCTTATCCAATTAATCATATTTTCTTTTAATTCTATTGAGCCATGTATTGCTTAAAACAAGCTAATTACTAAGAAAAACGGTTAAAATACAAGAAAAAATCTGTTTTTTTTAATTACTCACGATCAGCTCTAGAAGCCAAATTATTAATTAAATACTGTGAAACTTTTAGTCACCCAATGGGTATACATTATTGAGCCTTTACATTGAAAAATTTCAAATTATAACTTGTGTTACCTTTTCGCCTCAGCCACCTGCGTCTATAAAGCTTAATAAAAAACATTAGCCAATCGATATACGGTTTGATCAGTTTCATTAACAATGAAAGTGTTTGAAGATCAACATAACTACTATCCAAAAGTTTTCAAGGTGAATTACTCTCTGCTCGAAATTGAATTACTGTCTGCTCTCAAAATTTGGTATTCTGATGAAACATTCAAATTGGAAATTTCATAACAAAACATCTTTTTTTTGAAAGATAGTTTGTTTAGAGCACTAAAACGTTTATCTTTATTTACACTGAATGAGCCAACGATTTTTCAAAAACTCAAGGCAACTATATGGGGGGAAATTGAGAACGTAATTGATTCTGTTTTTTTATTAATATCCACGATCAGATCAGCTCTAAAATTCAATTTATTTTTTAAAATTTGGATTCTAGAGCTTTAAATTAAATAATGTTAAACTTTCCGTCATCCAATGGGAAGACATTGCTGAGCCTTTACATAAAAAAATTTCACACCATAACGAAACAATTGATTGAAATAAACTTTTTTGTTTTTATAATTATCAGGCAGAAACTTCAAAACAACCTTAAACTCGTATCAATGCTACAGCGAGGAATTTAAACAATTCGTAATTGATAAGTTTAATGGGACCTCTTCCACATTGTCAAATGAGTTTGTATTGACACCAATCAACTGATTTTTGTTCTTCAAAAAAGTAGCTGAAAAAAGTTTGTAAACTCTCCCTCAATGGATCAAGTGTATTGCCTAGCCTTGCCATAAAAATAATAAATTACCCTAACGAAATATTAGTACGAAATTTGAATAAATATTAGATAAATTCATTTTTTTTAATATACGAAAGGAAAATGTTGAACTCATTTCGTTGTTTCAGTCAGTGAATCAAACATTTCTTAGCTCTCTGGGTATGTTCAGTTTTCTGCTTCAGTTATCGTTGTCCACTCAGCATAAATTTCTTTTAACTAAATAGTGAAGATCAAGGCGCACGCTATAAATTGCAACAAAACAACACTGAAATGGAAATGAGGTACAACTTCAAAAGAATTTTTTCACAAAATAGAAAAAAAATATCGTATATTATTAAAGTTTTTTGCTTTATTATTAATTTTAAAGTTAAAAAAAATATCGCTTATTCCATAACCGAATGAAACACAAGATTAAAAAGTTGTATTAATGATAATTAATATTGCAACTAAAAGATAATTTCATATTGTACCTGTTCATAAAAGTATAGAGTAAACATTTTAACATTTTAAAAATCATGAAATTAAGTCCATAACAATTTTTTATATTTTCTCACAATTTGCTGAATTAGTAAAACATTCAAATCCACAAATTGTCAAAACTGTTTCCATTTGTTAGAGTCAACTTTATTGCTTTTTTTCATTCGAATAGTTCGCAAAGAATTCTAATGATTTGTTTCAAATGTGAGATCTGAATGAATTTTTTTTAGAAATTTTTTTGTAAATCTTAATTTTTATTCTATTGAAGTACCATTGCAATATTGACCACATTCTACTACTCCTATTGAACACGAATTGCTAAAATATAAATGCCATAAATTCTCATCACTGCATGCAACAGTCAAGTAAAAAAGCGATTTTTTGTTTATTTTTCCCCCGTTGTGAACATTTGTGTTATAATCCGTCATTTGCATATTCAAAAAAGTTACCTATTGCAATTGTGAAGTATGAAACAGTGAAGCGGGGAAAAAAACTACGCTGCATTTGTAAAGGAAAAACATTTGAGTAGAAAAATAGATTTTGGGGTTTTCAAATTTAATGGTGTAATAAAAGCCTTTTTATGGTTATTAGGTTAATAAAAAAGTTTAATGTAAAAATTTATTCAGTGTTCTAAATTGCATACATCACCCAAACTGTTTTACACTACCAACGAGTCAAATTCTATGAGTCTTGAGTGGAATTCTTGTATATCTCACAATTTGCTGAATCTGTAAAACATTGAAATCCACAAATTGTCAAAATTGTTTCCATTTGTTTTAACAAAAACTTAAAAGTCAACTTTATTGCCGTTTTCCTTTCGAATAGTTCGCAAAGAATTCTGATTTGTTTCAAATATGAGATCTGATGGAATTTTTTAACAAACATTTTTGTAATTATTATTGTTCATTCCAATAAAATAGAATTTCACTTGTTCTGGTGACAACTAATCGTCAAAACACAAATGGCATATATTCTAATCACTGCATGAAACAGTGAAATAAAAAATCGAATTCAATTTTTAAATGCATTTGTAGACCACTTTTGTGTTATTCACCATGATTAGATTTGCATAATCGAATAAGTGACCTATTGAAATGGTAAATACTTAGTATGAAACAGTGGAGTGATACGACAAAAAACAAGTTTGATTCACAATTATTTTAAAGATTAGATTCAATTGAAGCGCTTATAAATATGTCGAATGCAACCCTAGAAACACATTCTTAACAACGCATTGCTTTCTAAAAACTCGATTCTGTAAAAATCCGACATCTGTGTGGAATATACTGATGCTATATGCAGTACCGCTGTATTAGCATTTGAATGAAATATTGGATTGGATTAAAAAAGTTTGGGATTTAAACCTTAATATTTTAGGGAGAGCCGTTGTATGGGTAGTGTGTGATTAATGTTACTTGTAACATAAAGATTCCTCAACAGTTTTTTAAATGCAGACAGTTTTTAACATATTTTATTTATCGAATATTTTATTTATCGAAGCTGAATCAGTATAACATTCAAATCCACTAATTGTCAATTTTTTTCAATTTGTTACACTCAACTTTATAAATGTTTAAGTTGAATAGTCGGTTTCTATTCGAGTAGTCTGAAAATTATTATGATTTGCTTCAAAAGTGAGAATTGTGTGAATTTTTTGTAACATACATGTTTGTAAATATTACGTTTTATTTTAATGAAGTATTTTAATATTCACAATTGACTACTGAGCACACAATGTTAAAATATAAATGGCATATATTCCATAATTGCAACAGTGAAGTAAAAAAATTACATTTAATTTTTTTAATACAGTCGCGGACAATATTTTTGTTATACTTCGTCATTAGATTTGCGTGATCGAATAAGTAAAAATCAATTGAAATTTCAATGTAACAGTGGAGTAATGCGCAAAAAAACGATATGCGATACATGACCATTTTGATACGAACTTAATTTTTCTATAATATACATTCAATTGATCTTCATTTAATTCTTTTTTGTTTAAACAAACCGTCCGAACTTCCCCGAACTTCAGTCGCTCTTCGGATTTTGTGTTGATTTGAACAAACGGCGTGATTTTCATTAGTTTGAAGTTTGAATGAATCCATTGAAACAAAAAAAGTCTGGCAGCGGCGGACTTTGGCAGCGGCTGAACAAACGCCAGGCTGAATACAAGGCCCTAAGATATCATGAGATCATATCATCCAGCCAATACCACATGTTTCTAAACTTGGCTGTTGTAGCCTTCTTGGCTACAGTAACCGCTCTTCCAATTAGCGTTTTGAAGAATGCACTAAGAGACTTCAATCTAGAGGCCTTCGATGGTGTTCTCACTTCTGCGGATCAACATAAACTTCAAGAGGTTATTTAAATCTTCAGCTTCAGTAAAAGTTAACTTCAGTTGGTGCAAACTAATCTTGAGTTTCGCAAAACTAGACTGAGAAATCTGTCAAAGAATTTAAAATTAAAGAGCAATCTAGAAGAAGAGATTGAAATCAAGCAGCTTTTGGTGAATTGGAAAATTTCATCGTTCAATGAAATGTTTCAGAAACAGCTAAAAACTGAAAATCCTTCAATTAATAAAGTTGGAATCTTCGAAATCAATGATGCAGCTGGAGTCGCAGAATATTTGTTTGAAGGAGATATTGATCTTACAGAGTTTGTTGTCTTTTTCTCTGTTTCTCTCTGTTTACCTATGTCTCTGTCTCTCTCTCTCTCTCTCTCTCTCTCTCTCTCTCTCTCTCTCTCTCTTTCTCTCTGTGTAAATTTATTGTATCTTTTCAGACAACAACTAGTTCAACTGGAGGCTACATCAAACGCTCGCCAGAAACGACAAGTTTCTACTTTTGCTCCCAAATGGCCTAACAAGACTGTTTACTACTACTTCGCTCCTGAATTAAGTAAGTCACTTTATGTCACATTGATTTCAAAATGAAAAATAAAAATTTAGACTCCAAAGCAATCGAAGCTACTAAACTAGCATTGAACTATCTCAGATCGCATACTTGCATAAACTTCGTTCAAAACAAAAATGCTGAAAACCGCGTTAAGGTGAGTTTAATGTTTAAGACTTTTAAATTAAAGCGTTTAGGTGTTTCCTGGTTCTGGATGTTACACAACCTTAGGAATGGCTGGAGGAGAGCAAGAGCTGTCATTGGGAATTGACTGTGAAACCGTAAAACTTAAATATTTATATTTTTACAAAAGAATTTTCAGGTGGGGACCGCAGCCCATGAGTTTATGCATACTTTGGGTCTCTACCACACACACCAAAGACCGGATAGGGACAACTACATTAGCATTAACACTGCTGTCATTGAGGTGAGGTTTTTACACTCACTCACTCACTCACTCACTCACTTTCATCTTTTCCACTAAATTATCATCTCTTTAGGACAAATACTTGAGCAACTTCAATCTATTCCCTAACAAAAGTACAAGCTATGTACCCTACGAGTACGGTAGTGTAATGCACTACGACGCCACAGCGTAAGCAACCTAAAACTAGTTATATTAAATTAATTTCAGTGGCGCCCCATGGGGGTATTTGAGCATTATTTCTAAGGATCCACGTTATACTTACACCATGGGCTTTCAGCAGGTGTCGTTCAGTGACCTAAAGGTTATAAATGAGCATTATAAATGCAATGGTAAGGATGCATTAGTTTGAGTGTCTTCTTTGTTGTGTGTATGTGTGAATGTATGTGGGATGGTGAGTGCGTGTTTGTGTGTGTGCGTGTGTGTGCGTGTGTGTGTGTGTGTGTGTGTGTGTGTGAATGTGTGTGTGTTTGTGTGTATGTGAGTGTGTGTTAATTCCCCATTCTAGCCCTCTGCCCTCCAAATAAATCCGCCAAGTGCAAAAACCGAGGAGTCCCAAATCCTCGAAATTGTTCCATCTGCAACTGTCCTTCCGGCTATGCGGTCGAAGGGTAAGTTTTTCTTTAAAACTATATAAAACTTATAATTAATGTTTAAAAATTTAAATTTTAATTTTAAAAAAATTAAAATTTAAGCCTGATGGCTGTGGCGAAAATCTGACAGCTAAACCAGAATGGAATACGACTTATATCACAGTCGGCGATGGCACTACTCATCCAGATTACCACTACTGCAATCATTGGATTACGGTAATTTTTTAATATTTTAATTTTCGCATTTGATGGTTTTAAATTTTAGGCTCCTCCGGGTCACAAGGTCCAATTCAAAATCACCTACATTTCCAATGAAAAATGTGAATACGGCTGCACCTCAAACGGAATTGAGGTCAAGATTCAAAATCAGACGGAAACTGGCTTTAGGTTGGATTCGCTGATTAGCTCGTTTTCATATTTTTTAAAAATCTATTTAACTATAAATAATTAAAAAAAGAGTTTTTAAGGCACTGCTGTTCAAGTTACGTAAAACCGGATTATTTCATGATTAGTGAATTGAACCCAACACCAATTATTACCTACAACAAGTATAAACAGAGTACATTTGCTGTGGATTACAGAGCAAGTGAGTTTATTGAAAAGAAATGATAATATGTATATGTAATGTTAGCTGAAATAACTTTTTCACTTTAATTTTTTCGGTTTAGGTCATTTAAACATTAAAAAAACATTTAAAATAATTTTTTTTTCGCATTTTTGAAAACTCGATTTGATTACGATTACAAGCAAAAGCATTATTCACAACAAAAAATTAATTTAAATCACTACTGTGCTTTAAATGGGTCTTCATACTTTCTAGGTTAAAGAACAATGGACGCTTTATGGTGAATGTACTTCTATAAAAAAAATTCCAAAATGTAGTTTACTCTGCGACCGATTTTGAAATACACTCAACCAAAAATACAGTCACTACCTATTCCGCAAAAACAACCTTTATTAACATTTTAAAAATTAAAACAAAACAATTTCAATTTTCCGGAGAAAATGTTTCACTTTGCTCAATTGACTGTTACAGTCAGTATGTGAATTTACGTTTTATTGAAGTGGCTAGTTTCACGTTGCCAGAAAGCGTACTTCCTTTCTTATTTAAAAAAATAAATAAAATTGTTATTTTTAATAAAAAATTGAAAGTAACCCTTTTTTAGAAAAGATCCTTTGTTTGCATTTACTCAGAAAAATTTTCGGAAAACTAGATTTCACTACGGTTATAAGCAAAACCATTTTTCGTATTTAAAAAAAAATGAAAATTGCCGAAAATTAGCGAAAATCGAAAACCAAAATGTTTTTTTTGCATTTTTACATTGAAGAAAAAGGTTATTTGCAGAAATGTAAACTGTGTGTTTTACAATTTTCTTGATTTGGTAAAACTTCAAGGCCTATCAATGAAGTTCTGCTTATCCATGAAATTGCATTCTTTCGTTCTGCATCAGTTGATTTTTATTTTATTTTTTAGCTATTAGTTCCAAATTTATTTTTAGGTGTTTTATTTACATATTCAAAATGGAGATTTTAAGAGTGCTTGGCTACTCAAAAATTAATAGTTTGTTCAGAAAAATGAATTTAAAAAAATCTTTATTCAAAAGGTGAGCCGCATGTTTCATTCCCATCCCTTAAACTTTGAAACTTCAAAATCATAATAAGCCGTGATTATCGAACAGTTAATTTTCTCCTATTTCTTTTATACCACTGCAACTTCAGCATATTTTCGTATCACATTTAGTGAAATGATTCACAAAATCATATTATTTCTTTTAATCTACAAAAAAAGTTGTTTCAGCCGACGGTACACCCCCTCCTACTACGCCTCCTCCGTGTGTGGACACAAATCCAATGTAGAAACGCAACACATTTCTTCAAATAATTTTTCATGTTTAGATGCACCAGATGGGCTCATACTGGGCAGTGCAAAAGGCCAGCTCTCCAAGAATTTATAGATGAAAACTGCAGAAAATCGTGCAGGCTCTGCAAATAAGTTTCATCAGAGGACTGGGGTTTCTGTTAAGAGTGTATTAAACATTCGGCATTTATTAAAACTTGTTGGGCGCTTGAAAAAGATAGTTTTTTTAGTTTTTCATTTAGTTCTCCATTTACAAAAATTACCATTTCAATGTTTCTTTTCAAAGTTAGAATAAAAGAATCCAGTAAATTATAATTCAGACACAGAATGCGTTTCTCGTAGTTTTTTATTTAAGGGTGGTTCAAATCGTTATTAATTCAAAAAAAAGTAATAATAGAAAACTTTTCATTCCACAATTTCCATTCGATTTCCATTCCACAATTTCCATTCGCCATCGCGAAAATTCTATTAATAACTTCGAAATCGGAAAAATTCTTGAAAAAAAAGACTTTGGCTTTATTAGTTTACCAGCGGGTGGCGCGCCTGCGGCGCGCCACTTGCTGACGGGGCTGCGCCCCCAGACCCCTGCATTTATATTCTCGTTTTGGAGGTTTCAAATACTTTTCAATTTTGCCTATAGGTTAGTGAGAGACTAACTGGACCACCCTCAGAGGTAGCTAAAACACCAACTGGGCCACTCCCATAGGTCGCCGAGAGACCCACTGCACCACCCGTATATGTCGTTCCGACACCAACTGGACCATCCCCCATAGGTCGCTGAGAGACTAACTTATAGATCACTTACCGTGACTTTGTCACATCTGTCGGAGTGTGACATGTCACAAAGTGACGTCATTGTGACATTATGCCTGATGATGTCACAGAGTGACGTCATCAGGTAGAATAACTTTCTCTTATGGTGACATAAGAATTTCTTATGTTTAGTTTTCGACCTCGTTTTTGCTCTAAGATGTATTTTATAGTTTGGACAGTGTCATAAACACCTACCGAACATTCCCTGTAGGCAAATAGCATGACCTTGTGACGTCATCGAAAAGAATAATTTTTCTTACATAAGATTTTCTTAACATAAGAATTTCTTATGTTGGGTTATTCAGATTTGTTTTGCTCTAGGATTAACATAGTAGTTTCTACAGCGTTGCCCTGTGCATATAAGACGATTTGATACAACGACAATTGAATTTGATCGCGGCGAGGGGTCGAACCCGTGACACATTTCACCATGTTGAAAACACTGCCACTCAGCCATTTGTTATCGGTTGAATTCGGTTTTATGGCGTTTGATTACTGTTACAAAGGACTATCGTTTGCACAAAAAATCGAGGAATTTGGTTAAGTTTTGCTATTATCGGTTTTCTGGCACGCTGTCGCGGTGAGACCCAAGATCGGCAATTGTATGTGTGTACGCCCTACAACATTGTAAGACATTGGAACTACGTTAGCCAAACTCAAGGTGTCTGCGAAAAAATTGGGTCAAGGTGGGGAGTCGAACCCTCGACCTTTTTCGCCGTATTGGAAACGATGCCGTTCGGCCATTTGTGAACGGTTCACCTTGATATTCGAGCAATTTGAATACGTTTACCTAGTACTATTCTTTCAACATACAACTTAAGGGAAACTCGAAAATTTTAGGAGACACACTGACACACACACACACACACACAGACACACACACACACAGACCGACATTTGCGTCTTATAAAAATTAGATTTGCCACACATAAAACTGTGTAAACGGTTTGGAACCTTCAAGAAATATAGATTTCATTAAAACAATGGTTGTCCTTTTGTTGAATGGAACTTTCACTTTTCCTGCTGAAAACAGTAATGTTTTTCTTTTTAGTTTGTGTTTTTTCAGAGTTTAAAAACCTCTCAGTTCCCCAATTAGTTTTTAAAAAATTTTAATTCAAACATTAATTTGATATTATTTTTTGAACATTCAGTGGTATATTGTATAGGAACAGAAGTCACAATAATGGAAAACTGTGTAGTGATCAATATTTTGATTCTTTTATCGTTTAACTCATTGTTTGTTTTACTGTTTCATTTTGTTTTTGTCACTTGGTCGCCATAGAAACCAATGACTTCACGGTGGGGCAGTTGTAAATTTTGCAAAAACTTGAAAACATTTATTTAATTTAGTAACATTGGTTGAATATTCATTATCTTCATTTTGTCTTTGGAAAAAGAAACAATTACAACAGATAAGATCAGTGTTTCAAAAAATTTTATTTCAGCTTTCAAGTTGTTAAAAGTAATGTCAACAATAGGAACACCGTGTTGTAATTATTTGATGTTTTCTACTAATTATTTGATTTCTGCGATTCTTGGTGAATTTTTAAAATGTCCGATTCTGAAAACATTTTCACAGGTAAGCTCCGTTTTAAAGAAAAATCTTTGATTCCCAAGCAAACCACAAAGAATGGTATAAAATTTATAAATTTTACTAACATTAAGGCAACTTTGTAAAAAATTAAAGAAGTCCTATTTAGATATTCTGTGCAAGAAGAATCCATTAAAGTACAGTTTTAAAGATCCGCTTAGCTTTTTAATTTTTTTCTTTTTTGTTTTCAAGAAATAGTGCCTATTCGAATTTTTGACAAAATTAATTTAACCCTATTGTTTCAGGATTTGGTTAAAATCGTTCACTTTTGTTTCTTTTATTGTCAACGATTGTTAGACAGAAATGTTGAGTTTTCGGTAATCGTCGAATTATAATGCTGCACTATATAGTTTTTGCTTGAATAAAGTTGTTAGTTTTCATTAAAAAAATAATTTTTTTTAATGTTTTTTTTAAACTATATCAATAAAAAATATCGTGTTTTACCCATAACATTTGCAATTGAATACATTAACTAATAATCGGTTTTTATATTTTTTATTCCTTTAATAAATAGTTGCTAAGTTGTTAATATTTACAGTCGCATAAAAACTTTTTTTTTAAATATCTTTAATTTTCAGTGTTTCAACCACATTTTAATTGAGTTACCACGATTAATAAATTAGTATCAAGTTTTCTTCTAGACGTTTTATATGTTTAAACTTTGGAATAAGTTGCTTTCCGTAGAAAAGTACATTTAGAATTCTTGAGTTCAATTTTCATACATTCTTTTTCATTTTTAAATTTTATTCCACACATATAAATTTTTGTCCACGCATATAAAATTCCAAATTAGTGTTTTTTTCTGTTTTAAAAAATGTTATACATGATATAAAATTGATTTGAAACGTAAAAAAACTTTTATACTTATTTAGTGTTTTATGAATATTAACAATTTTAGAAATAATTACATTCCAGAAGTTCCCCAATTAGTTTTTATAACTCCCGAAAATATTTCCAATAATTATGTCAATTACAAGTTTTTGGTGTGACTTTCCAGTGTGTCCAAGTTTTTTCTTCTTCTTGAAATTAAAAAAATTACAATTGGTTGTCATACCCGAAATTTGTGTCGGAATTTATTATCGTTATAAATACAATTTGAAAAACAATCGAAAAAGTGCAATTTTGAATTTTACCTTTTAAAGACAGTTAAGTTCATTGTTTCAACTATGTATTAATTTCTTTTATTAGTACACTTCAGTAGTACACAATTATCCTGCAGCTTTTTCGGTTATTAAATTTGTTTTCCTTTCTTTTTGTGCTTTTTTGTGGCGGAAAAATTATTTTTCTTATTTTTTATAATTATTATTATTAATGTCTTTTATTAACGCTGTTTTCCAAAAAATTCCCGTAACTTTTTCTTTTTAAACATTTCTATTAATTTTGTGAAACAATTCGAATAAATTAAATGTAATTTTCTTTAAATAATGTTTGCCATTTTTATTTGTGATTGACTTTACTAACAATTGCGCTTCCATGGGTTTTCAGGTCTTCAAAACTAAGATTAGCTGCTTTCAACAATTTTTATTTCTGCGTTCACCCACCTTTTATCAAATTTCACAATTTCTGAGTAGCGTATTTCTGGACAGATAGATTGGCACAAGTTGTGATACACTATTATCAAATGTGATGGAAACAGTTGATTACCCAAAATGTTTTATAACTCTTTTGTAACATCGTTAAGTATGTTTTCTTCAAAAGAGCCTGATGAAGCATCAGCTGAACTATCTATAACAACTGATTTACTTCATTTGAAAGTATAAAATGATTATTTTACATTTTTTTAAAAAGGAAGAAGACTTTCACAAATTTTGCCTTGATGGCCTTGAATTTCCAATTGAACTTCCGCAATTTGTCATTCTTAAATTTGTGCCCGAATTTGTTGTATTTAAAAATTTAATTGTTTATAGTCGGTTGAAACATTTCATTAACATGATGGTGTTTCACCCACCTTTTATTAAAGTTTACAAGTTCCGAACAGTAATTTTCTGGTTTTTCTATTTTGCTCAAAAAGTATTTTTTTTAAATTTTCTTTCTGTTTTTTTTTCTTCGATCTTTATTTGCCGACCCGGAGATGTGAGAATGTCAACAAGTGTTGGGCAACTTTTATTCATTGTTGTTGAAACACTTCAGTGATTAATTGCATTTCTTTAAAACAGCCGATTAAAAAAAGAATAATTAGACGACCGATAATGAAAAAACTTTTTTTATTGGATTCAAATAAAACAATTTAAAAGTAAGAAAGGTGATGGGGGTTGTTAAACAAAGTCGACAGTGCATACATTTAAGTGATGGGTATATGGGAAATTTTTCTAAAAAGTGTGTTTTGATGTTAGGCACTGAGGACAGAATATTTCACTTGTTCTTGGAACGTGGGTCCGAAAAAAGATCGGACATTCAAATGCGCTATGGCTATCGAATTCTTGTGGTTCGAGACGCTTCTTCTGAAAAAGAAAATTTTGATTACACTATTTATATATGCAAATTTTTTCTTAATAAAGAAGATTTACATACTGCAGTTGAAACATTGGCTTGATTTAACAAACCTCACGAAGATTTATGCGAGAGAGATATCTGCTACCTTGATGTCATGTTGTAGAACTGTTGTTTAAATTTCTTATGTATAAGAGGCATGTATGACCTAAATTTTGAAATGAGTTAATTTATTGAAATGAAAATAAAAAAAAGAAAGAAAAAGAAATGAACTGATATATGGACATCAAACAGCGATAAGTGAGAAAAGGGAAAGATTCATTTGAAAAATAGCTAAATCTAGAATCTGTCAATTTCTGTCGGCGGAAAGAATAGGCAGATAATTGCAACGCGACGAATTGTTATTTAAATGAAGGGATTCGCCGCTAGACGGTTTTCTCTGGCCTCTCCTCCCAGTGAGTGATCTTTTCTCGCGTGTCTAATCTCTCCGTGCACTTTTCTCTCTCGACCGTGGGAAATCCCCCAAAATGAAGATAACACTTTTCTTTAGTAAGCTAGACAGATTTAATAAAAGGCAGGGGGAGGGCTTTGTTTGACTATAAGAAGAGTATATGCTTGTTAAAAATTTACTTTTTCTTCCAAGTTTCATCTCCTTTCAAAAATTGTTACAAATTTAAAGAAGCTAATATTCCGGTAGAATGCGCGCTTAGGAGGTAGTTTAGGGAAAACGAGTGTTTAGAAAGGTCTAGTATATGTAACAGATGGTTCGAGTAAAAATAAATTATTTTTTCTTAGTCCACTTAGCGAGAATGGTATTCAGTTTGAAAAAATATTTGCTTCAAAAATATTTGTTTTCAATAACATTTTATGCAAGTTACACCCAATTGAATACAATAACTGTGTAGAATATTGTCAGTCGCTGAAAAACAGCTTGTCTTAAAACATTTTAATCGGGTGAAATCAATGTTTCAGTAATATTTTATTCAGTAAAACAGTGGATACCAATGGTTCAGTCATATCAAAGATGAGTTTTTCAAAAGCGAACAACGGAATAAAAATTATTGAATATTTCAAAACATACATAAAATAAAAATCATTTTGTACACAACAATATAGTGCAAAGAATTCAAAAAAACATTTTTTTCAAGCGTTTATTGATGTAAGGAAAAAACATTACACAGTTTTACAATTCAATTACTTTTTGAGGCAGATTTTTCTGAAAACACTACAATTTTGAGACTCATATTTTGAGAACTTTGTTTTGCAAGATATAAACTCAGCATATAGTTTGTGTAATGTAGCTTTTTTAACAAAACTAACCGTTTTATAGCCCGTAAACCCGTTATTAACGACCGTTTATTGAAGGGCATTTTCAGATTTGCTTGTATAATTTGTATGTAACATTTGAAAAAAAATTTATCCCCATGATAAATGACAATTTCTAAATAAAAATGCCTTTGCTAATTATTTTAAAAGTATAAATAAATAATTTGTAACAAAAATTTATAATACAAAAATCCTATTTTGAAAGAAAAAAATTTTCTTTCAAAATTGGATTGATAAAAAAAATCTATTCTTTTCTTTTATTTTGTGCTTCTACACTCAATGCATTCAACTATAATGTAATTTGAATAAAACTGTTGAATAAAAAACATTAATACAAACAAAAACAACTTTTTATTGAAAGGCACTGTAACACATTTTTCACAATGGGGGGTGAAACAACGTCCGCATACCTTCAAATGGTGGGCAAATGGGGAATTCTATTTGCATGTAAAACATTGTGGACACAATTCTTAATTTCCTCCAAAATGGCCTTGGCTCGTGGGTCAGAAAAGATTGATCAGCCATGCTGTGAAACGTCCTGGTAAGGGAGATTAGAGCCATTTGAAAACATCGGAGATTCTTCTTGATCGATTGTTGATATTTTCTCTTATAAGAGGCATTTATGACCTAAATTTTTAAATTAATTATATAGAAGACCTGTGATAATCAGAAATCAAGCATGATAAAGAAATGATAAGCTATAAGAATTTTAAAACATGCACATGTTTGAAAATTTAAAAAATTAGTTTAAAATAGAAAAAACTTAGTGTGCCGATCTATTTATAGAAATGAATAAATAATACAACTGCGGTGTAGCATTTGAAAAACGTGTGTTATGTTTTATGAGAATTATGTGAAAATAAAGTTGAGTATTTCCTTTTTTTCGCCTAAAAAAACAAATTTAGTGGGTTTTCAAACCAATTTGTTTCCTTGAATGTTTCGTGAACTTTATATAACATGGCAACAATGAAATCTAACAATGAGTATGGGCAGCAATGCCGTTTTCAAATGAACCTTTCATTTAAAATTCCTTTTGTTACTGAAATCACAAAAAGCGAGCAAACGCATATCTTTGCAATAAACGCAAAAAAAAACGTAATAATGTTTGTGACTGTGAAAAAAAGGTTTTTTTCCAATTTAGTTAAGTTCAACGTTTAAGCACTAAGTTAATGTGTGAGGAAAACCCTGCCTTTCTATTTACACATTATATTATTTTAAATTCATTTTGAACAGAGTGTTTTTTTTTTAAATTAGCTTACTTTTTCATAATGCGAGGAGATTATTTTAAATAAAACAATTAATAAAACAATTTTTTTTCGAATTTTCCCTGATTTGATTTATTTTTTGCCAGTTCCATTTGTTGGAAAAAAAGCTTATTAAAATGCGACAAATTCTACAAAAAAATTGGGACTACAAACTTCAACATCTTAAATTGGCACAAATATTTGATTCGCCAATAACTTTGGAGAGAGGGGACATGGAACTGCAAGTGCAAGAGGGCAAGTGGTTTTTCTAATTTCTTGTATGACTTTGATGTAACATTTGCACAAATTACAAGCGTTTTTCAAAATAAAGCAATTGGTCGTTTTTAATTATTGAAAACCTTAAAAAAGGTAGTTTTGTGAAAATAAAGCTAGGTTGAAAATGTTTATATGAATTTACATTTTACTTTATTCAAATGTTAAGTTGTACTTTGATAAAAGATCAGTAAATAAATTCACCAGTCTTTCAGGGACATGTTGTTGGGTTTTAATAGATTACTAAAACCTAGTTTTAAAAGTAACTTAAAATTACGGGTTTAAAAAAATTAGATCGTAATGATTTTCTGTAGTTAAACTTTTTTAAAACTTTTTTTAAAACGGAGAAAAAGATTTTTTTGCCAACTCAAAGTTTCAGCTCTTTTCACAAAATACACATATTGGAAAAAGTTAACATAAAAGTATAGGCTTTCCGATATACCTTATTATTCTTCTTCTTCTACTTCTTCTTCTTATTATTATTATTATTATTATAAGTTTTTATAAAGAAGCAGAAAAACAACAAAAAAGTTTGTTTTGCAATTAAAAATAAGGTATTTTGTAAAACTTCTGACCTCGCACTTCCAAAATGCTGAAAACTTTTTAGAAAAGTTTCTAATTTAAATTATTTGCAGAAAATTAAAATTGTTGCTCTTTAAAGCGTGTATGAATAGTCTTGCTTATTTTAAGCGCAAGTACTTTAAATATTTTAAGGGTGAGTGGGCTAATGTTTCACATTGTTGGCTAATGCTTTATGTAGTTAGAACAACGATGGTAGCTTGTGGTCTTGATTTAAGATAAATTTTATTAATAAATCAATTGCAATAAGTGCAATTGTCAAGTTGTTTCAATGTTTCGCTAAATTTTGTTTATTTTTGGATCAGAGCACTAGTGTTTGAAAAAATTGCTATGCTAGACGTTAATACAAAATGAACAGACGACAATATTTATGAATTTGTGATTTTAAAAAAAGCATAAAATGCGGCTAAACAAAAAAGGAGAAAAAATAAAGGGATAAAAACTATTTTTCACTCAAATTCCTCCTATCGGGCAACAATTGATTTTATTTATTTGAGAACCGTGTACTACATACGACGCCTGTCCTTGCAACAAGTTATAGTATAAATGAGCTATTTTATTGACTTCGCAAAACTTTTAGCTGGGTTTAAAAAATTTGGAGTTTCCTGTTAATCATATTTTTTCATTTTCAAGTAGTGCATTTTTCGTTTCATGAAATTTTATCAAAGATACTTTTCACTCACTTAAACACAATTCAGCATTTTTTTGCTTCCCAAATTTTTTTCTCGCATTTTTTTGCTTCCCCTTCTTATATATGAAAGGATAGCGGCTTTGACAAATCGGCGTTTACTCTTGTTTTCGCATTGAAACTGCGAGTTTTCAACAAAAAAGGGCCCGTGGTTTAAAGCTCGGGCCGTCGCCTCACGCACCAACGAGCCATTACCAGCCCGCTGGCGCGCCATCCCGTCCGATCTGGCAAATCAAGCAACGTTGGGGTCAGTTAGTACTTGGTTCGATTTCGGGTCGGCATTTTGACTTGCCGTCCCCTAGGGAGGGAAGACAGACGTGCCACAGAAAGGTACAAAATGTGGATTTTCGCAGATTTGACTTGTTTAATGGATAGCCCATGCGATTCAAAGAATCTTTTCCCTATTGTGATTTTTCACCAAAATCAAGCGGAAAGGAGTTATCGAGGAATTTGGGATGCGGGCTCAGATTTTCACGCGAGATTGCAAGTGAACCAGAGGTTTCAGAGGTTTGTTGACCCTTTCCCCAGGGTCAACATCCGGCGAATCTCGCACCCGTATCGCATCAGCAACGCCGCAGGGTGGGGTCATATAAGCGAAACCAAAAACTCAATTTATGTGTCAGAAATTGTCTGCTGAGGGTTCCCCGGCTACCCACGTGGTGACGACCCCTTTTGAAATTTTTGCAATTTTTTTTAAATTCACGTTGAAACTGAAAATGGAGAAAATTATTCAGGGTCTAAAACGTGCAACTTTGAAGTTGGCGAAATTTGGAACGATCTCAAAAAATTTAAAGATAGCAAAATTGGTACAAAATTGTCCGCTTGGCAAATTAAAGTTTTCCAGTGTTTCACAATTGTATAAACATTCTAGTAGGAATTCCACCAGTAATCTCGTGTCTCGACTTTACCATAACCGAAATAGTCTTAAAATGGGTAAGCACGAAAGGCAAGTTGGCCGAAAATGTGGCCATATATATGGGCAGCCTGAACACAATCAGATTTTTATTGACAAAGGGAAATAACATTTTTGGACATGCACAGAGCTGATATTCTATTTAGTAGAATCACTTTGAAGTTATCACTATTTGATAAACCTTCGAAACATGCAATTATTCCTATTTTTTATTCAACTTTTCGGAATATGTATGGTTTCCACAAAAAAATGGTTTTCATGATTGAAAGATTAAATTAAAATGTTATACACAAAAATTTCACAACCGCTTTTTGGTATCGCCTTTTTTCTCAATAAAGAAAAAAGAAAAAGTCTTTGCAATCGCCCCGATGTTTCAAAAAGATTGTACTTTTTCCGATGATATTGTTGTTGAGGGGAAAATTATCAAATAAACAAGTGTTCCTCCTTTCTGACATTGAAAAAATTGCATTGTTGAAACAGGCACTCTCCGGAAGAGCCGCCAAGGCCATTTCTGGAATTCAAAAAGTCCCAGGAAATTATGAACGGATAATTGAGCGGCTGAAAGAGAGGTTTCAAAATACGGTTATTTCACAAACAGTGGCTACTCGGAAACTTCAGAATCTTGATTCGTGTGCAATGGAGACTAATCCAAACAAATGGATGGACACATACGACAACATTATGGTACTGATTGACCAAATTGAGTCCTCAGGAACTGAAATCTCCCAAAAATGTGATCCCCTATGGGAAGAAATGATAAAAAGAAAATTTCCCAGTAATTTGCTGGACTCCTTGCATCTATCTCTGCAAGCATCAACTCAACCCATCACAGTTGGACTATACCTGAAAACGCTGAAAAATCACATTTCCGCACGCATTCAGTCCGCTGTGCAAAATCCTTACTCTCTATCGCAGAATCGATCGAAAGAATCGGACGAAACGTCACCGGTTTCGCAACCACGGCCCGTTTCGAAAAACAAAAGTGCACCGATGACTCAGCGAAAACAGCTGAGTACGGAGGCGGCCAACAGCGCGCCCTGCATTTTCTGCGAGGGAAATCACAGTCCATTTGACTGCAAGGCAGTGAAAAATTTCAACAAATGGAAAATATTGGGTGAGAAAAAGCTATGCAGAAAATGTTTTCAACCAGGACATAACAGTTACTCATGTGGTCTTCCTAACTGTTCTCTTTGCGGAAAAGAGCACAGTTTCACAATCTGTGCCAAGAATAAAGTGACTCCTGTGGCCACTACTTCTCAATTTGTGCAACCACAGCCAAGTCCACCAGTGCCCATTGTGCAGCCGTCAAACATAAATTCGGGAAATAAAACTTTCACTCAAACTGGACAGTTTCGCAGTGAAACGTCAAAATCTGAGGAAAACATCTCGAATAAATTTCAAACTGTGCTAATGACGGCCAAAGGACACATCAGAAACCATTCCACAGGCAAATTTGAAGAAGTTCTCTTCTTCTTTGACGGCGGATCGCAAGTCAGCTTTGTGGAAGACGAAATTGCTGAGAAATTTGCCCTTCCGCAAATTTCCAGCCAGGAATTCTCAGTTCGAGGTTTTGGTGATCATTTGAACACTTACGAGAGCAAAGTAGTTGAACTACAGATTAAGACTGCTTTTAACACTGAAATACAGGTGGAAATGAAAACAGTTTCTCTGATTACTAAAGAATTGACTTGTGCTTCATTGACAGAAACTGATCTGACATTTCTTCAAAACAACGATTTAGTTTTTGTCGGACAAAACACAGACGGAATGCCACATAAACCACATATTCTCATTGGCATGGATCTGTATTCTCAGTTTGTAAAGAACAAATTGTGGGTAGAAATGCCCTCCGGTCTGCACGTGTCTTTTACGATGTTCGGTCCCTGTGTTTCGGGCAGGGCGCCCCTTCCGAGTGACGCATCTTCCACGGCCAGCGGCGAAAACAACGGCGGATCGCAGATGTTCGTAGGGGTCGCAACCGTCGATACAGAAAAAATGTTAAAAGAAATTTACAGCTTGGATAATGCAGGCATCGACGAGATTGATGAGATCAAGGCAGAAGAGTATTTCGAAAAATATTGCAAGCAGATCGATTTCTCTCACGGATACGCAGTTGCTCCCTTTCCTCTGAAGGAAACTATCACCAAACTTGAAAATAACTACAACATGAGCAAACGCCGACTGGTTTCGCTTCAGAAACAGTTGGCAAAAAATTTGCCAATGTCCCAATGGTACACAAAGACCTTCAAGAAGTATTTGGCTGAAAACATTGCTGAAAACATTACTCAGCCACCATCAAATAATCCGGGAATTTACTATTTACCACATTCGGGTGTCTGGAGACCAGAAAAACCTCGGCCACTCAGAATCGTGTTTGACGCATCCGCGCACTGGCCTGGATCAAAATCATTGAATGATTGCATTGAAAAGGGTGAAATGTTCATCCAAAAAATTCACAATATTTTGATCGCGGCTAGAACTGCGCCAATTATTCTCTGCTGTGACTTGGAAGCAGCATTCACTCAAATTCGGCTTCCAGAGGAACACAAAGATCTCTGCAGATTCCTGTGGCTACGAGACCCACAAAAACCCGCAGAATCAAGAAACATTGTAGAATACAGACTATGCAGGGTGCCATTTGGAGTAAATGCATCACCTAGCATTTTGAATATGGTAAATACCGCATTTCTGAAACGTAAAGACACTCCTATTGCAAGAGAAATTCTGGAAAATCTTTATGCTGACAACATCTTACTGCTGGCCGATACTGAAGAGGAAGCATTAAGAAAATACCGAGAATCCAAGGAACTTTTCCAGGAAATTCAAATGAACCTCAGAGAATTCCAATCAAATTCAGAACAAGTAAATCTCAGAATTCCTCCAGAAGATAGGGGAAAACTTGGCTCTATCAAACTTTTGGGAATCCCCTACAACACTCAGTCGGACAAATTCTCTTTAAAAGTCACATTCCCAAAGAAAGAGAAATTGACTAAAAAGGAGGTTCTTAGCCAAGCTCATTCCGTGTATGACCCCTTGAATGTAGCAGCACCTCTAATGCTGAACGCCAGTCAGCACAGCATGTCAGCCTGCTGCTTCATAAAACAAAGAGGAACAGGCTTTGTCAGCAGCCTGGTAACAGGAAAGAACAAACTGGTGCCAAAAAAGCGCAAAATGACCATTCCGCAAAAAGAATTGTCCGCAATCGAAATTGCTTTGAAATTATCCAATTCAATTATTGGAAAAATTAACCCTAAAGATGTATTCATTGCCAGTGTCAGCATCATCGCTTTGTGTTGGATACGAAAGGGTATAAATGCCCCAATCACTGTCCGAAAAACCGTAGAAAGAATTTCCAGTTTGATCAAAGAGATCGAATCTAAACATATTGTGGTAAAGTTGTTCCACGTTCAGACAGCAGCTAATGTTGCAGACATTGGCACTCGAGGAACAACCATTGCTCAGTGGAAGGAAAGCGAATGGGTTAATGGCCCGAAATGGCTAGAAAATGATAACCCAGAGTCATGGCCCCTGAAACCAATGGAGGCAATTCCTGAAGCAGTCTTTCAGGAAGAATTCTACGCCCAAATACTTGAAACATGTTCCTCAAGAATTCCTTTTCAAGTTCTGACTAATACTATTCACGAAACACCTGAAAATCTCATTCAGGTAGAGAATTTCAGCAAATACGGTGACGTCATTCGCCGAATAGCTAACGTCGCTCGATGTGCAAAACGATGGCATCAAAAAACAACCAAAAATCGGATGATTGCAACTCCAACGCATAATCTGCAAAAATTTGGCGAATTGGAAGCCAAATGGTATTCAGCCGATGAATGGCACATCAGCGAAATCATTGTCTTAAAACAACAGCAAAACATGCTCAATTTGAATGAATTAATCAAAAGATTTACTCAATTTGACATTTTCACTGACAAAGATGGGCTTATTCGGTGCAATACGCGGTTGCACAACTCAAAGTTGCCCAGAGACGCCGTTCAGCCAATATTCATACCCACCGGCGCCCCGATTTTACCGCTGTTGATCGGCCAGCTGCATTCTAAATGGGGTCATTGTGGCAGGGAACAAACTCTCTGTATGCTAAGGCAACGCTTCTATATTCCGCGGCCCTCATCAATAATTCGCAAAGTACTGAAAAAATGCGTCATCTGCCGAAAATTTCAAGGGTTTCCCTTCCGTCTTCCGCAGATGCCTTCTCTGCCGTCAGACAGAGTTGCTATTTCAAAGCCATTCTGGGCAACAGGCATTGACTTTCTTGGTCCAATCTCTTTAAAAGGAGGTGGAACTGCATACGTCTGCCTGTACACTTGCTTGACAACAAGAGCAGTTCATCTAGAAGTCGCAGAGGACTTGTCCACGGGCGCTTTTCTAAATACCTTTATTCGTTTCATTTCTAGAAGAGGCGTCCCTAATATTGTCCGCTCTGACAACGGAACAAATTTCAAACTTGGAGAAAAAGTTATTGCCAAATTCTTCGAGAATGATGACAGTTCGGAAAGAACTGTAATGAATTATTGCGCCGAAAATGGAATCCGTTGGGTTTTTAATCCACCCGGAGCGCCATGGATGGGAGGCGTTTGGGAAAGATTGGTTGGAAGCGTAAAATTGGCCTTCAGAAAAACCTTCGGCAGAAAGAGATTGAGCTTTTCTGAATTAGTCACGGCAATGACCAGAATTGAAGCAATTCTCAATACGAGGCCTCTGACAAAGATTGATCCCCATGATTTATCTACCCCTCCAATTAGACCCATCGATTTTCTGCAGGGAAATGTGAAATTTGCCATTCCAGAAAGGGATGAGCAGTATGATCCTACAGACCCAGACTTCGACCCTGAACTTATTCAAACAGTTCAACAAGCAAAACAAGCAATTGAATACGCTGAATCAATTGCAAACAAGTTTTGGCAAAATTGGCAAACTCATTATCTGACGAGTCTTGCCGGGATTTATACCTTTGGGCACAAAGGTCGCCGTTCGACAGCTCAAAAATTTCCAGAACTCGGCGAAATTGTACTGATTGAAACAGACAGGCTGCCAAGAGGCAGCTGGAAATATGGCAAAATTACTGAACTCGTGTACAGCAATGACTGACAAATTCGATCTGTAAAAGTAAAAACTGCAGCTGGCCGAGACAGCAATCAACAAATAGTCATTCAAAGGTCAATTTCTCAAATTTATCCACTAGAGATTCGATCTATTGCGCAAATCCCTTCTCAGAGTGCAGCTGGCAGCAGCACCCGTGAGACTGATGACGATGCGGATGGCAGTGCCCACACAGATGAAACGACTGGTGGGAGAACCCACAGAGACTCACCGGGTGATAAAAACACTCAGATTTCCCCGAATGGTTCCGCAACTCAGAATCACGGTCCGAGAGACACAAATGAAATGAATGAGTCTAATAAAACCCATTCGGAATCCAAAAACACTTCTGCGCGCAAACAGCCGCCCAGAAAGGCAAAAACTAAAGGGAAAAAAGCAATACAACAATTTGAAGAAGAATTAGACCGAGATCCGGAATTAGATGAACCAGAAGTTCAGATGAGAGGTTCTCAGGGCTCTCATGCATTCACTCTCTTTGTGTTGATTATGTCACTATTCTGTCCGATTGTAGAAACATCCGCAGACAAATATTTCAATTGTTCAGAAGGAAAACTAACTGTTTTTCCTTTGAACGCAGATTTCACAGTCTGTTACGAAAATGTGTGTAAAAATTTTCCAGGCACAGCTGAGCATTCCCATTTTCAGCTGCCTGTCTCTCACACAAATTCTCGCACAAATGTATCTGTCTCTTCCGAGCATTCAACGTTTTCAGCAATGTGCGAATCCACAAATGTTTGTGAGCACTCGAAAAAATTGCTGACAAAACAATTACTTGGAAATCCCCATTGTTGGCCAGATGGCGCAATTGCTACTGTTGCAATTTTGGTCTTACTTGGGATTATAATTCTAATTACTCCATTTGTGACATATCGCATTTTGAAAGGAAAAATCAATAAACAACAGGCAGAGACCGCAAATGAAAGAACCGGCGAGGAAGCCGGCGAGAGGTCGACAACTAACGCAGAACCTGCAAATGCGGTAAACGAAGGCGCACCCGATGAATTGACAGCTGCGATCATGACACATCCATCTACGCGCGCCGAATCTTCCCCCAGATGGCGTCCAAAATGGTGGCGAGAAAAGAAAAGACCAGTTGAATCCGAGCCAGAGCAGATTCCTTTGTTCACAATGAAGTCATTCAGTTTGAACCCTGCAAATCTGGCCGTAATCACTTTATTAATGGCCGTTTCAGTTGCCACAGGTTGCCAACAAGGATATTCAAGGCATTCGGTCGACCTGATTTGTGATCAAAACTCTACCTGTTCATTTGAGTATCGAAGAGAACTCTTATTCAACCGACTGAATTCTGAGCTGTGCATTGACATTCTACAGCAAAATCGCTCAATTGGATTAGTCAGAGTGGTGAAAAACAACGTTGTCTTAAAATGTAACAAAGATATGTTGTTTTTCACTCGGGATTCACGGCCTAGAGTATACAAACAGGAATACTGTCCTTTCATCACCTCTAATTGCTCTGTATTGAGTGGGCTTTGCGAATCAATCGCACCCACCGAATTTGTGGCAGATTTGATGTATGCAAACACTCAAGCAGGGTACACAGCCTGCATGCGTGACTGGTCCTTTGAAGAGATACTTTGCCTAATTAAAGTGCCAGGTTGCATCTTCTACCGAGTCACTTATGAGCCAATAAATCCTCTTGTTTACTCTGTATTCAGCTGCATTGACTGGATCCCCACTGTGAATTTGACTGTGGAAGTGACATTATATAACACTCAAACAACAGAAAATGTTGAATTGATCCCTTACGTCACACAGTCACATGAAAATATCAATGTGACTCTGATCTCAATTCAACATAATCATCAATGGCAATCTCATGACCGATTTGCCATGACAGATAACGAAACCTTTTTGGTTCCTGAAACATTTGTGTTTCCATTCACGTGCCAAAATTACAACGATTCGGTCGACCACATGGAAAAATGTACCAATCAGATTTTCTGTAACTGCCAAAATTTGGGTTCAGAACCCGTTTGCCAATGTCCTTACCATGCAGTCACTCAATTGAGAGAAGAACAGGGAGCTCTACTACCAAAGACCACTCCTAATATGGAATTGACAGTAAATGGCACAGACCTCATTGGCAAATCATTTGAAGAAGAACTAATTGTTCTGATGGAATCTAAGAATTTTGTCAGTTCCGCACATCACATTTCGTCATCCGAATGCAAGATTTCTCTCACTCCTCTAATCGGTTGCTATAATTGCAAAACGGGAGCAGAGACAAACATTACCTGCTGGTCAAACGAACCAACCTGGGTTATTTCTTCCTGTGAAACCCAGCATTTTTCATTGGCATGTGAACCAGCCTTTGCTGAAACAAAATTCAGCTTTCATTTCGATCACGCAGTCGTGAACGAATCATGCCTTGTTGTGTGTGGCCAGAGGAACGTCAAGTTCCAACTAAATGGAACTCTGACGTACCACACACATGAAATTCCATTTCCAGTTATTGGTTCCAATTCCACGCACGATTATGTCCCGTGGAATCCATTCCATTGGAGTGACTGGGCTCAGGATTTGCCGGATTTGAACCCGTTGCTCGGCATCATTCAAAACTACTGGAAACTAGCATTGGCTGCTCTCGGAAGTATTCTGATAATTGCTGCCCTAATTTACGCATTTGGGCCAATTGTCATTGTGATGATTGTCAAATTACTGGCAAACTTGGTTATTCTAGCTCTGAAAGTTGTTTACAACATGGGCTGCTGGATGGTTCAGATTGCAGCCTGTTGTTTACAAGGAGCGCATCACCATATTTCGCAAAGGCGCACCGTGCACGTGCACGCATGACTCATCTTCGAGAATCGAGAGGCCACGTGTTTGCCCTTTTATTTATCTAGAATTCTCTCAGAGGCGAGATCTAACTCCGCCCCTTATTCTTATGGCATCGCCTCCTAAATCGTCTTCCTCGCCCACCGGCGATCTCTGTGAACGTATTTAGAAAATGGACCGCCCCAATATGGAATCCATTGTTTACAACATGCAACAAGACATTCACAAGATGAAGTCTTCAATCGATCGCCTCGAGCGTGACGTTGGCGAGGTAGTATTTTGTTTCACTGATAGAATATCTCCTTTGTAGATGAAAAACGTTGTTATCTATATGAAGGAGAAACTGTGCAGTGCTAGAACCTGCATATTCTGCGAGGAGTCCGACAACCCGGAGAAACACTCCAGCATGCAGTGTCGCGCATTTGAAGGTATACAAAAATGTTTTCCGATACATAGAGCGCATGTTTAGACTCTGGCGCCAGAATGCGCAGACTCATTGAGTTGGGATTCTGCACTTACTGTGCCAAAAGGGCCCATGGGGCGTGCGACGCTAGATGCAGTCGCTGCACCAAAGACCACCATATCCTTCTCTGCCCGGACATGAGAACCCCGTATTCTGGGGCGAAGAAGAGGAGGTTTGGAAAATAAGGTGAGGGCAATTGGTAAACGCGTATTTACAATCATTTGACTGCAAACATAACATACATTTGAAAAAAAAATAGTCGTTGATAGACAAGCCCAAATTGAGGCAACTTGATTGAAGATTCATAAACATTAAAAGCATTTAAAGCAATCAAGTCATCAGCAGTCAATTTTGCGTTTACAGGCAGAATCCAATCCGCTCGATGAATGATGTCTTTGCACTGTACATAAATGTAAAAAGTCAGTGATATTCCCTTAGAATTTGTTTGTTAACTGCACATTTATTTGTTTTCCTCCCCCCCCCCCCCCCAGTGTCGTGGCACACCGCGACCATCCACCATTTTGTACTCATTTCAGTGTTTCCCCTCATTTTCTTTTCATTCCCCCATTTCCACTGGGGCGCCGCCCCTTTCGATGCTCCGCCCATTCTGTATATAATCACCGCGTGGCAGGCAAATAAAGGACTTGGTATACATCTTCGACAGCATTCTTGGTATTCTTATTGGTATTAGGGAACTCTGTGACAGAATCAGAGCCATCTGCCACAGCAAAAAGGTATGTCGACCCTTACCGAGACATGGTCTTAAATGTTTACGTTTTCAGCAGGAAAGCTATTATGGCAAGAAAATGACGCTTTATTCAGATATAGTCGTCCCCATAACTTGTTTCTCATTTTCAGTCCTTTGCCCTTGACAAATCAAATACGAAATTGAGTACGAAAATAACTCTGTGTCCAAAAATACGTACGTAAAACTACGCCAGAGTTACATTTCCGAATCGCCTGCAAACTAGGATTGGCGACGGCTATCAGCCTTTTTCTACAAAAAAAACCATTGCCTTCGGATTGATGTTTAAAGAATATTGTGCAAGAGTAAATTTTCGGCGTAATCGTTCGCGGTCCGGATCTGACCAAAAAAAAGTTCCTCCTGCAAAGTGTACATGAATCAATCTTTTAATCCGAATCAAAGTTTCAAAAACTCCCTTTACATCAACTCCTTCACTAATTAGCATTAAGAAGGTACTAATGAAGTGCGATTTCTTTCAAATAAGGCAAAACACTGATAGATATAATTAGCAACCAATGTTTTGATTAAACGAGAGTCATTTCTGTACAATCTTTTATTTGGTATTTGCTTGTATGTAAGTTTCAGCGTGACTTTAATATTTACGGTTTTCGAATAATTTAGTAGAGAATTGTCATGTCATGCGACCAACAATACATAGTTGTATGTATTTAGGAAATAACTTTAGTTAAAGTTTGCAAGGACATTTTTGCGTTAAAATTGACATAAGGCAAAGAAGAAAAGTAAACACTCGCTGCTTAAAACATTTGTTCTAGTTCAAAAAATGTTTTTTTTTAAATTTTCATTTTTGCTTCAACGTTTTAGGTATATTTTAGATAAAGGCTTAAATGAAAAGGTCGACTGCCGGTAAAATGTCGATTTCAATGTTTTTAAAATACCTTAAACTTTTATAGATTTACAACCACTGATTGGCCGATTTCGTACGAAAGTCAAAAGCACAACTCACTTTTTATTAACTTTCTTTTTAACTGAAAAGTTTTTGGTTTTCAGAACCTCGATTGTGAGAAAACTTATTTTCCGTGATTGAAAAGAAATTTATCGGTTTATGGATTTCTCAATTTTTTATCGTAGTTGGGAGCACCTAAAATTAACCTCGGCATTGGAAACTCATTACATGTTGGTCTTTGTTTGGATTAAAAGAAAACCGGTTGTTTAACGTCATTTTAAGTCATTTTTTTATTATTTTTAAAGAAAAAAACCTATGAAGGGTAAAAAAAGTAGAGGAAATTTGAAGTATACAATAAAAATAGCAAAATTGGTACATTTTAGTAGTCTAGGCAATTTAAGTGACTCAGTGTTACAAATTCGTGCCTAATGTTTTAAGTAGGCCACAAATCAGTCAACTGTTCATCGGGGAGTGCACGTTGTGAACAAAAAACTACTTTATTACTACTAAAACTACTCCATCTTCCATATTAGCATGAAAACAAACGGATTTTTATTGACAAAGAGATAGAATCTACCTCTTTACTGGCAGATGGGGGACTAAACCTTAGTATTTTTGACATTTCACTCAATAGTCTTACGATTTTAATATGCTTTACAAAATATAATAAACGTAGTAAAAAATTATCCTAGTACACCATTCGAACAAAATCTATTTTTTTTAAAACTACGTTTCTGCCTATTTGAACAATTTTAAGCGGATAAATGTTTCATTTTATTGATTTTCGTTCTAATTAGCAATCTTAACAATAATCTTCTGCTGTTTTTGGAAAAGTCATTAGTTAAGATAGTCAAAGCCAATTCTGGTATCTTCCATTTCAGGGGTTACGGCTTCGTCAGCGTTTGCTAAATAAAACCAAACGCGAAATTGCGAACAAATTTTGTATATAAAAACGTTATTAAAAAACGTTTTGGGGTCTTTTTTCTAAGGCAATACCTTTTCAGGATGAAAACTTCGAGGAAATTCAATGATCTTTTAAAAAAGAACGAAGTCGGGACAAACTTTTGTTTTCTAATCAATTTGATCCAGTGTTTCACAGTCCCAACGTATGTTTCAAGTTGGACACATGTCACATGTCAGTTATCCATCGTTCGGGCTATGCAGATTGTAAATAAAAAATTACTTTATTAAACTACCATAACCGAAAATCATCTGAAAATGGGTGAGCACGAACGGTAACCTGGCCGAAAATGTGACCATCTTTCTGCTTAGCCTGAAAGTTAACGGGTTTTAATTACAAAGAGAAAAAGCGTACCTCTTTGCTGGTAGATGGGGGAGTGAGGGTTGATTGTTAGACGAGGAGCTGAAAATTGCAAGTTTGTTTCTTTTCACGCACACACACATGACACACACACAGAAACACACACACACACACACACACACGCAAACACACACACACACACACACACACTTAATAACAAACCTGGTTGCGGCTGGAAGCGTGGTGAATGAGGGTTGATGGTTTCGCGGGGGGCTGAAAAAATAAAGTAATTTGTTATCGATTTGTGGTTTTATTTCAATTTTTGTGTTTGCCTGAGTATACCTTGTGCATTTCAATGTATAAAGTAAGAAAATGTTGCGAATAACAACAAAATCCGTAATTCGCCAATTTTTAACAATGTTTTTTTGTGTTATAAATCCACTGTTTCAATGTTAACATTAATATTTCAATTTTCAAGTTAAGTAATTAAGGTAGAGCAAACGTGGCTCTAGAAATCATTTGAAGTAACCTACATGGTTGGAAGCGGGGCGAGTGAGGATTGATCGTAAGGATTGGCTCTGGAAAGAAAAACTTAGTTTATGGAATATGATTTTTGGGGAAGCTTTTGTAGTTCTTTATGGATTTCACGAACTCACACACGCATCCACGCACAGATAAACACATACACATACACACGTTCACACATACACCTACCATATGGACGCGGCTGAAGATGGGGAGAGTGAGGATTTACGGTTATGATGGAAGCTGAAAAAGTAAATTTAGGACACTTCCAAGATTTTCAAAATTGTAGTTTCGGCTAAAAAAATTGAGAAAAATTGAGAAAAATTGAGACTCTATTTCAGGATCGAATATTGATCACCTAAACCCACAGGAACAAAGCCACGTCGAAACATTGAATTAAAGTTAAACACTGTGTGTGTTTTAAACTTCTCTGTTTTAAAGCTCATAGAAAATTTAAACATTTCATAAAAGTAGTACTGTTATCATTTTTTTTTCAAATATAATACTTTTCTAATATAAAACTTATAAGGATTGGCATCATAAAACCACCGTACCACAGGGTGGCCTACCGTAACCAGGCATTGTTTCTACAGCGCATCCAATATTGGTAACCTAAACCCACAAAAACAAAGCTGCTTCGAAACATCGAACTATTTTAAATAAAAAGAAAATTTTCAAATTTTGATCTTATAATTTTGAACATTTTATAGTCTTAGCCAAAGCTAGTTCCCTCGAAAAATGGCCTTACTAAAAATGGAGTTAGCGCTATTTCGTGAAAAAGTTATGCTGTTGTAAGGGGAATTTCGAATAATATAATTTCACCCATTTCCAAACTCATCGAACTAGGATTGGCTTTGGGTATACAAAAGTGACATTGTTAGGTTGTGATTTTTTTAAATTCAATACTTTTCTGAAAGCTTGAGATCAATTTAAAAAGAATTGTTTGCTGCAAAACCCAGCTGACATAAATCATTCTTACAAATATTTAAATTACAAAACTAATTTCTTTTTCGTAAAGAGTCAAGAAACTGATTATATCAATCAAGGCAAATCTACCTTGATAGGTTAAGACAAGAAAATTTGAATGCAAAAGGAGTTTTAGGGAAGAATAGAGTTTTAGAGTTTTAGGGATGTTTCTGCATTTTACCTTAGCAATCGTTGGTTTATAAGGGTTGCCATCATAAAACCACCGTACCACAGGGTGCCCTACCGTAACCCGGCACAGAATACCTTGATTACTACTACATTTGTCTCTTTAGTGCGTCCAATATTGGTAACCTAAACCCACAACAACAAAACCGCTTCGAAACATCGACCTATCTTAAATGAAAAGAAAATTTTCAAATTTTGATCTTATAATTTTGAACATTTTATAGTCATAACCAAAGCTAGTTCCCTCGAAAAACGACCTAAGCGCGATTTCGTGGAAAAGTTATGCTGTTGTAAGGGGAATTTCGAATAATAACATCAGAATAATTTCACCCATTTCCAAAACTCATCGAACTAGGATTGGCTTTGGGTATGCCAAAGTGGTATTGTGAGGATGTGATTTTTTTTATAATTAATACTTTTCTGAAAGTTTGAGATCAATTTAAAAAAAATTGTTAGCTGCAAAACCCAGCTGACATAAATCATACTTACAGAACTTTTAATGTACAAAAATAATTTCTTTTTATGAAATTTATAAACTTATTTGAATTTGAGTTGGAATAAAGGACATTTTGAATGCACTTCAAAGTTGTATAGTTGTTGCCAATTCTAGTTCCCCCAATTTTCCCCCTTAGCGCTGAACTGCGTACGACATTTTCGTTCACACGCAATTTTTCTTTGGATTACTGTGGCTACGTTTTTAAATTCTCTTATTTTCTTGAATTTAGCTATGGTTTTCTATCATTTTTAGTTGAATTTGTACAAAGTAGTATTCAATTTGTAAAATTAGTTAATTTAATTGGTCATTGGTAGTCTCCGAGTTGGGTTGTCTCTGGATGTTTTATATTTTGAATTGCCCGCCCTTTCATTTGCGACGGCAAACATTACTGTAGCCCTCTGTTATAGTGTCGTTTAAACGAACTAGCATTGGCACCTACTATAAAGAGACTGATTATATAAATCAAGGCAAATCTACCTAGATAGTTTAAGACAAGGAAATTTGAATGCCAAAGGAGTTTTGGGAAAACCCACCAACGCTGGCAACAAGAAGAAGTAGGAGGAAGGCGACGTGCATGGTTGGAGACAGAAGTAAAACTTGGTTTAGATGCTGATCTGTAGTTTATATAGTCCGAACGGAAGGTCACCTTACACGGTTTTTTCCCTTTAACTGTTCAGTTAGCGGTCAACACTTGCATGGAACTGGAAGTGGTTCGGCGAAGGCAGAAAAGATACCCAAAATGGAAAAAACTTCCGGGTTCTTATGCTAAAACTCTTGTGATTGAGTTAAAACAGTCATTTAAAGGAAATTTTTAAAAAAAAGTTCATCGTAATGTTTTCAGCAAAATTAAACTGTACATGGAAGAATCCGAATGCTATCTTGTGGAATACTCTAGTTCACAAAAAGCCCTTCATATCCTTTTGCGAAACTTTCGTTGTATTTTAGTCTTTTTTGTTTTTGGTTGATTACATAATCAAAAAGGAATATGCATTTTTAGACCGAAAGCTTGAATTCAAATTTTTGCCTGTAGGTTTTATCCAAACCCAATGTATCAAGCATTAACAGAAAACAATTACAAACCATTTTGTTAATTATATATATTCTTTTTGCAATGTTCCACCTGAGCCTTAAAAGTAAATTGTTCATTAATTTTGCATTCTTTCTCTTCTGCTCGTTTTTTTTTCATTTTGTTTCAACTTTGCTTATGTGACATATAAGTTATGTCCATCGATCCGAAACGTCTGATTGTTGGCGATTTCTGAAAGCTATTAAAGGGTCAATCCGGCACCTTTTTCACATTTCCACTTTTTTGGCATAAAAGGTTCACCTTGCCGTTGAAAACAATAACCGTTACTTTCTTTTAAACCAAAATGGCCAGATTCCGAGAAAAGTTCTTCCAAACAGGCCGTTTTTGGCCAAAAGTGTCGACAAACGCCGACAAGCAATGGAAAATGAAGACCAAAAATTAGAATAACGTGAGAAATAAAAAGGTGCCGGACTACTCCTTTAACCCAAATGAGTGAAACATAGCAGTTACCAAAAATTTTTAAAAAACAAAATCTAAAAAAGAGAGTTTTTTTTTGTTGGCATATCAGTGACAAGCGCACTTTCACCGTGAGACATCACACAAACACACACAAAAAGAGATTTAAGCCAAATGTATAAGAGAGGACCAGCCGCCCTGCGCCCGTCGCGCCTTCGGCGCGAAAATGAAGACCGGTGCCACGGCCGCAGGCCGTGGAAATGTCGGCCACTAAAGTAGGCTAATTTCAAGACAACCATCGAGAGACGGCGAGAGATAAGGGAAAATGAGAGGCGCAGGCTAGCGCACTTTCACCCTGGGACACCACTCAGACACACAGACACACACACACACACACACACACACACACACACACGCACACACACACACACACACACACACACACACACACACACAAACGGATAGAGACCATAAGTGGATTGTATAAAGGCGGATTGTTTTCCTCTGATTGTGATTTTGCACCCCAATGTTCTTTTGGAAAAATATAAAAAATAAAACCTATCAGGGCCCCGCCAACTAAGTGTCACAGGCCAAAGTTTCACACTTTCTACTTAAATTATAATAAAGAACTTTATCAATTTTTTTCCACGAAAAAGGTTTAAAAAACTTAATTTTGCTTAATTTTAATTGGAACATATTGCGGTTTTCTAGATGTTGCTGGGCCCTTTAGGATACAATTCTTGTTCATCGAAGTTCTTCAAATATGATTCGTGACCAAACCTGTTTCGCCATACTTGAACCAGTTTTGGTCACTTTTCGCGCAAAGTAATCAGTAAACGGGTGAATTTATATTTTTCAAGTTATTTATTGTTTAAGGGTTGCAATAACAAGAAATAAAACTTTTTTTAATAATAAGATTTCGGCGTAAAGGAGAGAAAAACTCAACAATTTTTAAAACACCTGAAATATTTTAATATACTTAAAAATAAACCAATACAAAAAATCAATACAATGATTTTGAAGGAAATTCAATGCTAGTAGTAAAAAATCGTTTTTAGAAGTTTTACCTTTTTTAATTTAAAAAAATCAGCAAAAATTTTTTTAGGGTTTTTTAAAACTTCGGTGAGATGTTACATGCTTTTATCAAGGTAACGAAATAGAACACATTCTTCAGTATGGATGCGTTAAAGAAGAGGGTAAAATATATAAATCGGACTGATTATGAAACATAAACAAAGTAAAATTACAATTGAAAAGAAAACGAGAAAAAAACTGTTACGGTTAAAATTCATTAAATATTGACTAAAACATAAAATTGTAATAATTAATGCAAACACATTGTTTCATGAAATAAAACATGTTTCGACAAATAAACAGACAAACAGACAATTTTACTTTTAGATTTTAAAATCAAAAAACTGACCAACAATGAAAGTTTAACCACACCGTCCGTTCAACTAGCGAGTAATGACCAACATTTATGACTGTGCTGTAACATTGAAATTCTCAATAGAAAAACACTAAATTTAAAGTTTTCGTCTGTTATCAGTTATTTTCTCTTCAACTCATTGGTCTGCATCTGTTTCACCTTATGTTTGGAAGTGACATGAAACATTCGAATAAAAATTCAAATATACACATTTTAAAATACGGAATTTCTTTAAAATTCAACATTTGTTTAATTTTTTCAACTAATCTTGAAAACACTCTCTTTTTTCAACTAATCGTTAAAAAACACTCTGTTCATTGTTTTTTAGTTTATTTTTTTAATATAAAAAGAAAAACATCTATTTTATCATATTTGTCACTTGGGCAACCACAATTTGTTGTATATCCCAAAGTTTCACACTCTCAACTTCGACCAAATGATTTTTTTGGAATTCTCTTTTCAAAACTCTTTTGTTATATGTACAGACACAAATTTTTTTAAAAATAAATCACCCCAATGTTAAGCACACACGTTCTACATCTTAGTATGCAATGTAGGCTCAATATAGTCTCCCAATTATTGTTGATAAACCCAAATTTGTTTGAAATTAAGAATGAAACCAAAAATGAAATGCTAGTTCGCATGTTCAAAAGATTTCCCTTTTTCATTAATTTCTATCACATCATACTCCGAAACACCTTTTTTTTTCCAAAAAAAAAAAAAAAAAAAAAAAAGAAGTTAAAATGTGCCAATCATTAGGTTGTTTCACCCATTTTTCATAATTTTATCACTGTAACTTCTACAATTAACTTTTCCTATATGTTTTCCGAAATTAAAAGTTTATTATTCTTGTTTATCGAAGTTTACAAAATGTAATTGATGACACTGTTTCGGATAAGTTATACCAGTTTTGCCATAAACAAGTGAAAACATTTCTTTATCATTTTGGTTAAATTGGTTCATTGTTTTGATATGTAATTACAATAGTTTTCCATAGTAGCTCCAAAGACGGTGAACTCAACGTTTCGTCTTTTGCTATCCATCAGCAAAAAGTGAAGACAGTTCGTTGACGTTGGTTTGTTATTGTTAGCCGGTATGAATTCCTTCCTCAGAGCCTTTCACTGAAAATAAAATTTTTGTTTGAAACTTTGTAAAATCTTACTTTGATGAAATATCTGTCGAATGTTCATTGAAACAGGAGAGCAGCGATTTTCCCACTCCGTTTTTTCAATTTCAAGGTTGAGTTGGTTAAGCGAAGTGTCGGAGTCATTGTCACTTTCATGTGTCTCTCAAATTATATATTTTAATCAAAAATTATTAATGTTTAAAAACTAACCTTTTTCTTTTTTCACTGATGTTGGATTGTCGACGTTTTTCTTGATGGGAATGATAGTACTTCAGACATTGTCGAAAGCGTAGGCTGCCGCAAGTGATGTTTTTCTGCCAATCAAGCTCTATGTTTACCAGTCATCATATTTTTTTGTTTTTTTTGTTTGGCAGTTTTTTGGCTGAATTTGGAAATTCTATTATGCTTTCAATTAAATTATGATCAACCATTAATTTGATTTTATTTTTCAACTACAATTTGTTTTGCTTTGAATTATTTGTGACTAAATGAATTTTCATAAATAAGTTTTAAAGATTTTAAAGATAATTTTCTCAACAACAAAAAAACCCATGTTTCAGCACTCCAAATTTCAATGCAATACGTTTTCCTCGCACGACTAATATTTTGACCAAACATTACCATTTAATAGATTTTTCTGAAACATACAATAAGTTTTATATCAAACTATGTTCTCTATATAAATGTTTTGGGCACGTTTTCGTTTTACAAATATGAAGGTTCAGAAAGTTTTTGACAAAATAAAGGTTAAATTAAATTTTGGAGTTGAATTTAGTTTTGTTTTTAAAATAATATTTAATCACTTTCGCGCTTAGACGCTGGTTGTTAACCTAATTTGGTATGTTAAGCATTTTCCCATTCTATTTTTTTAAAATATACTTTTGGAATATTGGAAAATGCCGTGAAAAATCGATAACCCCCAAACAAAAGCTGAGAAAAAGGCTAAAAAAGATTGGCCAAGCTTGTTAATCAAAATTGTACTTTAATAAAGAATTTGAGAAAATACCGCCTTATCACTGTAAATGATAGTTGACCTGTTATCTAAACATCAGGAAACATGAAAATGAAAATAAAAACTTTTCATTTTTTTAATCCACTAATTTCATCCGATAAAATAATTATTGCAAATAAGATTTTGAACTAACTTCTCTGAAAATGTAAGTTAGTGAGGTACCATGAACTAAAATGTTTGAGTGTGCATAGAAAAAAAAAGTTGTGATAAATGGCATTATTAATCGATAATGAATGAAAAACGGAAACATTTTTGCATTTTCTTGTTAAAAACTTCATTTGTTGACATTTTCTCATTTGAAGTCACGTCGCAGTTTCAGAAATTGGGTGAATAGTTACTGAAAAACACAGCAATAGTTAATTTTTGACATCGAAATACACTCAAACGTCACCTCTTTTGTCTCAGAAATCGATCATGATGTCCAAAGTGGCTCGCAGTTTGTGCTGAAGAATAGAAGATGATTTTTATGACCATCTGAAAATATTCTGATTTATACAGTTAGTGCTAACGATCATTTTTTTCAACATGAGTTACGGTAGGTGGACATGTACTAAGATTTTTAGGTCCAAATCTACATAAAAAACTTTTTAGAAGTTTTATAGCTTATATACAAACATTAAATATTTTTAGTAAACTTTACATTTTCTCATTTTAAAATATGTTCTAATTTAAAAGTGAAGGGTAAGCGTATCCTTAGTTTCTGCAAACGAAAAATAATCACGAAATTTTAAAAACCCGAAAATTGTTTATAACTGAAAAAAAAACTGAAAACTCGGAAAACACAAGTTCAGTTAAAAAATCAATTAAAATTGATATTTCGCAAAAATAAAAAAGCAACAAAAAAATTAAATGTCGTGTTGAAGTTGTTTCAATGTTTAAACTATTCAATTTATGTTTTTAAATTAAATTAGAGCACTTTTTTCACTGGCATGAGTGATTATTTTGTTTACGGGGACTCCTCGGCGACCGCAACTCCCATTTGGGTGTCTCATCAAGATTGAATAAAATACGGTATACCATGACCTATAATTCTCAGATCACGTTTGACGCGAACAAGAAGCGTCAAAATCAATTGTTCACCGATTTCTTACAAATTTCTTTGAGAGAGAAAAAATCAGAATAGAAAAAGACTTTAAACATTACTAATAGAAAGTAGGAGAAGAGACAGGCTAAGAATGGGCGAGCCCATATCCTGTGTTAGCGGATGTTTTGGGACACGATTACGCAGCTGTCTCCAGAACTTGTTATCACGGTTACACGAAAACGGCACTTAAAGGAGTGGGCCTAAAGTTACTGTTTTAACTAAATTTTTAAATAGGTTAGTTCAAAATCTTGTTTCTAATCATTCATTAAAAAAACTAGACTGATGAGTTTTTTTAAAAAATGGACATTTCTATTTTTTTTTATTTTAATGTTTCGTGGTGTTTGGATAACAGAGTAGCCATTAATTTCTATGTTTTGTCGACAAAATGTAATAGAGTTTTTGTACAATAACTATTCACAAAAGAGAAAAATCTTTCCATGGCTATTTTTTAACAAGAAAATTACGTCAAAGTATTTTCTATTAATCTGTTTCAATTTTTCATCGTGGAGTTTTGTAAACATTACTCTACTTGTTCAATGATAATTTCCACACTTCGGTACAAAAAAAAATAATCGTCTGATATCTAGTCAGCATGCAATTAATGCAAATTCAAAAGTATCGAATTCTGGAAAAAATTGGAAATTGCAATTTTCAACCGACTATCGAGTCCTGACAAAACATTTGCGTGCATAGTTTTCACGACATATTGCGTGCATTGCGTATCTCTTGCTGTGAGTCAATTTGTTTACGCCGTTTAATTGCCACCTTGGCACCCTAATGCGGAAATCACGGTTGACTTCATTCGACCACCCATGGCTTCCGAACTGCAACTGCAGCCGAAACGATTTAGATGTAAGTGAAATGTGCAATTAAAATTTAAATATTTTTATAAATACACTGAAATCTTAAAATTTAGTTCAAAGAACAAACCAAATCTTCGTGTTTCATCAATTGACCAATGTCGACAGAGAAACTTTGGTACACGAATGGAAACAACTGGATGAAAGGCGAAGGAGGAGACAACTACCATTGTTTAGGTAACTAATTTAACAAAAAATAAAATGAATTAACGATATGTTTAGAAAATTGTTTCTGAAATATCACATAGAAGTGGCCAATTTGAAAAAGATGGTTTTTGAGATGAAGCAGTCGAGTAAAGTGGAGGATATGGGAGAAGCGGTGAGTTTTTGTTGATGTAACCCAGTGAGATTGATTGACGGAAGCTCATTGGTGCTTGGGTTACCCCAAAAATACAATAAATTCTTGGAACATTCACGAGGTTTGCATATTTGAAGCCTGCAAAACGGAAACAAAATAATCCCGAAAAATATAAACTAAGGTAACCAGTTGAATGTTTTTTTTCGGTATTTTTTTGTTTAATTGTTAAATGTAATCAACATTGCCTAGCTGAACTTGTTTGATAATCCAAAGTTGCTACATTTTTTTAAAACATTGTATAAAAAAGCGTGTTATTGTTTACTTTTTTTATTAATAATTCTTTTGCAAATTGCATTAAAAAATCAGTGTTTGTCGAAAATCTGTTTTAAAGTCTATGAAAAACAGAAATCTATTTGAAGATACAAAATAATCATTTGACCATTAATTCATAACACGACAGCGACGAGCACTGCTTGGGCAGTTTATTAGAATCTTTTATCGAAAAGTTACAACATTCAGCTGCCCCAACATATTTTAAATATTCACATTACATCAAACAGTTTTCACCTTCTAAAACAATATTAAAATTCTTCAAAACTCAGAAACCGGGACAAACAGCAGACTATATATATTACATTATTCGCTTTTCCAAAACATATAAAATACACTTGAATCAGTGAGACGAAATACGGAAATATGAAAAGAAACAATAAAACAAACAATGGAACAAACGGATTTTTTTTTTACAAACTAGGTAGAAAAAAATAAAATGTTTATAGGTTTTAAATATAAATTGAAGCTGTTTCGATTTTTAGGACGAATAAAGAAAACATGCGAAAACTTTGCTTCACCTGGCCACAAAATAAAATTCTTAAAATTCTTTTTCTTTACATTTAACAGTTGATCGATCTGCGGATTAATTACAGAAATCAATAACCGGAAAATATATAAATTTAGAAAAACATTGTTTTAAAAATACTTATCTCACGTGTTTTTTTTAATTTGACGGTTATACATTTGGAAATTTGTACTTTTAAAAATCTTTCAGAAACAATGGTAATGATTTCGAATAGTTCTGTCAAAAGAGATTTGGGGAAGGCCTATTAGAAATACTTTATAATTTGAATAGTTCAAGATTTTAAGAAACATTGACCTGCAATGATAGCACATTTATATAATTTTATGCATTTTCAGAAACAATGGTTCTGGCTAATTGAAAAGTACCCCCTTGACTTCAAAAGTGTCGAATGGAGAGCCAATGAACTTCGGTTTGTTTTAAATTTACCAATTATAATTTTAACATTTTTTTCAGATTACGATCATCTGACCGGGGTTTAGCAATGGAAACCATAGAATGGTTCTATTGTGCTGAAAGACAAGGATACTTAAATTACCTGAATAATTTTTATTTTAAGGACGAGTTTTTGAAAATCGAGCGATTGAAAAGTAATTTTTCATTGTATTTATTAAACATTTTAAAACAATTTCAGAAATCGAAGTAAAGAAAATTGGACGACCTTCGAAAAACGACTTGGCTAAGGCTGACAGTTTGTTGTGTACTCAAATTCGGTTGTATTTTGAAAACAGGTAATTTGTAAATTTTTTAAGTATTTTTTAATAAAATTTAAAATTAAAACTTATTTTTTCAGAAAAGGATTGATTTTCAACCTTGATGATATCAGGATCCTTAAGGATGCCACGCCGAAAGATGTGAAAAATTTGCTAACAAAACAGATTAATGAATTTACAAAGGAGGTAAATAAGAAGTGAGTTGTGTGTTTGTTTCTTTCGTGTCAAATGGTTTTCATCTATTTAAACGCCTTAAAGTACATTTTCAAACATCAATTTAAATTTTACAAACGTTACTCTAAAATGTTTTGTTCATATTGGGGACCGAACAAAATCTTCATAAACGTATTCTTCTAAAACTATTTAATTAAAATTACTTTAAAATAGTCAATGTAAGCTGAAAATCCATGATTAACTAAAGTATTCGGAAACTACAATAATTCAATCCATGCTGAAAGTGCCTATTCATTTCCCATCGATAACTTTAAAAGCATTAAAATTAAAAGATTTTGAAAAAAATTAAAGAAGATTTGGAAACATTGGTTTCCACTGTACTAAAGTAAATTTTATGAATTATATTCATGCGACCCACATCTTCGAAAACTTACTTTTGTAAAACATTACTAAAACATTGAGACAAAGAAGAAGCAAAGTTTTTTTTTCAGAAAAAAAGTGGCTGTAAAAAATGTAAAAATGTATTTCGGTTGACTGTTGAAATAAACTTAACAAAATTGAAACAGACTTTTTTTGAGCCGTTCGTTTCCTTTTTTCAATTTTGGCACTCCTACACAAATTTATTCAGCAAACTGATGTTAATAAACTGGAACTGAAATGTCTTTTTAAAATTGAATTTTAAAAAAAATGAAAAATACCTTTGAATTGATTAAAAATAATCCAGAATCATCAAATGCGCTGCAAAAAATTGCAAAATAAAATTTTCAAAAAAACTATTATTCTTTGAAGGACGTCAAAAACAGAATAATTCCAATGATGTAATTTTTTTCAAAACTCATTAACATCTCTATAGCAAAACTCATCATCTGCGTAATTTAATAATTTCTATCGTCAGTCGCCGAAGTTTTCTTTAACTTTTAATGCTGAATGAAAAAAGTATGTTTTTTTCGAATTTAAAACTATTCTGAAATTATAAAATTTTCAAAAGAACATTGAAAAACAATGTAAAAATTTATACTTAAGTGAATGTTTCAATTTTGTTTTTATTTGGTTCAGTAATATGCAAGATAGTGGACGGCGAGAGGATTTAGGATTTACACCGAAATTTCATTTTGTTGTTGATTTTGCTTTAATGTAATAGTGAAGCAATTAAGTTTTAATAAAAAGTGCCCTTTTTAGATTTATCGCTCACACCCCCAAAAAGGAGACAAAGAAGAAAATGTTTGAAATCACTCTTCTCCAAGAAACCACAAAAGCAGCTTTTTCCTCAATTCAAGCTTATCAATCTCTACTACAAACGGGGGTACTTAAAGTGTTTTAAATTTAAAATATTTAATAAATTTCAGAAACAATTGGTAACAGTCGACTGCGCCGTGGTTGACAACCGTCTCTCTTTTAATATTGGTCACATTAAGGAACAGTTCAAGGTTTTGCTTATCATTTATGCTTTTTGAAAACTTTAGTTAATTATTGTGTTCGCTCAAAAATAGGTTTTAGGCTCCAATAACAGCTCTTTCCCGAATTGAATGGACCAGATTTGCTCCCGATGACATTGAAGATATGGCTGAAAAGTAAATTCAAAGTTTAAAAAATTAGAATTGAGGATTTCAGAGCTGCTCTTACCATTACAAGTCATCTGGATCCAATGAGACTTGCGGCCCATCCGGCAGTGGCTGATTTTTCTCATGTGATTGCTGATGAAAAGGTTGGTGGCTTCAATTATCGATTAGTACTGTGACATTGGAGCACATTTACTTTGATTCAAAAACGTTTCGACCAATTTGTCATTGGAGCGTGTTTTCAAGAAAATTAGTTCTTTCCAGAGAAAAAGTGGTTTTAATCTGATAGAATTTCAAGAACAGTCGGATGTTTTATGAAATCTCTATTAATAAGGACGAGCTATCAGTTTAGTAGGAACACCTGTCCATCTGTTTAATCTATGAATGATATTTTTATTCAGATTTTTTTGAAAGTCTGCGACGTTCTCGTTTTCTCGAAAAAATAATTTCCGTGTAAATATGAAAAAAAACATGTTATGTTTCTGTTATTGCTATGTATTTCGTTCAGGTACCTGAAGATTTCTCTGAAAGTGAACTTCTCTCGATGCACAAAGCTATAAAAACCTTACAACTGCGACTAAGAAAGGCTCCTAGAGTATGTTAAAAGAATGCAAAAAAATCATACAGTTTTTAGGAACTTGGAAGTTTTCTGTTCAAATTGACCCTAACTAACGTCTGGACACTGGTTCAGCAGAGACTTCGTCAAAGATTGCAATCACTCACTTTCAGGATCAGGAGGGAGTTCACAGCGTAAGTTTATATAGAACTACTGCAGACGACTGGAAAGTGAATGAACCCATTCAAATGAGTAAATATAGTCTGAATGAAACATTATAAAATTTAATTTAAAAAGAAATGATTTTTACATTTTTTTTACTTTGTCTGAATTATTTGCCAATGTTGACACACAACCCATGTAGATGAAATAGTGCAGTGATGGGCTGTAAATTAAACAAAACAGCATACTTTAAATAAGAAGCAAAATAGAAAACTCTTTTATATTCTAATATTTAGTCGTTGCATCGTTTCAGCTGCGTTTTGATATTGATTAATATGATTTCTTGATTATATATTGATTTTTTCGCTATAAATTGCAAAAAAAAAGTTCAATTTTGATGTTGGCATATGCTGTTTCAAATCGAAACTCGAAACTTCAAAACAACCGCTTGTGAAATGAGTGTTTAATCTATGATTAATATTTTTATTCAGAATTTTATTTTGAATGTCTGCGCCGTTCGATCGTTTTTCTTCGATTTCATTACATGCATGACATTGATGTGGATAGGACAAGAAATAACTACATTTTAAATAAAACGTTAAACTAATTTCGAATGTGTCAAATTACGCTGACCTCAACTTCCCTTCTTTTTAAGGACATTTTTATGCATTACGCTTTTTTCAAACAGAATCGTCTGCTAATATAATTAAAAGTTGATTTTAAATGGTTATCCAATGAACATATCAACACTAAACTATATAAATGGGTGTGTCGAATCTCTATCACTATTTGATCTTATTTACTTTTCTATTACGAAACATTGAATTAACCCAGCCGCTGAATAAAATTAGTTGGCTGAAACATAAATGATGGTTTTTTTTGTTTATCACGGTGTTTATAGCAATTTTAAAAAAAGCAATTTAAAAAAAATTGGCGTTTAAAAATAAAATTCACGAAATCAAAGTTTTAGGGAGCTCCATCTTCTCCAAGAAGAATTTCGTCGCTATGACCGTGCCCTCCTCTTCCGATCGATAAATCCTTCCTTAATGCTTAGTAACAAGGTAACGTTTCTTTTTTCAATACAAATCCGCAATTAAACATTTAGGCAATAGTAAACTCAATCTTGGAAAATGACGTCATTCCTAGTGTTCAGAAACTTGTAGCTCTCTACGACCGCATTTTCAACATAACGCAGGTTTTCTCCTTTTCTTTTTTATTAAAAAAATTGTTTACTAATATTTTTTTAGTTCATTGCTCTGGAACCAACCCAACAAGACTTGCTTGTAGCCCTTGCTGGTTATAGAATTGCCTTACCAGGCCAAATCAAGGATCATCAGCATTTCTTCCAAAAAAGAATAGCTTCTTTTCAAACTTTTGTTAATGTAAGTCATGTTTATGTCAATGTTTTTGAGAAACATTAAAAAGCCTTTGTTATACTTTCCTCCAATTCTGACGGTACTTTCTTCAAATCTATTGGATCAAACAACTTTACCAAGTTTTGCTTTTTAAACTGATTTTAAAAAAATTTTATACGAAAAGAATCTTGCAATTGTGATATTTTCTGTTAAAAAATTTTGTCTGATGGTGAAAATGGCATTTCAGAAGAAGCAAACCACCGTTCTATCTAACGTTCAACAAGTGGCAGATCGATTGAAGATTTTACAGACCATGGCAAATCCTCAGGTGAACATTGTTTTCAGAACGTCAGCAAAAATTGTTGAAGCTTTATCTCAATGCAATGTTTTATCTGGAATGTTTTTGGAACTGTTTTAGTCTATTTTAGTAATGTTTGCAGTCAGGAAACAACCATGATAAAACATCATTTGAAATATTTGTTAAGTAGCGCTAAAAAAATCAAATTGATTTTTACATTTACAATTTTTTATCCTTATATTTGTCAAAAATTTGGTGCTGAAATTTTTAAAATCAATACCCTTATCATCAATTCAATGTTTTGTGGTGTTTGTTTCTGAAACTGTTTCAGTTTCTTTTAATATAGTGACTGTCACCCCGATCAAAATTATTAATCAAATTGATTGTTACAGAAAGAGATTTTCAAGCAAGAAAGAAATTAGAAGTTCATTGAAAATCCGCTAATTTGTGTATTATTGTTTTATCAAACAAAAGTTTTTTTATTTATTTTATTTATCACTTCTCGAATTTGTTTATACACTTTTTTCTATATTTTAGGTTTAAAATGATTTTATTTACAGTACCGTTAAACACAAATGAAACACTTTTTGATTTATTTTAAAAATTTAAAAATTTAAACAAAATCGACCATGTTAATGTTTCGGTATCAGACTGAGATAGGGAGCAAAGTTGCAAGTTTAATATCCTGTCGGCAGCTTAATGTTCTGAAAAAATTCTAAAAGTGTTTTGAAAAACGCGAAAAGCGTGAAAAAAATAAATTTAATTAAAAAAACACTTTAAAAGTTTGTTTTTTCTTTTATGTTTATACTGTCTCCTTATTGCAAACTTTTTGAATATAAAAAGAAGCATAACATTCTGTTTTCAGGATTCTGAACAATACCTAACCGAAGTAATATCCCTCATTCCTCCTCTATCTGAACTCATCACTGAAATCGACGATTTAAATAAATTTGAAGAAGTAAGGTTCTTATTTTTTTCACATTTAAATAAAAATTCAGGTTGTTGGAATTGTAAAAACAGAGGTCCCTCGGATGAGACAAGTTGCCAATGACGTCAAAGTGATGGAGGAACTTTTCAAGGAAACTACTGAATACTACAAACATATGAAGTTTGATTTTTCATTTTCAATATTTAAATTAATTTAAAAATTCAATTTAAATTTTCAGTGACTTTTTCGAAAGTCGAAGGACTGTTGTGAACGTTTCTAAGAGTAAACAGCTCCTGGAGGCTTATCTTATGAGACTGGCTCATTTTGAATCTCAGCTGGGAGGACAGAGGGCGGCAAGGCATTTTATTATCAATGTAAGTTTTAGGTTTTTTTTTACATTTTTAAATCATTTTTAACACAAAAATATCACTTCTAAACCAGGATTAGAAAAACTACAACTTTCTGGCACGCCTTCGCTTTGAGACTCAGTAACCAATGATATCGATTGATTTTTTCTGACGTTGCAATTAACTGTTAGTGTGCAGTTTTCTGTGTAAGATGCAGTAGTTGAAACGGTGAAATGAAAAAAAATCTTTAAAAAAATCAAAACTCCCACCAAATATTTGAAAACTATAAAACGTGGCAATTTTAGCTGCAAGTACTTGCCTGAGTATTCTATCCTTTAAAAATTGTCTTTTTCAGGCCCGGAATGATGTAGACGTTTTCAAAAAGAACTTTGCGGTGGCTGAAGTGATGTCATGCAAACGTTTTCTGGATCAGCATTGGACGAAAATGTCTGAAATTGCAGGTGACTATTTTTTATAATTTGTGAATGTTTTACCTACTTTTTGAATTTGTTTTTGAAATATTCGTTCAATCTTCTGTACATCTTTGGTGAACTTTTCTCTTTTCTTTGTCTGATTACTGCAATTGTTTTTGTAAGTGCGTTTTTTCCGAACCTTTTTAAAGTTTCAGTTTTTTTTTCTTCAAAATTTACTTTTTCATTACAGCGACGAATATGTAAAATAAATTAGTTTGGCAAAAATTTGCGGAAAAATACAGTAATCAGTAAGGATGAAGTTGGCTTAATGACATCAAACGCTAAATTGCGTACAAAACCTATGCGTTAAAGCAGACGTACGTAAAACTGCGTTTCGGTTTTATTTGCGAGACGCAGGGAGAATAAAAGGTGCGACAACAAAAAAACAACAACAAAGTTAAGTTTTCCGATGTTCCATCAAATAACTAAATATTTGTTGTGGATAAGTAATCATTCGCTTGAGCTCGAATGTTGACACAGTGTTTTTATTTGTTTTAAAAGCTACTGTGTTTCATTTTACTGTTGCATTAGCACGTTTCCTTTTTCTAAATGGATTTTCTTCCAATTTCGTACGATGCCTTCATATTTCTAAATGCTTCACGTTGAAAATAATTACCACATTGCATGAGTGCCATTCTGATATAAAAAGTCATAGTTATTTGGAATCGGAAAATCTCAAAATTGTTTCTCACTGTTTTTGACAATTTTTATTATTCTTTAGTTTCAATGCTTCCTGATTCTCATTTGCTAAAATGAAATTTTTTTGTAGGTAGCTTGACTGTCTTATCGAATTACCAAATTATTGCTAACACTCATTTGTATTTCCGTGACGCTAACTTGAAGAAATACTTTGATGAGCTTGTATGAATGCGCTATTTTTTTTAAAATGGTTTGTTCTTTTTGGTTCAATCGCCGAAGACTAATTTTATTAAATGTAAAAAAAATAGTTTTCTATTACAAGAATATAAACATCCTATTTTTTAATATTTGACGCGTAGACAAAATGGAAAACAGATTTAATCAATTTCGAAAGAATGTTTCTAATATTCTACTAACATCTTCCCATGTCCATGCTTCAATGAATCATCCACAAATCGCGTCTATTTTGTAACCGATTTTTTAATGTAAAAAAGGAAATTCAATGTAAAACACATTTTCAAAATTACATTAATGATATAAAAACATCCACAATGTTACAGAACCGAATTTATAAACTGTTTTAGCCCGGGCATCCCATAGGCTAGTAAAATAAATGACAATGTTCCACTAAATTTGTGTAGTAAACATGAAAGACATTTTATTGAACACTTTCCACTGTTTTGATGTGCACTTGTTACAAATGATATTTATGTTTTGTCAAATATTTTGTTTTTCAAAGTTTCGGTTAGTCAACTCATGGTACGTTAGAGCTGATTTTTCAACTTTTGTCGTATGATCATTGACTCAACATCTGACAGAATACACATTATCGCGTTTATATTTTATCATTTGCAGTTGGTAACAAAAATTGCGTTTTTAATTTACTTAATTGTTTCGTTACTTCCTCAAACATTTAGAGTTGTCAACCATGCCAATGCTGATTCGGAGACCTAGCGCAAATAATTGAAATTTGATCTTGAAAGTTTAAACGTTCTTGGAGTGCGTTTATTTCAAGTTCAAGAAAAGAACATGATGCAATCAGTTATGTAGAAATAGAGAATTATTTATAAATATATATTTTTCAGTGTATCATAAATACCCACATGCATTTTATAATCCAACAAATAGTTTTCAAATTTGCAACTGCATGACGAAGTAGAACACCAGTATCTGTCGATGAGATTTCAAAAAAGATTCCAAGGTTTTAATACAACTTTATGAAATCTCAAATTTTATAAACTTCACTTTCAGATTGAGCTGAGCTGGTAATAAAATAAAAATTTCAGGATTCGACTTATCCACCCATGCCAATAGCTCCATGGCCATTCTCTGTGAACTTGGTCTGGACGACATTTTGTCTCAACTGAAGCCAATTGCCTTCGCAGCCGAGAGAGAAGCCCTGGTTTCTGATCAACTGGATGGGGCCATAGCTCATTGGACGAAGGTAATTCAGATGATTTTATTTGGCTTCTAAAATTTGGCTGAGGATCATTTCATGGATTTTACCTAACAATAAAAAATTTTAAATCATTTCGAAGTTTCTTTGAAAATTTTTATTCAGTCAAATTTTCGAAGATTAATAAAAACACTTCTTTCAGATTAAAAAAAAATTGAAATCAGTGTTTCAGGCCCACATCGAAACCCACTCAACCAATTACTGGTCTCTTGAAATTCCCGGAAATCTGCGAGAATTACGCAATCAAGCGGACCACCACATTTCCTTGCTGACGGCTAGTAGGGATGTTGAAAATGCGTATTCTCAACTGAACCATGATATTAAGTAATTGATTTATTAATTTTAAAAAATTAAAATTATTTTCAGCAAATGGACTCTGACTATAACCAAATTGAGGGAGATTTTTGCAAAGTGGCACGCTTTGTTGGAAGATTGGCTGAGAGTTGCGAGGATTTTTGAAAGTGCCAGGGATACATTGCAGGTAATATTTATTGTTGTGACATAGGAAAGTTATGAATAAACTGTAATATACAAGCAGCAAGCATCGGGATGTGAATGTAAAAGCTGAAAGTTGATTACTACTAAGGTAAACCTGCAACATTGACGAAATGTCTGTAAAAATAAAACTTTTTTTGTTTTTGTTAAATTTACTTGTAGATTAATTTTAATAAATGTAAATGTAATTTAAGTGGAAGCTCGTTTTTAAACTTCCCTTTAAAACGAAAGGACCCCCGTAAAATTATTTTTTGTGGTTTTTTGATAAAAATTTAGACCTCATTCCCAGGATTCAGAAAATTACCTCTTTTATCCATTATGGATTACAAAACTAAGCGATTTAGGATCGATTAGGAAGTTTAGGAAGAAGGAAAAAGAGGGGTTAAAAAATCAATTTTACGAGGTCCTTCCCATTGATATAGGATAGTTTAAAAACGAGCTGGTTGCTGTTTAAAATAACATTTATTTCGGATTACATTTCCATTTTGGGCGTATAAAGAAGCGATTGTGAAAGTGGAATTCATATTTTTACTAATTAGAAGATGAAACATTGACGGGATCACGCACCAAAAAAAGATACATTGTAATTTTAACGGTGTCGTGGCACACCGCGACCATCCACCATTTTGTACTCATTTCAGTGTTTCCCCTCATTTTCTTTTCATTCCCCCATTTCCACTTTGGGGCGCCGCCCCTTTCGATGCTCCGCCCATTCTGTATATAATCACCGCGTGGCAGGCAAATAAAGGACTTGGTATACATCTTCGACAGCATTCTTGGTATTCTTATTGGTATTAGGGAACTCTGTCACAGAATCAGAGCCATCTGCCACAGCAGCTTTTGGTGCATCGGCCTATTCCGATCCCACTGTATTCGGCTCCGGGACGTTCGATCCCAAGCATTCATTGGGCCCAGAGAGTGCCCGTCCGTTGTACCGTGAACAGGTCCGGACGAACTGAATTAGTCGAAAACGACTATTCTAGGGCTACATTGTCCATTTAGCCCATCGGCTTCATTCAGCTGAAACTGCCAGAATAACAAAATGGCCACGTATTTTCACGCTCAGAAAATGGCCGATCAGGCAGCTTAGCTTCGTGAAACTCTCGACAGTAACAAAAAGTATTCTGAGCAAATTCCCACTGTTGAGAACAATTCTGTCGCAATTGAAAGCGCTAAATTGCTGAAATCAACGCTGAAAAATGCCAGAGGCATCATTCAGCGAGCATACGATCCAGTAAAAAAGATAGAAAACGACCTGAAAGATTTGTACCTAAATGCTACTTCTGAGGCACAAAAAGAGTTAAAACCTGAAATCGAGCAGCTACAGGCGGAAACAAAATACAATGAGCTGCTTATGGCAGCTGAACAGCTAATGTCCGCAATCATGGCTCGCATAGGGCAAATTGTTGATCAGTTGGAGCAACTTGAGGAAACCGGGTCGCACCTATTTGAAAACAGCATTCCGGGTGGAAACACCCCAATTCTTCAGCGACAAACACATACAGATCAGCCCAACGAACCCAGGGCGCCTTCGCCCACCGAATCGATAGCCTCCTCTAGAATGGTTACGCATTTCCCCAAAATTCAAATTCCAAGATTTGAAGGAACAAATGATGACTTCGAAGAATTTTGGGCAGTATTTCAACCTCTAGTACACACAAACGAGGAACTTTCTGACATTGAAAAAATTGCATTGTTGAAACAGGCACTCTCCGGAAGAGCCGCCAAGGCCATTTCTGGAATTCAAAAAGTCCCAGGAAATTATGAACGGATAATTGAGCGGCTGAAAGAGAGGTTTCAAAATACGGTTATTTCACAAACAGTGGCTACTCGGAAACTTCAGAATCTTGATTCGTGTGCAATGGAGACTAATCCAAACAAATGGATGGACACATACGACAACATTATGGTACTGATTGACCAAATTGAGTCCTCAGGAACTGAAATCTCCCAAAAATGTGATCCCCTATGGGAAGAAATGATAAAAAGAAAATTTCCCAGTAATTTGCTGGACTCCTTGCATCTATCTCTGCAAGCATCAACTCAACCCATCACAGTTGGACTATACCTGAAAACGCTGAAAAATCACATTTCCGCACGCATTCAGTCCACTGTGCAAAATCCTTACTCTCTATCGCAGAATCGATCGAAAGAATCGGACCAAACGTCACCGGTTTCGCAACCACGGCCCGTTTCGAAAAACAAAAGTGCACCGATGACTCAGCGAAAACAGCTGAGTACGGAGGCGGCCAACAGCGCGCCCGGCGCCTGCATTTTCTGCGAGGGAAATCACAGTCCATTTGACTGCAAGGCAGTGAAAAATTTCAACAAATGGAAAATATTGGGTGAGAAAAAGCTATGCAGAAAATGTTTTCAACCAGGACATAACAGTTACTCATGTGGTCTTCCTAACTGTTCTCTTTGCGGAAAAGAGCACAGTTTCACAATCTGTGCCAAGAATAAAGTGACTCCTGTGGCCACTACTTCTCAATTTGTGCAACCACAGCCAAGTCCACCAGTGCCCATTGTGCAGCCGTCAAACATAAATTCGGGAAATAAAACTTTCACTCAAACTGGACAGTTTCGCAGTGAAACGTCAAAATCTGAGGAAAACATCTCGAATAAATTTCAAACTGTGCTAATGACGGCCAAAGGACACATCAGAAACCATTCCACAGGCAAATTTGAAGAAGTTCTCTTCTTCTTTGACGGCGGATCGCAAGTCAGCTTTGTGGAAGACGAAATTGCTGAGAAATTTGCCCTTCCGCAAATTTCCAGCCAGGAATTCTCAGTTCGAGGTTTTGGTGATCATTTGAACACTTACGAGAGCAAAGTAGTTGAACTACAGATTAAGACTGCTTTTAACACTGAAATACAGGTGGAAATGAAAACAGTTTCTCTGATTACTAAAGAATTGACTTGTGCTTCATTGACAGAAACTGATCTGACATTTCTTCAAAACAACGATTTAGTTTTTGTCGGACAAAACACAGACGGAATGCCACATAAACCACATATTCTCATTGGCATGGATCTGTATTCTCAGTTTGTAAAGAACAAATTGTGGGTAGAAATGCCCTCCGGTCTGCACGTGTCTTTTACGATGTTCGGTCCCTGTGTTTCGGGCAGGGCGCCCCTTCCGAGTGACGCATCTTCCACGGCCAGCGGCGAAAACAACGGCGGATCGCAGATGTTCGTAGGGGTCGCAACCGTCGATACAGAAAAAATGTTAAAAGAAATTTACAGCTTGGATAATGCAGGCATCGACGAGATTGATGAGATCAAGGCAGAAGAGTATTTCGAAAAATATTGCAAGCAGATCGATTTCTCTCACGGATACGCAGTTGCTCCCTTTCCTCTGAAGGAAACTATCACCAAACTTGAAAATAACTACAACATGAGCAAACGCCGACTGGTTTCGCTTCAGAAACAGTTGGCAAAAAATTTGCCAATGTCCCAATGGTACACAAAGACCTTCAAGAAGTATTTGGCTGAAAACATTGCTGAAAACATTACTCAGCCACCATCAAATAATCCGGGAATTTACTATTTACCACATTCGGGTGTCTGGAGACCAGAAAAACCTCGGCCACTCAGAATCGTGTTTGACGCATCCGCGCACTGGCCTGGATCAAAATCATTGAATGATTGCATTGAAAAGGGTGAAATGTTCATCCAAAAAATTCACAATATTTTGATCGCGGCTAGAACTGCGCCAATTATTCTCTGCTGTGACTTGGAAGCAGCATTCACTCAAATTCGGCTTCCAGAGGAACACAAAGATCTCTGCAGATTCCTGTGGCTACGAGACCCACAAAAACCCGCAGAATCAAGAAACATTGTAGAATACAGACTATGCAGGGTGCCATTTGGAGTAAATGCATCACCTAGCATTTTGAATATGGTAAATACCGCATTTCTGAAACGTAAAGACACTCCTATTGCAAGAGAAATTCTGGAAAATCTTTATGCTGACAACATCTTACTGCTGGCCGATACTGAAGAGGAAGCATTAAGAAAATACCGAGAATCCAAGGAACTTTTCCAGGAAATTCAAATGAACCTCAGAGAATTCCAATCAAATTCAGAACAAGTAAATCTCAGAATTCCTCCAGAAGATAGGGGAAAACTTGGCTCTATCAAACTTTTGGGAATCCCCTACAACACTCAGTCGGACAAATTCTCTTTAAAAGTCACATTCCCAAAGAAAGAGAAATTGACTAAAAAGGAGGTTCTTAGCCAAGCTCATTCCGTGTATGACCCCTTGAATGTAGCAGCACCTCTAATGCTGAACGTAAAAATCCTCTTGAGAGAAATTTTCCAGCTAAATTTGGACTGGAATGACGTCATTCCCCCCGATTTTCGCGTCCAATGGGCGGCGGCCTGCGATGAAATAAACAATGGCGAGGCCGAGATCAGCCGCCAAATATGCGACAGGGACGGGGACAAATCACTTTGGACCTTTTGTGACGCCAGTCAGCACAGCATGTCAGCCTGCTGCTTCATAAAACAAAGAGGAACAGGCTTTGTCAGCAGCCTGGTAACAGGAAAGAACAAACTGGTGCCAAAAAAGCGCAAAATGACCATTCCGCAAAAAGAATTGTCCGCAATCGAAATTGCTTTGAAATTATCCAATTCAATTATTGGAAAAATTAACCCTAAAGATGTATTCATTGCCAGTGTCAGCATCATCGCTTTGTGTTGGATACGAAAAGGTATAAATGCCCCAATCACTGTCCGAAAAACCGTAGAAAGAATTTCCAGTTTGATCAAAGAGATCGAATCTAAACATATTGTGGTAAAGTTGTTCCACGTTCAGACAGCAGCTAATGTTGCAGACATTGGCACTCGAGGAACAACCATTGCTCAGTGGAAGGAAAGCGAATGGGTTAATGGCCCGAAATGGCTAGAAAATGATAACCCAGAGTCATGGCCCCTGAAACCAATGGAGGCAATTCCTGAAGCAGTCTTTCAGGAAGAATTCTACGCCCAAATACTTGAAACATGTTCCTCAAGAATTCCTTTTCAAGTTCTGACTAATACTATTCACGAAACACCTGAAAATCTCATTCAGGTAGAGAATTTCAGCAAATACGGTGACGTCATTCGCCGAATAGCTAACGTCGCTCGATGTGCAAAACGATGGCATCAAAAAACAACCAAAAATCGGATGATTGCAACTCCAACGCATAATCTGCAAAAATTTGGCGAATTGGAAGCCAAATGGTATTCAGCCGATGAATGGCACATCAGCGAAATCATTGTCTTAAAACAACAGCAAAACATGCTCAATTTGAATGAATTAATCAAAAGATTTACTCAATTTGACATTTTCACTGACAAAGATGGGCTTATTCGGTGCAATACGCGGTTGCACAACTCAAAGTTGCCCAGAGACGCCGTTCAGCCAATATTCATACCCACCGGCGCCCCGATTTTACCGCTGTTGATCGGCCAGCTGCATTCTAAATGGGGTCATTGTGGCAGGGAACAAACTCTCTGTATGCTAAGGCAACGCTTCTATATTCCGCGGCCCTCATCAATAATTCGCAAAGTACTGAAAAAATGCGTCATCTGCCGAAAATTTCAAGGGTTTCCCTTCCGTCTTCCGCAGATGCCTTCTCTGCCGTCAGACAGAGTTGCTATTTCAAAGCCATTCTGGGCAACAGGCATTGACTTTCTTGGTCCAATCTCTTTAAAAGGAGGTGGAACTGCATACGTCTGCCTGTACACTTGCTTGACAACAAGAGCAGTTCATCTAGAAGTCGCAGAGGACTTGTCCACGGGCGCTTTTCTAAATACCTTTATTCGTTTCATTTCTAGAAGAGGCGTCCCTAATATTGTCCGCTCTGACAACGGAACAAATTTCAAACTTGGAGAAAAAGTTATTGCCAAATTCTTCGAGAATGATGACAGTTCGGAAAGAACTGTAATGAATTATTGCGCCGAAAATGGAATCCGTTGGGTTTTTAATCCACCCGGAGCGCCATGGATGGGAGGCGTTTGGGAAAGATTGGTTGGAAGCGTAAAATTGGCCTTCAGAAAAACCTTCGGCAGAAAGAGATTGAGCTTTTCTGAATTAGTCACGGCAATGACCAGAATTGAAGCAATTCTCAATACGAGGCCTCTGACAAAGATTGATCCCCATGATTTATCTACCCCTCCAATTAGACCCATCGATTTTCTGCAGGGAAATGTGAAATTTGCCATTCCAGAAAGGGATGAGCAGTATGATCCTACAGACCCAGACTTCGACCCTGAACTTATTCAAACAGTTCAACAAGCAAAACAAGCAATTGAATACGCTGAATCAATTGCAAACAAGTTTTGGCAAAATTGGCAAACTCATTATCTGACGAGTCTTGCCGGGATTTATACCTTTGGGCACAAAGGTCGCCGTTCGACAGCTCAAAAATTTCCAGAACTCGGCGAAATTGTACTGATTGAAACAGACAGGCTGCCAAGAGGCAGCTGGAAATATGGCAAAATTACTGAACTCGTGTACAGCAATGACTGACAAATTCGATCTGTAAAAGTAAAAACTGCAGCTGGCCGAGACAGCAATCAACAAATAGTCATTCAAAGGTCAATTTCTCAAATTTATCCACTAGAGATTCGATCTATTGCGCAAATCCCTTCTCAGAGTGCAGCTGGCAGCAGCACCCGTGAGACTGATGACGATGCGGATGGCAGTGCCCACACAGATGAAACGACTGGTGGGAGAACCCACAGAGACTCACCGGGTGATAAAAACACTCAGATTTCCCCGAATGGTTCCGCAACTCAGAATCACGGTCCGAGAGACACAAATGAAATGAATGAGTCTAATAAAACCCATTCGGAATCCAAAAACACTTCTGCGCGCAAACAGCCGCCCAGAAAGGCAAAAACTAAAGGGAAAAAAGCAATACAACAATTTGAAGAAGAATTAGACCGAGATCCGGAATTAGATGAACCAGAAGTTCAGATGAGAGGTTCTCAGGGCTCTCATGCATTCACTCTCTTTGTGTTGATTATGTCACTATTCTGTCCGATTGTAGAAACATCCGCAGACAAATATTTCAATTGTTCAGAAGGAAAACTAACTGTTTTTCCTTTGAACGCAGATTTCACAGTCTGTTACGAAAATGTGTGTAAAAATTTTCCAGGCACAGCTGAGCATTCCCATTTTCAGCTGCCTGTCTCTCACACAAATTCTCGCACAAATGTATCTGTCTCTTCCGAGCATTCAACGTTTTCAGCAATGTGCGAATCCACAAATGTTTGTGAGCACTCGAAAAAATTGCTGACAAAACAATTACTTGGAAATCCCCATTGTTGGCCAGATGGCGCAATTGCTACTGTTGCAATTTTGGTCTTACTTGGGATTATAATTCTAATTACTCCATTTGTGACATATCGCATTTTGAAAGGAAAAATCAATAAACAACAGGCAGAGACCGCAAATGAAAGAACCGGCGAGGAAGCCGGCGAGAGGTCGACAACTAACGCAGAACCTGCAAATGCGGTAAACGAAGGCGCACCCGATGAATTGACAGCTGCGATCATGACACATCCATCTACGCGCGCCGAATCTTCCCCCAGATGGCGTCCAAAATGGTGGCGAGAAAAGAAAAGACCAGTTGAATCCGAGCCAGAGCAGATTCCTTTGTTCACAATGAAGTCATTCAGTTTGAACCCTGCAAATCTGGCCGTAATCACTTTATTAATGGCCGTTTCAGTTGCCACAGGTTGCCAACAAGGATATTCAAGGCATTCGGTCGACCTGATTTGTGATCAAAACTCTACCTGTTCATTTGAGTATCGAAGAGAACTCTTATTCAACCGACTGAATTCTGAGCTGTGCATTGACATTCTACAGCAAAATCGCTCAATTGGATTAGTCAGAGTGGTGAAAAACAACGTTGTCTTAAAATGTAACAAAGATATGTTGTTTTTCACTCGGGATTCACGGCCTAGAGTATACAAACAGGAATACTGTCCTTTCATCACCTCTAATTGCTCTGTATTGAGTGGGCTTTGCGAATCAATCGCACCCACCGAATTTGTGGCAGATTTGATGTATGCAAACACTCAAGCAGGGTACACAGCCTGCATGCGTGACTGGTCCTTTGAAGAGATACTTTGCCTAATTAAAGTGCCAGGTTGCATCTTCTACCGAGTCACTTATGAGCCAATAAATCCTCTTGTTTACTCTGTATTCAGCTGCATTGACTGGATCCCCACTGTGAATTTGACTGTGGAAGTGACATTATATAACACTCAAACAACAGAAAATGTTGAATTGATCCCTTACGTCACACAGTCACATGAAAATATCAATGTGACTCTGATCTCAATTCAACATAATCATCAATGGCAATCTCATGACCGATTTGCCATGACAGATAACGAAACCTTTTTGGTTCCTGAAACATTTGTGTTTCCATTCACGTGCCAAAATTACAACGATTCGGTCGACCACATGGAAAAATGTACCAATCAGATTTTCTGTAACTGCCAAAATTTGGGTTCAGAACCCGTTTGCCAATGTCCTTACCATGCAGTCACTCAATTGAGAGAAGAACAGGGAGCTCTACTACCAAAGACCACTCCTAATATGGAATTGACAGTAAATGGCACAGACCTCATTGGCAAATCATTTGAAGAAGAACTAATTGTTCTGATGGAATCTAAGAATTTTGTCAGTTCCGCACATCACATTTCGTCATCCGAATGCAAGATTTCTCTCACTCCTCTAATCGGTTGCTATAATTGCAAAACGGGAGCAGAGACAAACATTACCTGCTGGTCAAACGAACCAACCTGGGTTATTTCTTCCTGTGAAACCCAGCATTTTTCATTGGCATGTGAACCAGCCTTTGCTGAAACAAAATTCAGCTTTCATTTCGATCACGCAGTCGTGAACGAATCATGCCTTGTTGTGTGTGGCCAGAGGAACGTCAAGTTCCAACTAAATGGAACTCTGACGTACCACACACATGAAATTCCATTTCCAGTTATTGGTTCCAATTCCACGCACGATTATGTCCCGTGGAATCCATTCCATTGGAGTGACTGGGCTCAGGATTTGCCGGATTTGAACCCGTTGCTCGGCATCATTCAAAACTACTGGAAACTAGCATTGGCTGCTCTCGGAAGTATTCTGATAATTGCTGCCCTAATTTACGCATTTGGGCCAATTGTCATTGTGATGATTGTCAAATTACTGGCAAACTTGGTTATTCTAGCTCTGAAAGTTGTTTACAACATGGGCTGCTGGATGGTTCAGATTGCAGCCTGTTGTTTACAAGGAGCGCATCACCATATTTCGCAAAGGCGCACCGTGCACGTGCACGCATGACTCATCTTCGAGAATCGAGAGGCCACGTGTTTGCCCTTTTATTTATCTAGAATTCTCTCAGAGGCGAGATCTAACTCCGCCCCTTATTCTTATGGCATCGCCTCCTAAATCGTCTTCCTCGCCCACCGGCGATCTCTGTGAACGTATTTAGAAAATGGACCGCCCCAATATGGAATCCATTGTTTACAACATGCAACAAGACATTCACAAGATGAAGTCTTCAATCGATCGCCTCGAGCGTGACGTTGGCGAGGTAGTATTTTGTTTCACTGATAGAATATCTCCTTTGTAGATGAAAAACGTTGTTATCTATATGAAGGAGAAACTGTGCAGTGCTAGAACCTGCATATTCTGCGAGGAGTCCGACAACCCGGAGAAACACTCCAGCATGCAGTGTCGCGCATTTGAAGGTATACAAAAATGTTTTCCGATACATAGAGCGCATGTTTAGACTCTGGCGCCAGAATGCGCAGACTCATTGAGTTGGGATTCTGCACTTACTGTGCCAAAAGGGCCCATGGGGCGTGCGACGCTAGATGCAGTCGCTGCACCAAAGACCACCATATCCTTCTCTGCCCGGACATGAGAACCCCGTATTCTGGGGCGAAGAAGAGGAGGTTTGGAAAATAAGGTGAGGGCAATTGGTAAACGCGTATTTACAATCATTTGACTGCAAACATAACATACATTTGAAAAAAAAATAGTCGTTGATAGACAAGCCCAAATTGAGGCAACTTGATTGAAGATTCATAAACATTAAAAGCATTTAAAGCAATCAAGTCATCAGCAGTCAATTTTGCGTTTACAGGCAGAATCCAATCCGCTCGATGAATGATGTCTTTGCACTGTACATAAATGTAAAAAGTCAGTGATATTCCCTTAGAATTTGTTTGTTAACTGCACATTTATTTGTTTTCCTCCCCCCCCCCCCAGTGTCGTGGCACACCGCGACCATCCACCATTTTGTACTCATTTCAGTGTTTCCCCTCATTTTCTTTTCATTCCCCCATTTCCACTTTGGGGCGCCGCCCCTTTCGATGCTCCGCCCATTCTGTATATAATCACCGCGTGGCAGGCAAATAAAGGACTTGGTATACATCTTCGACAGCATTCTTGGTATTCTTATTGGTATTAGGGAACTCTGTGACAGAATCAGAGCCATCTGCCACAGCAAACGGCATCGGAACTGAACGTCTGAACAAAAATGTGAATTATAGTAAAAAAGCTTAGACATAAGGAGATTCAATGTTTTGGACAAATTGAACAACCTTGACAAATAAAGCTTTGGATTATTGCTTAAGATTTAGCAAAAATTGCTTTGCGATAATTTTAAAAGTGCTAAAGTTCGAAAAAACAGAAAGAAACTTTATATGTTTTCATTAACAAGGCAAAAGTAAAAACAAACATGCCGCATTTTTAAAGTGATCGTTTTTTGAACAAATCCCCATATAGTGTTTTGGCGAGAATTTGATTTCTTTTAATGTCAACCTAAAACAATCAGGAATGTCAGAAACAAAATGAAATCAAATGTTTTTTTTTCATAGTTGGTGGCAAAATAAAATGCCCGCCCGAAATTCTTTCTAGGCGGCTAAAATATTGTTGAATTTCAGTATGCATTTGAATGTTTTGTTAATTCAAAAATAAGAAAGAAAATAAGAAATCGTCGAGAAAAGAGGAATTAAAAAATGGAAGAGATGAAAAAAATGGACGGATGTAATGCTTGAGCGTTAATTTTCTATATTTGTTAAATCTGAAACATTATGGAAACACGCAAAAAAAAAAGTTTTTTGCTTACAGACTTTGTGACGCCAGTTAAAAATAATTTATTTTGTTTGCGGCTAAAATTTTTTCTTCTCAATATTATTAAAGGGAACAAAGCATTTAATGTGATTGGGAATTGGACTAAAATATCATGAGAAACTGAAGCACTGACGGGATATTAAAACACACTTTTCTTTTTTTTCTGCTTTCTATAAGCACAATTGCTTATAGAAAGCAGAAAAGGACATAATGAAATGCATTGCATTAAGGAAAGTAAAAACAAAAAAATCGCATTTTAAAACTGATAGATTTTGAACAAAGTGTTTGCGCAAAAATTTGATTTCATTTAATGTCAACCTAAAACATTCAGAAATGTCAGAAACAAAATGAAATCAAATGTGATTTTCTTACTTGGTGGCAAAATAAAATACCCCGCCCAAAATTCTGTGAATTCTAGGCGGCTAAAATATTGTTTCTAACAATTGACCATTTTGAGCAGCGGCTGAGAAACGACTGCGAACGTGAATTTGACATTACTGCTAATCAGAAGGTGAAACATTGACGGGACGTCACACACCAAATTTAAAAAAAACAAGAGTTGATTTGAATTTCAGTATACAGTTTCAATTTCAGTATACAATTTCAGTATATAGTCTGTTTATTTTTTTTAAAAAACAAGTTTAAAAACGTCGAGAAAAGAGGAATTTATAAATTGCAGAGTTTTGTGCGGCTCTAATGTTTGAGTGTTAATTTGATTTCTATTTATTTAAAATCTGAAACATTATGGAAACCCGCAACAAAAAAACTAAATTTGTTTTTAAGTTGCATGCAGACTATGTGAAGTTGGTTGAAAATAATTTATTTTGTTTGCGGCAAAAAATTTTTTTTCTATAAAATATTATCATTAAGGGGAACAGAGAATTTAATGTGATTGGGAATTGGACAAAAATACCATAAAAAGCTGAAGCACTGACGGAATATTGAAACACACTTTGAGCACATTTGTTTATAGAATCAGAAAAAAGCCGAAATTGACACAATTGCATTATGGAGTGAGAGATCAACTGAATACTTACTAATAAAATGCTTAATTGTTCAACGGAAGATGAAAGATTCAGACAACATTTAATTTTTTTCAAATTTCAATTTTCGGTATATTATCGTGTCTTTCACAAAATTTGCAACATTTTGGAAACATAAAGGAAAATAGAAAAATTTAAACAGGAATGCGAATGAAAAAAATAAACAATTAGTTAAAAAAACGAAATGTATTTTACCAATCGTGATTCAGACCTGTTTTTTCTTCAAATCAAAGGAGGCCGAATGTGTTCGAATAAAATGCAATCTTGTTACTAGAAAGATAAAACAATGAACCGATATTAATAAATTGGAAGATCAAATCAATAAAAAACTATGGATCAATAAAAATCAAATCAATAAAAAATACTAGTGGTTTTTTGAATTTATAATTCTCTCCATTTGACATATTCGAGATTTATCCAATTGAAAAAGTTTGTTTCAGCTAGAATTCTCCCTTTTCCGTCGCTGCGCCAAATACTGGCGTCGGTTTGAAAAGTTCGTAAGACAGGATTCCGCAGCTTTGCGTATCCTGGAATTACGCCACGCCCCTTGCTGGCTGATTCACATTGATGAGCATATGCGAGTTGTTGTAAAAGTGGGTTCACTACGTTTTACTTTATTGTTTTATTTTTATTTTGAAACTTTTAATTTCAAGTTTTGAAAGTAATTTCAGGGAGTTCAAACCCATCTAAACGTCTTTCGTCTATCAATTCCTCGACTTTGTTTGGCTTCAGATCACAACTTATTGCAACTTTTTGCTTCTACTTCCATTAGACAAATGTGAGTTTACACTTTTCAGTTTAAAAAAATATAGAAAGCATTCAGTATTGTAACAATTAATTTTATTTCAAGAAGAATCCAAATTACGTTTGAGTTTTTTTTATAATGGTAATTCGATGTTTTAGCTGCATGGCATAAAAAGAAGATCTGGCTGTGTTTAGTAAATGCCTCCCACAATTTCTAAATTTAAATTTCTAAATTGTTTCAAATTGTGAAATATTTTGAACATCTTTAAAATATGTTCACAACAACATTTTTCCTGGGAATAGAACTTCTGATAACTTCTCTATTAGCAAAGTCAAAAAACATTTTGCCGTAAACATGTCAATGTTTTGTACTTCCTGTAAACTTTTTTTGAGAAACCGTTGCTCGTTCTCACGTTGGTGTTATCGATTTTAGAATATATTTAATACAAACATTGATAAGTGTTGAATTCAGTGTTTTCTGACTTTAAAAATTGAGTTGATGACGGATGAATGACAAGATTTCTAATTGGCATGAAACTGAAACTACAGAAACGAATAGTTCTAGAAATGTATTATGTCAACGTTTTACCAATTATTCAATCAACTCTGAAGATGATCATTGATTCTTTTAAAATAAAATAAAGATAAAAGCTTTACTAAAACTATTTTACTATGTTTAGCTTACCCACTCTTCTTCGAGAAGGATTCCCTCAACTCAGAAGACTTGATTTCAACAGAAGAGGTCAATTAGAAATAATTGGCCTAATTGGAGATCGATTGGTTTTGGATACTGTAACTATTGATTCAACTGAAGGAATTGGAATTCATGACCTAATTTCGATGATTGAAGCTTCTTTTGTTGAAAAAGTTCAGGAGGTTAGTATCTGTCTCTATCTCTCTCTCTCTCTCTCTCTCTCTCTCTCTCTCTCTCTCTCTCTCTCTCTCTATTTCTCTATCTAATCAATCAATTTAGCTTCTCCTCAGCGACAATCTCCGCTCAGTCCCCAAAATGGTGACGTCACTCGCATCATCAATCGATAATCGAAACGTCACTGACATGTTATCGATCAACAAAATTGTAATCTTTCAAAAAAGCGATAAAAGTTCCAATTTGCAGGAAAATCAATACTACCTCCAACATAAAACGATCCAGGCGCAGGCTCAATTGACGTTGGATTTTATTCACATCGAAGATTCTAGAAGATTATCGTAAGTTTTGCAAATTTTCCAATTTCAAAATTTTTTGGAATGTTTCAACGATTTTCCAAAAAATGAGTAGATGAGAAATTCACAATAAGAAGTTCTTCTAAGTTCGTTTATGTAAATATCAGAACGTTAATATATCAAAACATGTAAAATTAATTCATAAATGTTTCAAAGTAAGAAAAAATGTTTTTTTTATTAAATTGATTGTAACTTAGGCAATCTCTCTGCGCCACTTGGGCAAAAGGTCAATTTCCACTACTTATTGGAGAAATGAGGAACACAAGAAGCACTATAGAGGTAATTTATATAAATAAATAGTTTATAATTTTAATACAACATTTTAATCTAAGTTTTATTGGTCATTTGTGTTTGGTTTTCATTGAAAAATTCAATTTTTCAAAAAAAAAACATTGGAGTGGTGTGCGAAAATTTCATCTTACATCAATTTTGAATTTTTGATCGATGCCCACATTTTTTAGACAGTAGCCCAAAAGCTATTCTCCTCCGTCCGTTACGTCAACTGTCACAGGAAACTACAAACTACAGTTTTTGAAAATTTAATCCAGGTGTTTTTTCTGTTTTTTTATATTGTTTTTTTAAAATGTAAATTACTATTTATCTTTTTTTATTTTTAGATTGCAATGAAAGAATCAATATTGATCGTTCTTGAAAATGTGGATCAACTTGACTTACCTGCCTTTCAACAGCTGAATAATTGGATCAGCAAGTATTTCAAAGCTGGTTTGTAAAACAAACACTTAAAATAAGTAATTTTGAATTTAGCGCCGTTTCCTAGATTGATTATGACGTCACCTGTTAGACTTTCATCAAAAACGTTGTCAGGAGCCGTTTCAATTGAGAATGTTGAGGGCAGGAGTGAAAAAGAAACGGTCGTTGAATTAGTGGAGGAACCAGTGCCCTATACAGTAAGTTTGAATCAGAAAGCATCACCGTATTACACTAGTTCAATCAATGCAAACATGACGATTGACTTAAACACTCAAGTAACATAAATTCGCATTTTTTTCAGTGTTCCCAAAAATATAGAAACTAAACGATTTAAAAAAAGATTTACACATCTAATTGGAATTTTTTTTCGTGAAGTAGATTTATCATGTTGCTGAAGTTTATCGAAATTTATGTTTTTACTGGCATCTACGCAAACGTTTGAAAAAAATTGATTTTTTTTTTGGAAAATAAGTTTTTTTTTAAATATTCGCTTATAAAGAAATTTTACTTTTTATACTCATAAAAAATCTAGTGAAACCGGATAACCAGATTTATTTTGCTATCGGGCAAAACATTGATGAGCAACTTTATTTTTTTTACTCATTTTAAAAACCAAAAACGTAAAAAATAATAAATGCGAAACAGGCTTTTTTTAAATTTTTGAATGTTTCGTTTTTCCGGTAAACCACAAGGATCCCAAATGTTTTAATGGGACCGCGTAAAGTCTCTTTATTTTCTAGTTATTTTCTTATAAAGTGTGATTTTGTTTTAAGAGGATAAAAATTAAGAAATGAACAAAATACTGTATGTTCGTCCGTGCGATTATCTTTTAAAATTAGCCAATTTTACTGTTACCGTTAGCTTAGTATCGAATTGGTCAAGGTAAAACTACAAAAAATTCGTGTAAGGATTGAACAAGTAGAAAGATTAAGGAGGAACCAGTGCCCTATACAGTAAGTTTTAATCAGAAAACGATTTATCGTCACCCCATTACACTAGTTCAATCAATGCAAACATGACGATTGTCCTAAACATTCAAGAAACGTAATATTGCGTAGAAAACAAAGGTTATAACTTTTTTTAAAATTCGAATGAGCTGCCAATTCTCAAGAAGTAAAAGAACCAAAGAGTCTTGTTTAACGATTAAAACATTCTAATAAATTAGGTTCATAATGCACATTTTTATTGGTAATGTAATTGTAACCGAATAGAAATAATAGATAACTTCTTTCTTAAAAATTTTAAACAATAAGTTCGATTTAATTAAATTGATATATTTAAAACATTGTTTTTACGACATAGACTATACAAAGCATCTGCGACCAAGCGATTGATGTTAATCAACTTTTTTCTAATTCAATGAAATCCTGAAACATTTACATCAAACATATTGTGACAGTTCCATTAAAAATTTAAAATTTACATTTTCTAGTTTTCCAAGAGATACTTTTTTTAAATCGAAAAGATTTTATTTCAAGGATCTAGTAAACTTAATAGGTAAATGACAAGAACTACAAAAATAAAAATTTGTCTTGGCTGCAACGAACATAATTTCACATAATTTTTGGCGAACAACTAAGGTAATTCTCAAAAAACAACTAATAAAATAATTGAGAGAAACATTTCATTAGTGAATTTTTAACTTAAAAACGTATGGACCTCCTCAAAACTGGTCAGATCCTTAAAATTTTGGTTACAAAATTCCAATGTTTTTTTTTCATACATAAATTGAACGACTGGGTGCGAATGACTGATCTTGAGTAAAAACAGGGGTGAAAAACAGGGGTTCGCAGTTTCAAACGGGGGGGGGTGCGGTTCAAACGGGGGGTGCGGCCGGGCCCGAGAAATATTTTTTACTATTGAAGAAATTATATTTTCAAGGAAAAAAAATTTATTAATTCCACCTACTATATAGAGCATTAATTTATTCAATGAACATCATAGTCACACTACTGTTTCACTCGTTCTGAGCTGCTGTTGTTAAAGGACTGCTAGTCAGATGGAGCACGCTTAGTGAAATCTTAATAAAAAATCTAAACTTTGAAAAGCTCGTTCTCCGCGAATACGCATTTTAAAAAGTTCAAATTTAAAACAAAAACTCAATAAATAATGTAGATGAAGTGTTTGAAATTGTATGAAATTTGGCTGAAAACCTGAATTTTCCCACATCGACATATAGTGAAAATCAATGGAATTTCATTCAATTTTAAACACTCAATTTACATGTTATACTGAGTATCCCTTTTAAATTAGAACTTGTAAAAATGCGTATTCGCAGAGAACGAGGCTTTTGAAGTTGTTCGCAAGACGAAGATCGACATTCTGACCCCCAAACGCGCTCTAATGCGAATGACAGTCCTTCAACCAAGGAATGAAAGAATCCCAGATTCAGCTGAAACAACCTAGTTATTTCGATTTAAAATTTATTGTTTTAAATGAAATTGACAAAATGTCAAAAATTGAAGAAAAAACAATTTTTTAATAATATTTGGATTTTAAAAAGTAAATAAGTGAAGAAAAAATATTTCCCCAGAAAAATGAGCAATGTTAGGCGAAAACCTTGAGTGAAACGTAACTTTGAAAAATACTACAAAAATTTGTCATTTTTAGTTTCAAACGGGGGGTGCGGTCGCCGAGGGGCTTCCGCGAACAAAAAAATCACCCCTGAGTAAAAAGTGTTGAGATTTAGTGAGAAAATAAAAGGGCAAAACATTGATCTAAAAACTTTTGAAGAATAAAAAATATTTCGTTTTTTCACAAATAAAGATTCATACAAACATAATAACAGTTTTTGAATCACAGTAATATATTGAGCAACCAAAACACTCCAGTAAAATAAAAGTAAAAGTAAGTTTTAATGAAAAAAATTCTAGAGAAATATATAAAAGAGCAAAATATTGATCTGAAAAAGTTCTACGACATGATAATCCCATTGTTTGAATCACAACACAATATTGAGCAAACAAAACATTCCAATAAAAAATGTGGCCATTTTATTACGCATATTTCATACTTCCGACAAAGCACAATTTTTGTTACAATTTGGTATCAGGCACGTCCAAACAAGTATGTATTTTCTAGTCTCTTGAAAGTGTGTTTTACAAATTGAACAAAAATAACGCTATTACGAAATTGTTTCATTGCGATCGTGTCAAAAATCAATAATTGAATATATTTGAAAAATTATCCATTTTAGATGAAACCCTCAACTGCAACTTCCCTGCCCGAGGAAAAACGTCAAAGCGTAACTCCTCAACCGAAAACGGAACTTGAAATATTGAAGGATGATTTGAAGAAGAAGTAAATTTGAATTTCAGTGCGTAAAGAGCTTTAATTTTGGTTTTCAGAAACATTTCTGCACTAGCTGGACCAATGGCAAAATCAGTTCTTAAAGCAGCATTGGGAGAATTGGCAGAGGAGGTGAGTTTGCAATTTTTTAAAGAAAAAAACATTCTGGGAAAATTTGCATGTTTCTTTTTGCAATTTTTAGTGCCTTGAAATTCATTCGCTATAAACAAGAATAAAAATATAACTATTGAAAAAAAATATTTTTGAAAATTAAATTTGGACAAATGGAAAATGCAAATAAATGTTTCATGTTCAAGTTTATTCTTTCGGTTTACACTAGGATCAGTGGTCTTCTGATCGTTCCAAAAACATATAAATGACAAGTGATCTGCGTTTAGTTATTTTTGCTTGTTCAAAACTTGCCACATCAATCCACTATTGCTTTTGGGTGACCATTTAGAAAAGTTTGTATTAATGAAAAATAAAAGAAATCAAACGCAAAACACAGTTTTAAAGTTTTTTTGGAATAACAAAATTCTAAATGTTTCAACTCATTAATATTATACTTTCATTTGTTCGGAGGTAATTCGGTTGGAATAATCGTAGAGTTTGACATTGATGTATTAAATAAAATAAAAAAAAAACCACAATTTATTGAAAACTATGATAAAATTTAAAGGTAAACTGGCTCTACGTCGACATGCTCACAGATGACCAACTGATCACTCCCGGAAGTGGATTTGGTTCTCAATTTAGTGGTCAACTTCTGAAAACCCTGTCCAATGTAATTTTCATTTTATAACTTTAAAAAAAGTTTTATTTTAGCATAAAGATGATATCAGTTGGTTCAACGAAAGCTTGTCGTCCTATCGTTCTTCACTGGCATCAACCCCTGTTTTGAAGAACTTTGTTGTTTTCTACGGAAACGACAGATTCTGGGAACTGTTGCCTTTTATCAGTTCTCTGTTTCAAAGGGTAAGCATTTCTTAAGTTAAATGTAAGCAGCACACCAATTGACGTGATAAAACTTGCTATATGTAAGTAAAACAAAAATCAACCTCATTTGAAACATGATCATACCTTTTTATTTAATATTTTTTTTTAACATTCAAGAGCATATAGAAAACAATATTTACCAAGATACAAGCTGGCAAATTATAAATTATAATTATGGCATTTTAATTAATTTTTTAATGTATAACTTTTTAATTTTTTTAAAGATTAAAATAAAGTTTGAATTAGTTGTAAACAAAATCACAATGTGAATGGCAGATCGTATATCACGAATATATTAAGGCTGTATGTTTTCCACTCTTTCAAAGCATTTTGTTGAAACACTTAAATAATATAATTTTTTGCAGATTTTTAAACGATCAGTGAAATTTTTTCAATTTTGTTTATATTTTTCAGTTATATTTTTCAATACTTATTTTAATTAGATAAAAACTTTATTTTTTTTATTTTTCTACGTTTTCAGTTCGATGACAATCAGCTCCCTCCTCCTTACCTAACCCTCTTCGATGGCAGCACTTTTCTTCCAAATGATTCCATTCACTGTATCTTCTGCATTCCTGATGATTTATCTTCGGTGAGTTTTTTATCAGTCATTTACATTACCACGCTACAAAATAATTGTTTAACAAGGTTAAAACAAGCGTTTCATTGGAAATCAACTTCATTAAACATGCAATGCTGAAAAAATACCACGTAATAATTACGATTTCTCCTTCGGATTATGTATTCAAGTTGAAATATTCAAAAGCTATTTTAAATGTATTACATAAAATGGTTTAAAATAAAAAGCTTTTTATTGTCATTTCCATAAAAGAACTACATTCTTTTTTAACGGATTTTTTCAATTGATGCAAATGTTTCAACATATTATAATAGTTTGCGACATGCGTGGTCATTACTTGGTCAAGGTTCTGCGATAGTAAAATGTAATTATTTTCAAAATCAAATGTTTACTTTATCTTTACAATTTTACTTGATTTTTCCCAACGTTGTCTTAGTTTTCGACTTGTTAATTTATTTAGTTAATAGAAAACTTCATCTGATATCGCTACGAATTATCGGTAAAAGTTATGAAAAAACGGCACTCAATGTACATTTACAAACTAAATTATATAAAACAAATACAAAGAAAACTGCAAAATATATTAACATAACGCCAACGAAACTAGGGATTTTTTTTCATGAAATTTTGTATTTTAATAATAATAAACAAAAAAACAAAAAAAACATTCAAAATGGTTCATGAAAAAACAGCTATCTCCGTCAGTTTATTGTTTCGTTGTTTTGATCTATTGAAACTATTCTTTTTTCTATAATTTTTTAACAAAAACTTTTATATAAAATTTTCTTTCGTAAAAGTTGTGTGTTTCTTAAGTTGATTATAGATTACCAATTAGGGTAATGAAAAATAAAAACAAATAAATAAGAATATTATTATTTTTTAAAATCCACCTACTAAATCAACTAGCTGCGGAATAAGAATGAATTTTAAGTTTTAGCATACTTTTGTTTATTTCTTTTTACATACTTTTGTTTTCGAAGATTATCAAAAACGTTTCAAATCTCTGTTATTAGTCATACCATGGTTGAAATTGCACTACACATACCAAGGAATAATTCTCCTGAGGATTATGTATTGATTTTGAAACATTTAAAATCTATATTACATGTATTACATGAAATGCTTTTTATTGTGATTTCCATAAAAGAATTTTTTTTAATAATATTGGGTTTATTTAAATTTGGCAATGATAATTACATGAATAACCTCACTTGGTACAGGGGCGTAAATTACCCTATATTTTTAGTGAGGGGGAAATGTTGAAATGTACAATGCATGAATACGAACGATCTCGGCTTATTGGAGAGTCAAAGGGATATGGTCAAAGAAAACGCTACTGTCTAATTGTGAAACGAACTCCTTAAACTGGTCTAGGGTGTCTATATTCGTGATATCCTTGCTGATCTTGTTCCAATTACGGATTGTTCTTGGGAAGAACCAATGAGGATCTGCATCCCTCGTAGAGATGAGTCGCTTCGGTTCACGGGGTAGTCGGCTAAACCGCAATGAGTGGCCGGGGCAGTAGTCTCTTCCAGTTGTTATCCTCATAACCTGCAACAAGTCCTTTGTTAGACGCTTCAGAAACAGAGGTTTTTCGTCAAGATGTGTCAGCCTATCTGTATAACTAAGGTATGGTGTTCTACATTTTTTGAAAATATTTGCAGTAAATGATCGTAGGGGTTGTTCTGCAAGCAACGCTAGTCGGGAGTTTATAGGTGGGCTGTAAATTTCAGATCCGTACAACGATATTGGAGATACGTAAATGTTAAAAAGCCGGATGTATTTTTCTGGTGTTTCATAATGAAAAAACCTTATAATTTGATTAGCCTTAAGATTTGCGAATTACATTCTTTTTTTAAGGAATTTTTCATTTGATGCTAATGTTTCAAAATATTATAATAGTTTTGAATTGGAGAATGTCAGTTAATGTACCATGCATGTGCTTCTGAAGTTTATGTTTAATTTCCAACTTTTCGCATTGCCGTCAATTGGTGCGTTAGGCGAATAAAAAATAACAAAACTTATAAGAAAATTAAAAAACCAAAAATGAAGATCTATAAACAATTAAAACGAACGTCAGTTTTCGGTGAACATTTAGTTTGAAATACGATGAATTAAAAAAATAAAGTTGAAAAGTACACATTTTAAAAAGTAGTTTTTTTTTAAAATTAACAATTTTAAACAATTTCAGGGAGTGCGCTCGGAACTCGTGAAGAAATTCGACATTCCCGTGAAACCGTGCCTTGAGGATATGAAAAAGAGTTTCGAAGGAATCTACAAAATTTCATGGAGGTCCAAATTTATCGATCTTTTGAAGAAATCAACCACCCAGGAGACAGTTGAAACTGTGGTATGACGTCACTCACTTTCGAATTTCCCGCCCAATTTCAGATGCTTAAATTAATTTCTCCACTATTGAAACTAATTCAACAAAATGACACTGCTTCAATTCTTCTAGAAATTGTTTATCAGGCAATCTTTTTAAAACTAAATAAAATCAATATCGATTTTCAGGAAATGATCGATTTGAAGGGAACATCAAGTGAAGTCTTTTCCTCGGCGGTTACTATTGTCGCTTGTAATTTTCTGAGCATTTATGCCATGGCAGAAACAATCGATCGATTTGTAAGGGTTGCAATTATCGATTGATTGTACATTTAAAGGTTCCCCAAACTTGGTTGAATGTCTTTGGAGACTCTTTTTCTCTGACTCTGCCTGGTGACGTCACATCTTGGAAATTATCGATTGAGGTTAGTTTGCGTTTGTAAAGCCACCCTCTAACAAATGTAATTTTTTCATTAATATTCACTAGAACCGATTGCCGCCTAAGGAAAGTGGCAAAATACTTTTTTGTTATATTCACTTAGAACTTAAAACATACAAGTGATGCAAATGTGAAAAGGGTAAAAAAACAATAATTGTTTTAAAACCATCTTCGTAATTTACGGAAAAAAGAACAAATTTTCACTTTTGGATTTTGATGACATCGATTACCAACCTAGACGTTCATTCCGTTTACTATTCCCTTAAAATATTCGAGTGATTTGAAAAACAAAAATTATCATAATTAATTTGTTTTCATTTGTTTTCTTTAAATAGTGAAATATACAGGACAACACGTTTTAGGAAAACAAATTGGTTATAAGTATATATTAAAATATAATTAATTTTGCGGTACTTGAAATACGGTAAGTATTTAGATTTTTCCAGTTTTTGTTAATTACACTCTATCACAATTATGTCATTTCAATTTTAAAACTTAATTATGAGCGTTCATTTTTCTGTAGTAATTGACAAACAATAAATCAAGACGAAAGCTAAAAAATTAGAATATTTATTATTTTGTGATTAATTTTTAAATAACAGAATTACTAGTCGACAAAATTTTGAAAAAAAAACAATTGGTTTTGAATGTCAATTAATGAAACCGTCAGGGACCTTTTGTAACACTTTTTGCACTTGAATGTTTTAGTCTGTGTATCTCAGTATTCCACTGTTTTCGAAGTAGTTTTTTTAAGCCAACTATTTTCTCATTTCAGGACCCTTCCACTCTAGTTCGTTGGGAAGACGAACCATTCCATGTGTCCAGCATGGAAAAAGAAAGTCGATTGGAGGATTTGATGGTTCTTGAATTTTTTTGAATTCTATTACAATTTTCAGGTTGTTTGGCCAGCCTTCGACAGAATGCTGCATTTCGGAAAACGTCAACTCTGCCTGGGACATAATCTTCTAGTAACCGGACCTCCGTTTACTCACAAAACTACTTTAGTCAAAGTAATCCAAAAAAAGATTTATTCATTCAATTCATTTTTTATTTCAAAATTGTCCGCAAAGTAAATTAACCAAGTATACAAGAGCTAATGTTGATAGTGAAACATTCAAACTATGAAACCATATTTTGTAATTAAAATCATTGGAATTATTTTTTTGTCTTTTTTAATCATTTATCAAACTTTTTATTGATTTTGTTACCACTGGCGAACACTACTGGTTGCAAACCCAAAGAAAATTCTTTTTTAAAGGAATTTTCTTTGTGTTTTTTTTTTTAAAGTTTTCTTTAAACACTGAAAGAAGAATTTCTAAAAACGTATTTTTAAGAAACAATAATATAAGTTCACCATTGCTAAAAATTTTAAACTTTAAATAACTTTTTAAAAATTAAAATTAGTGGATAGCTTAGCTCAAAACTTTTGGAACTGAAATCTCAAACATAAGCATTTATCGGCAATTTTTACCAAATTGCGTACTGTACAAAAATGCAATCCGAAAAGCCTCAGTTGAAAGATGCAAATGACAAGTAATTAAAAAATAACCCAAATGTATAGCGAAGTATTTATTTGGAAACTGATAATTGAATTATTGACTCCATTAACACACATTTATTAAAGCTTACTTAAAACAATGAAGTTTGCTAAAAAAAAAATGATGTTTCACAGAACTGGATTTTACAATTTGGGGAGAAGGGTTAAGTTTGGCCGATGCACCATGTCGCAGCCTTAGCTCCCTCAGGGCTAAATATCCCCTTGCAATCTGCGTCAAGCGCCATTTAGGACTTGATGGCTCGCCATGACCCTAGAAAGGGCGCCACGCATGAGGTTGGAATATAAACACGATGGTTCTTTCCACAGATTACAAGGTTTGGCTGTGCTTCCGGCTAGGAACCCACGATAGAGGAACAGACGGCTGAGTAAGAAGATTTACCAGCATGACCAACAAACACAACACAATATAATGTACAGGTGATACCGTAACATAAGGTGACGTGGCCGCTCGTGCCTCGGGGAAGGTTCAACCCGGCTGTCGTTGTACGGAAGGTCGTAGTGCTGATGGGGCGCAGGGGAACTGGGGCCAGCAGACACAGATCCTTCCAGAAGGTGGTGAGCACGGAGCGGAGCGAAGGGCTGGCTGTAAATCGTCTGGTTAACGATGGAAGAGAAGGGATGTTTCCGTTCCCTTGTTTTGTACAACCACAACTGAACCAGTCTCTTAGACTTATCATGGACTGATCCCTGGGTTTCATGTACTTAGACACTAGGATATCAGAGTATCCGCATCTAGAGGGTATCGGTGAGAAAGACAACTAAGGATTGTCTCCCAGCGTCGGAGCAATCACGGAGCAACCGCACGCTGGGTCCCCAGAGGTCGATCTGACGCCAAACGGGCGGCAGCCCGTCTTGGACGCAGTCGGCGTTTAGTTTGCACACGCCACATTTCGGCGGGCACGCGCTGCATACCGTAACCCTGAAATGACCTGGAGTGTTGTCGGGGAAATTACCCGGTGAAATAGGGGAATATCGGCGACAGATTCACTAAACATTTTTAAAGCTGCTAATATTATATTCTGTGAGGAATAATCAATAAACAACATTTCTGCATTCAAATTATGTGTCATTATGTCATTATAATTATAATTTTTCCTTTGAATCTGCGCTTAATTGTTCGTCGAAACCAAACAAAACCACAAAACAATCATGAAACTTTTAACAAATATTGTTATAAAACTCGCGGAAGACTTAAAAATTAAATCAAGGTCAGAAAAGTTTTCCAGCTTAAATTTGCAGTACTTGTTACATGAACTAATTTAATCTGGCTGGTAATTTAAACGGAAACAGTTTTGGGTTTTCTGTTTTTCACGAAAATTTCCTAAGACTTCGGCGGGCACGCGCTGCATACCGTAACCCTGAAATTACCTGGAGTGTAGTCGGGGAAATTACCCGGTGAATTAGGGGAATATCGGCGACAGATTCACTAAACATTTTTAAAGCTGCTATTATTATATTCTGTGAGGAATAATCAATAAACAACATTTCTGCATTCAAATTATGTGTCATTATGTCATTATAATTATAATTTTTCCTTTGAATCTGCGCTTAATTGTTCGTCGAAACCAAACAAAACCACAAAACAATCATGAAACTTTTAACAAATATTGTTATAAAACTCGCGGTAGACTTAAAAATTAAATCAAGGTCAGAAAAGTTTTCCAGCTTAAATTTGCAGTACTTGTTACATGAACTAATTTAATCTGGCTGGTAATTTAAACGGAAACAGTTTTGGGTTTTCTGTTTTTCACGAAAATTTCCTAAGACTTGGGGCAGCGGTCCGATTATTACATTTGTCTGAATGGAAACCTAAATATGTCATGAAACATAAAAACGAACTTTCTTCAGATGCTCCAAAAACAACTACCCTTCTCTGACTTTATGTGGATCCACAGTCATGCGAGAGTTGGATTGGAAAACGCTCAAAAGGAGTTTGCCAAAATTTTGGAAAACTGTAGAAATGGGGAAAAACAACAGGTTTGAATCAATTTTCATATTTAAATAAGGAAAAATCATTTTAAGTACCTGGTGATTGACAAATTTTCATTTGCTGAACCTCTTCTTCCAATTATTGAACTATTTGTGGACCACAAGATTTACTATTCTGATGGAGAAATGAAAGTTTCTGCAAGTAATTTAAAGGTAAGATATTGAAATTGACAAAGTTGTTTATTATATTTTTCATAATAAAACTTGTCTGCAATGAAAAAAATTCATTTCACACAAAGAATTGTCATACTCTTGATAAAATGTTTGCCTAAAAACATGCTTAACCATTTTCTGTATAATCTAATTGTTTTGCCTTGATCACACCTGGAATAATATCAACCGAATAATAATTATTTATAAAAACTAGTCAAAACATTCCAGTTACTAAAACGCTATTTTACAAACTCCATTTTATATTGTTTCTTTTAAAACGTTAAAAAACATTTGTTGCTATTACTGCATCAACTGCAACTGAATAACAAATGAAAACTAAATTAAGAACAGAATTTTTCAATTCAGTCTTTTTTGTTGTTAACATTAAATCAATATTGTAATGAATTTCCTAATAAAAATTGTTTTTTTCCACTTCATTAGAAAGAAGTAATGTTTTTCATGAAAAATCTATTTGCTATTTTCAGCCGATGTTTTTGGTAATTATATGGTTTTTGGTAATTGTTTTTTGTTTGGTAATCAATACAATATTTTCCAACGCCTCTCAAAAAAGCGGTTGTTAACTGATTATAAAATGTACACTTTGAAAAAGATGATGACGGACCCTTCCACGTTACAGGTAGTGTTGGCAGAGTATCCAATGTTTCAACGTTCAACTGATGAATTTTCAAGTACCCGAGCAAAATAGAGTATTTTTGGAAAAGAATAAGAAAAATAGACTATTTTTGGAATTTATGGTTCTATTTGGGGTTGTTTAAAAACAGTATTACACTGTTTCACAAAAGTTTTAACATTTTGAATAATCGACACTCTCACTTTCCGACAGGTTCTCCAATTATTTTAATTATTTTTAACATTGTTTTAATATTTCAAACCATTTATATTTTCAAATTATCGTCCAGACTTCAATCAATTGGTTTGTGTTCAGCCTACCAAATGTACCTTTTAAAACATTGGAGTATAAAAAATGAAAATACTTTTTTGCCTGTATTGTGACAATACTTTCCACTTTAGATAAATTTTTCATTATCAAGAACAAAGCATTCTTCAGTTGTTCCTCTATAAAAAAAAGTTATATTCAACCTGCTTTTTTCAGTTCATTCTAATTTGCGAAGAAGAAGATTGGATAACAATACGTCGCACTCACGTTTTCTACGAAACTTTCTGCCACCTTCCGATGAGATCCGTGACTTCTGAAGAAGCAAAGATGATTGTGGAACGATTACTTCAATGGAATCTGACTACAAAGTACAACTTTACCTTTAAAAAAAAGAAGCTAAATATAAATTTTCAGGTCATTCAGTTCCGAATACCACCGACTTTTGGAGCCAGTGGCTAATGCAATTGTGTCAATAGCTACAAGTAGCTATGTGGTGAATATTTTTATTTTTATTTGTAAAATTTCAATATTGATTATCTCAAAAGTTATTATAGTTTTGTTTAAATTTAGAAGTGCAATTATATTCATAAAAAGTGAATAACACAATTGGATTACTAGAAAGTTTCAACCAGTTATTATTCAGGTTTTCTAGGCTCTACAGTAATAAACGAGGGAAATCTTCATTGTAGAAATTGTGTTTGATATTTTCTATAAAAAACATTTTAAAACATTTTCAAAACCTAAATGTTTCTTATTGTTCATTTTCAAAGATTTCTAGGTTTCGATTGTTGGTTTTATGGATTTAGCTGATTTCTCCGAAGAGAAGGTCACAAATTTCAATGTAAATTTAAAAGTTTAATTATGCATTTACTTTTTCAAATCAAATTTTACATATTCAACTTAAATTTTTAATTGTTATTCCACTGTAATGTTTCAGTCTGCGTCTCTCACTTTTAAACAATGTTTCGTCATTTTGGTAAACAGCGGGCACGCAGGCCGTTCGGCTATCTACGGATAGATAGACTCGCGTTTTGATGAATTTGAGACTGATTATACTCTAATACTGTTAATTTCCACAAAAAAATAGCATAATTAGGATTTAGAAAGAAAAATCACAATTATAAATTTGTCGCGTGTGTCGTTTACTTTTCATAATTTTCTCTTTTACTTTAACATGTTTGAACTTTACAAGTTTTTCAAAAAGACTATTTTTTTGCATTTGACACTTTTCGAGACTTAATTCCAAAAGACAAGGAAATATAGTTTTTTTTACAATTCTTATTTGAAACAGCGCCTTCAAGGTTTTATTTTCATAATAAAAAGAAGAAACTGAAAAAAAAACTTATTCATTCGTCTACCTTTCTTCTCATTCTATAAACATTTAGAAATCTTTTTTTTTAATTTTATTAATTTAACCAAGATTTCAAATTCCAGTTTTAGAAATTTAAATAAAAAACATAACGTTGAGAAGCGTACAAAAAGCAAATTGCTTTTATATTTTATTAGAGAAATATTATGTATTTTCCGTACTTTTCACCCCTTCCCGTCTGCATGCGCCTGGTTAAAGGACTATTCTTCGCTTTTCCCGACAATGCACCCGACACTTTGGCTTTTATTCGACTGTGGTTACATGAGACTCTAAGAGTAGTTGGAGATTCCATTGGTAACCTTTTTTCTTTTTTTAAATATTTTATAAATGGTTTTTTGTAGATTCAGAATTTGAAAACCAATTTACATCTGATTTGAAAAATCTCATCAAGGAAGAATTCGGGACTTCTGAAAAAGAGCTGTTTCAGAATATTGAGTCGGAACATTTTGAGGTAAGCAACATTTTTAATCTGCCTCTGACTTCTATATTAAAAATTAGAAGCGTATTTTTTAAAAAAATAGGTTGTTTACCGTGCTTGGAAAAGCTTGAAACAAACGTCAGATTAGAAAAAAATCAAATCTTATTTTACTTGAATGTTTCATTGAAATATCTTCATTTTCACATTTAATTAATTTTAATAGGCAGGTCCGCAGAAAGTTCAAAACTGTCAAACTGATTAAGAGAGGATGTCAATAAAAGTCGAGCAGCCCAGTGACCTACGATTTTTTCATAGTCTTCGATTTTGCCCAAAAGTTGTCAAAAGTCATTATATGGGCTAAATAAGACATTCTGAGACTTTTGGGCCGATATCGATTTTTGGTCTCGGGTTACGGTAGGCGACCATGGGTTACGGTAACTTTCTTCAAACTCAACCGAATTTTAATTTGAAGACACAAATCGATAGCTTTTGTTACGGTTACAAAAACAGTAATTGACACCAAATTAAGTTTTTCCTGAAGATTTTCCACTAGGGCTGAAAAACCGCAAAAAAAGTGTAAACATTTCAGTTTTTCAATTTTTCGATACCAACAACCCCCAATGCGGGTAATGCCACTACCCTAGAAAGATTTTCCACAATTTTCTCCGTTGATCTACAAAATCATATTGAAAATCGAGCTACAACATCATGGTGAAAAATGCGTTTGAAAAGTGAAAAACTCGCGTTTTTACACGAAATTTTCAATAGAAACGACCCTTGTAATTTACAATTTTCACGGAAAACATTCTTTTGTGTTCAGTTTGCATTATAAAAGCAACGTATCGTCTTTGGGGTAAATTTTATGCGAAAATTATATTTTTTGGGTTATTTGGGTTTAGGCGCAAAACTTTCACGCCGCGATGTTCCACAAAACGTCTAAACAACCCAAAATCTAAACATTTTTTGAAAAAATTGTCCCCAAACACGATACGTTGCTTATATAATGCAAACTGAACACAAAAGAATGTTTTCCGTGAAAATTGTAAATTTTGTTGGTCGTTTCTATTGAAAATTTCGTGTAAAAACGCGAGTTTTTCACTTTTCAAACGCATTTTTCACCATGATGTTGTAGCTCGATTTTCAATATGATTTTGTAGATCAACGGAGAAAATTGTGGAAAATCTTTCTAGGGTAGTGGCATTACCCGCATTGGGGGTTGTTGGTATCGAAAAAATTGAAAAACTGAAATGTTTACACTTTTTTTGCGGTTTTTCAGCCCTAGTGGAAACTCTTCAGGAAAAACTTAATTTGGTGTCAATTACTGTTTTTGTAACCGTAACAAAAGCTATCGATTTGTGTCTTCAAATTAAAATTCGGTTGAGTTTGAAGAAAGTTACCGTAATCCATGGTCGCCTACCGTAACCCGAGACCAAAAATCGATATCGGCCCAAAAGTCTCAGAATGTCATATTTAGCCCATATAATGACTTTTGACAACTTTTGGGCAAAATCGAAGACTATGAAAAAATCCTATGTCACTGACTACATGGACTCTGCTCGATTTTTACTGACACGGTCTCTTAAAGGGATAGCCAGCGACCTTTGCGCCTGTTACAGTACCCTCTGTGTTTATTTTCAACGTAACACGCCGGATTACGGTACAGCGGTTGGGCGCAGCTCTCTTGCGCCGAGACGCAGGCAGCGAGCCGCCAGGGCAACATTTTCAAAAATTATATATAAACTTAATTTATAAACTTAATTTTTTAAAAAAAACTTAATTTAATATTACTTTCTGATCCTTTACCTACTTTACAAAGTGTTTTCAAGCGAAAATATTGAAATTGCAAAGAGTTTCAGTTGAAGAAGTGTAAACTGCCATTGTAAAATAGAAAAGTTGTCGCAGACCCAAATGTGCCGTTCGCCGCATACTTTCCTCTAAACAGCGCGCGGAAGCCCTTGTGAAAATCGGAGAATTAAACTCACCTTTATCTTGATCAAAATCTAATTTTGAAACTTAGATATGAATTTTTTTAATGGAACAAACTAGAAAAAGAAGGTTTTTTGGTTTTTTATTTCCACTCTATTTTTTTCTTGAAATATAGAAACTTTCACTGTCTTCAAAAATGAATGGAATTTTGTACAGTCAAATGTTAAAAAACGAATGAACAATTACAAATTTAAATAATTTTTTATATAAAGTGTTTAGTTCTCAAGAACAAAATTGTATCTGAATAAATTGTAAATTTGTATTGAACAATCCTTTGAATAAAGTTTGTTGAAGCAATAAAGTTTGAACTGATTTAAACCAAGAGCGAACACTTCTTTAAATATCCGTGAAAAAAAACAAATGACATTATTTCAATAAACTTCGTATTTCATCCAAAAGACATTATTTTGCTCATGAATTGACAATTGGCTTTCAAAAACAATACGTCAAAGTAAAAAGAATTAATTTAATCCTTTTAAACAATTTGAGTGTTTTATTTACAATTTAATCGTTGGAAAACAAACAACCTGAGGTTATTCGGCATTTTTCGGGTTATCAAATTTTTCAAATTGCAATTTAAAAAAATCGTGCAAAATCACAAAAAGGACTCATTATTTAAAAAATTTTATGAAGTTACTTTTAGGAATCTCTAACTGACTTGAGAAGTCTCCTATTCTCAGAATTGGACAACACTGAATCATTCGATGGATTGAATTATCTTCCAGTCAAAAATATGCAACATTTCAACAGAATCGTGGAAAATATTGTATTTGAACATCACAGAAATCATCCAAGGGACAGGATTCGATTGGCTATCAATGAGTAGGTTTTATATTTGTAATGGATTAATAACTTATGGTTACTATCGTTACTTTTATTTTATCGTCATAGAGAAGTTAAAGTAATTTTCAAGGCTACAACTGGATCACATTGGCGATTCAATTTTGCGAACTACTTCAAAATGATGACGAAACATCTGAGCAAACTCTATAAATAAAACATGTGTAATTTGAGTTCTTCACTTTGGCATCAGAAGACAAATATAGACCATTTATTAGTTTACTGTTGAGAATACAGAGAAACATTCACATTACAAAAAAACTTTTACAAGAAAAATCATCGCAAAATTGAAAAAAACACCTATTTTATAAAAATATTGAACAAGACTATTTAGCATTTTGTGGAATGGCTTGAGATATTGAACAACAAAAGCACAAAACCAAAAAACAATTTCTACAAAATTAAAAAAAACATTTATGAAACACAATAAAGTAAATAACAAAATTGGGTGCGTGTTTCAACCCGGCCTGAAAACATTAGCCTACTACAATAAAATACTCCAAACGCCTCAGTCAAAATCTTTTTGTTGCAATTTTAGTAATTATTTTAATATTTAAGTAATTCAATAATGCGTTTACACAAAGAAAGTGTTTCCATTTTAACGAAAATTTTGCCAGCTAAAACAAAAATGTGGCTTTTATTGTGCAGCTACTTGAAAATTTCGCGCACCAACATTTGTGATACCGTAACCCTAAATTAAAATAACAATAACAGTTGAGGTGAAATATTCAGAAGGCAGTTTTTAAGTCATAGGAATTCGTCACACAATGGATCATTTCAAACTTTGTCAACTTTTAAGGCAAATTTGATCCAGATAGAGCTGTTTGGGACATTATATAGGGACGTTATATGTCATGTCACTCACATGTTACATGTTTTAAAAGTTTTTATGGATAAATTTGAGTTTATTGATTTTTATTTTACGACATTGTTTCTTTTAATTGGGGTTTTCAAACTTTCCATAAATCCCCAGGTCGAGCCCGTGGACTTGCGCATGAAAAACACAGTTAGTTCAAAAGAAGTCTGAAACATACTGGTAACAACGAACAATTAATTTTAGATCTTCTTCTATCCACATGCAATGTGTACTTCGAGTCCTTCGCCAGCCTGGAGAACACATTTGTCTCACAGGAGCAGCTGGAAGTGGAAGACTACAAACGGCGAAACTAGCGGCTGCTGCCTGCAGTGCAACGGTAATTCTAAAACTTTTGCCGCTTTCTAACAAGCAATTTGTGTCAAGACACGAAGATTCGGAATTTAACTGAAAGATCAAAGTGAGGTAAACAGGAGACTCAGCTCAAAATTGTCTAAAGTGGCTCTGCCTAGTTTTCTCTTCAAACTAATGAAAACCTGCTTACGTATAAATGCTTTCATAGCTGGGAATTGCTAATATTGAAGGATTGAAATATACAACTGAAAAATGCTTACCAAAAAAAAATCATTTCTGTTCATCGACAACCAGAGTTGGAAATGCTCTGAAACATTTCAATTACACAAAAACAGAAACTTTTTTATCCCGTTTGCTTATTTGACCTTATTTTGTGCCGAAAAAATGGAACCCAGTTTACACAATTATTTTTTGTCTAAATTTAGCCTTTTTGCCTCTTTTGCAATATGCAATGTATTATAAAAAAAAAGTCCTAATTTCACTTTATTTTAGTTTAAAAATTAAAAAAAAGGTGATTTCTTGCTGCTTAAATGAAAAGCATGCAAGTTTTCTGTTAAAAAACTAAAATAAAATGTTATTAACAGTAATTTGACAATTGTAAGTTTATAAATAATTGTTATAACGTTTGTGTTAAGTTTTCGCGTTGAGACAAGCTCATAACATTGTAGAGTAACCCTGTTTATTAAATAAGTAAAAATCAGAGACCGCACAAACAAATTATTTAATCATATGAGCTTTACTAATATTCAACTGAAACATTATACTTGAAAACTTCAAAAATTTATTTTTGATTTTTACTATTCATCTAAGTAACTAATGAGAAAACAAAAAGTATATTGTGTTATAAAAATCTAATAATAGCTGAACTATAGTGATGCAAATATGTTTAGTTTTTATTTTTTTATATAATGCCCTTTTTCAGGTCCTTCACCTCTACCCTGACCACTCCTCTTTCAAAGCTTTCAGAAATGTAAACTAGATTTAAATTACTTTTTGAAAGAACTTTCAGGGTTGGAATGATGTGTTCAACAGAGCAGCATTGGCAATAAGTACAAGTAATCAACCAGTTATGTTAGTGGTTCATACTGATTACTGCGTAAGTTTTAAACTGTATTTTAAACTTTAAGTTTTAAACTGTAACGTAAGTTTTAAACTGTATTCATTACTTTGTTAAAAAGTTTAAAAATGTCGTTTTTCAAAAAGTTTAAAAAAAATTAACAGCAACTTAAACTTTCAATTTCATCTGTGGGAAAGTCTATGCAAATCGTTAACAAGTCTATACAATTCTTAAAAAAACATGGAAGTGCGAACGAAAAAAAATAAAAGTGAAGCAAATTGATGTTTCAAAACAATCCTATTTGTGTTTTGGCCTTACTCACCTTACTTCTGCGAGCTTCTACTTGGTTTCAAGGCGGGTCTTTAGAATCTTTTAAAATGTTGTTTAATAAAAATTTTAAAAAAAAACACGAACAGTAACTAAAAGTTTCAACATTTAAATTAAGAAAAGAAGAAAAAATATGAACGCTTGTCGTGGTCTTGTTGAAGCTATAAAAATATTTGGTCCAAAAAGATTACTGCGTAAGTTGGGAAGAAAGATTAGATTCGGAGATTAAAATATTCTTTTTCGCAAAAAATAAATTGTTAGCTTTAAAAAAATTATGTGAACATTCTTTTTGTGTTTCAAAATTTGCACAATGTTATGTGAAGAATGATTTTCCTTTGTTACCATGCTTAACTGGAACATTTAAAAAAAATTCAGTACGAAAACTTGAAAAAGACTTGAAAAGTGACTGATATTTATTTTAGCAAATTTATAACCGAACTGTGTTTGAAGAATGATTGTTTTATGTTCCAACACATGCAAAGCAGCGTTTCAAAACAATGATATAACTAATTGGGTATAAACAAATTGTTAAGTTGATGATAAAATTGCTAAAGCCAAAAAAAATACGTCCATTTTTTTTGAATGCTAGACAATTTCTACCTCTTATTTTTGAAAACTGAAATACAATTCAAATTATTTTCGCAAAAAAAATAAATTGGTATTTTTAAAAAAAAAATTATGTGAACATTCTTTTTGTGTTTCACAATTTGCATAAAATACAACACCGCCAGTTTTTGTTAATTCAAATTGCAAACACTTTTTTGTCTACGAAATAATTTAGTACGAGAGAATCGAACCCCGATGGATGGAATACGTCCGTTTGTGGCTTGAAAAACCGGAATTTGACACGATGGGAGACGAACAACTTATCGCTTTGGGAGAACAGGTAATTCAAATTAAACGTGATAAAATGCGAAAAATTTCAGATTATCGAAAATGAGAAAAGCTTGGTTTCTCATATGCAGACACAGGGAATAAGACTTCCAGGGTAAGCGATACTCGTTTCGAAAAAAATATACTCAAAAAAAACCCTGCAGACAGTTTGTTTCAATAATTAATGCAATCATTTTCTATCATCAGCAACAGTGTTTTTTTAATTCGCGAAGAAAAAATTATCCAGAACAAAATAGTTTCTTTGTTGAATGTTTTGTTTCATCTTTGTCTTTGTTTCATAAGACATAAGATGTTTGAAGCTGTTGAATAAACATCTCAAATTGTTTAAAAATTAAGTAAAATTTAGAAATTCATTTTTTTGATTAAAACAAATATGTAGTTCAGAAAATGGTATGAAAAAGCGATAAGAACAATTTGTTTATTCAGCAAATGTAATGCAACTGAAGTGTAATTTATTTATTATATTAGGACAAGGAATAAACATGGACGCCAACGTAAATTTGCTTTTAGTGTTAATTGTAACATTGAAACAATTTTCGGTTTTTGAAAAAAAAATTCAATTTTAAAGGTTTTGTTAACCGGTCAATCAAAATTATAAAACAAAAACAAAACCAAAAACAAATTTAAAACAGTCAAGTCAAAGCTACTTTGAAATAGTTCTATTTTTAAAACTTTAAATAAGTTTCTAAATATTCTGTTAAGATTTGTAACTTTTTGTTTTAACAAAACAGATACGTATTTATATATAAATTGAATTTTATAGTGTGTTATGTGTAACATTTCAGGCAGTGAATGGTTTGTTTCCTTTTTTCAATCTATTTTTTTGGACTCTTTTTGAAAGAAGTTTTATATCAGTGATCAAATATACTGATTTTTAACAAGATTACAAAAAAAACGTTAGTATTAACTTTTGTGGAGAATGACAACAGCAAGGAATATTAGAACAACTTGAAGAAATTTTAGTTGACACCTTGAAACATTAAAGAAACGTGGGCAAAGATCAAAAGGCCTTAAAATAGTTTTTTAAAAAATTAATTTTCTTAGTTTCGCACTGACTTTCGCACTGTAATATTAATTTAGTAAATACTTTTATTAATAATATGTAAGAAACATTAAAACAAGGTTGAGTTTTCCGAATTGGCTAATTGTAAATTCAGACAACGAATGGTCCGCTTCCTCCCAATCGAAGTCCTCAAAGAACCAGAAATCCTCCGATCCGTTCTAGAAGCCAGGGTGCATGACTTCCTCCACGTCGTTTTCCTAGTCCAACCTCATCTGAAAACAGATTTCTCCTGGTGTACGGTAGTCCATTTCAAGGTATACTGTAGTTTTCACCCTTTAAATAAAATTTTAATTCAGGAACTAACCGAAACTGCCCAAAACAATGTTTGTAAGAAACTTCTCTCAGAAGCCAGAATTCAGCATCCTATTGAAATTTTAAATGAGATTTTTAGTGTAACTATAGAATACCTAAATAAGGTAAGCAAAGTTTATAAAAAGAAGGTAAATGCAATGTTAAAGGTCCGAAGCCCATCCTGGAGCGAAAAATTGACAACAAAGCAGAATTACATGTTTGGATTTTTCGATGAATTTCAGAGGTTGTATTCGAATGAAAAACGGTTAGTTTGCTTTTTTTAACATCATGTACTAATAAAATGTCGAGCCTCGTATTACCGGTTTTCTTTTTCCAGTAATTGTAATAAATCCTTTGTGAAACATTAACATCAGTAGAAGTAAAACTGCAAAATAATTTTCTTTTTTAAAATTCTGAATTTTGTCGTTAACCCGATTTGGATGGGGCTTAACTAAGTTTTATGAATGAGGATGAATACTACGATTTTTTTTGAAGATCTAAATATAGAATATTTAATCATTCCTTCATAAAGAATCATTATTTTGAACACCAAGCCATAAAAACGCATTTACCCGTTTTTTGAATTAAATCGCGGAATAAATTCTAAGGTTTCGCTTGAAATTTACGTTTTTGAAATGAAATTAAAATTTATAAATTGGACGGTCCCATTAAATAATTTTGCAATGCACAATATTGGGCCTTATCAAGAAATTACGCATTGCATTTCACGGATTCTTTTAAGTTGGGTTGTAACAATTACCTGGGCTTCAGAAAAACGAATATATAATTTCGCAGTAAACAATGAACTAAACTCGCTAACAAAGCTATTTAGACTGATGGGGCTATTAGCTTTGACTCAACTAACATTAATTGTTTCCTTATTGAAACAGTGTACTGATCTGGCAAAGGCTCACAAAAACGGAAGCATTACTGAGTAAATATGTATGACTTTCCCTTTTCAAAAAACTATATATAAAAAAATCAAAATGCCGACTCGGGTTTATTTGCTTTGCAACATTGACAAAAATTTACAGTTTTTACACTTTAATAGAATACATTACTAACTTTAAAAAATTTTATTGTCCCCATCGACAGTATATAGTCATTGTTTTATTTGTTAAATAAAACCACACTGATCTAAAACAAAATTTCAGGTACCCTAAGTAGTAGGTCAAAAAGTACATTTTAAATACAATTCAAAAACTAAAAAAGTCGAAGAAAAGATAACGAATCAACGATCTATAGCCTCGAAATAACAGCCTCGTGGTACCGGTATCCCTTTTCCAGTGATTGTAATAAACCTTTTCTGAAACATTAACATCATTAGAAGGGAAATAGTTTTTTTTGCTTCAAAATAAGCTTCCTGAATTTTGATTTTGTTTTTAAAATTAAAAAAAATCTTTTATAATTTATGGTAACAAATAATATACAATTTCCAGATTTCCTTTAATCATTGTGTTATCTGTAAATATAAAATTTAAAATCACTCAGTCTCAAAAATTTGATTCCTAAATATAAAAAATGGTAAAAAAACTTAGCTTAAAAAGTTTTTTGTCGAAAACTTCTCAAAAACTGTCACCCATCCAAAATTTACAAAAAAACACATTATTGAAATCCACAAGCTCATGGGAAGAATAAGTAAATGATAATTTCACTGTTTTCTAAAGTGTGGATAAAACATTGATTTTATTTTATAAGAAAGGTTTTAATGAAATATACTCGATGCCAAAGCTCCCAATTCGGCACTTAACTTTAACTTAGCGAACAATAAATGCTGAAAATCTAAGTATCAGTTTTGAAATATGTGAATATTCATTAACTTTTCTTGGTTAAAATTAGAACTTTTCGAATTCTTACATCAGCTGAATGTTTCAACTCTGACGCAACATATCGATCGGTTTTCTTTTACGGGTGCTGTCCAACGTGTGCATCTTTCACGGATGTACAAGTAGGAGAGTCACCCCGAAAAATTATTGAAATCATTAGCTGTGTTTTAATTTAATAAACAAAATTTTACATTTATTATATGTTTTACTGAGTCAATAAAGGTAATAATTGTTTCTTCTCACAATCCGGCCGACCTGTGGCGTGTTTCACTGTTGTTATAAATTATTATAAAACAAACATTATTAGAATACCGCGCAAACGCTGTTTCAGCCTTCTCCATCGACAAACTAAACGCCTCTCTGAAGCCTTGAACTGCATATCAAAAATTAAGGATTTTCAATTGCTAGGAGAATCCATTGAATTGGCCGTTTTGGAGAAACGGTAAGTTTAATTTTTTATTTAAAATAAGCTAACCGTATTTTCTCTTTTTTAGAATTTCGGAAAACGAAGCAAAATACTCTTCTCAGACGAGGGAACTGAAGAAGAAGCAAGATAAGTTAGAGGACTTGTTGGCTGTAAGTGTTTATTTAGGTTTTTTTTAAAAACAGATCAGTTTTTATGTAAAAAATTAATTCAAAAGTTTATTTGACAAATCGTTTTTCATTAAGGAAAGTTAAAAATGGTGGGTTCACAGACTAACACCGGAAAATACTTTTATTTGAACACTTATATATAGGGACATCTACTGAATTCTGCATTTGAATTCTTCTTTTTTTGAATTCTGAAGCCTGTATAAGTTTTTTTTTTTACTTTTTTTATGAGAGAAAGCGTTATATCACTGAATATAGTTTATTTTTTTCAAACAATAAAAACAAAAATTTTTAAACATATGAAAGTTGTACTTTCCATTGTTTTCACTTTTTAGCCCCGCGCATTTAAGAATAAATTGGCTGTTTCAATATTGCATAGAATTGTGACCATTTCAATTCTCAGCAGTACGGTCGACCCAAGCAATCGTAGAAGATTTATGAAGAAAAACATCGAATTGCTGTTCAAATAATTTATGAATGCTAAAAATTCTGAAAATACAGTAATTCTAAAAATTTAACAAAGCTTATGATTGGCTGACTGACTGATTTTTTCAAAACACAGGTGTGCTTTTCTAAAGGCAAAATTTTAAATTTTAGATCTTGCCACTTTAATGCTTTAACAGTTAATTAAATAAGACATGGTTATACGAGATACGATAGTGATCCGAAAAAATCAAGCGTTTTTAGAAAATAAAACAAAGAGACAAAGTGGTGGAACGCCTAAGAGAAGAAGCAAAAAAGATCCAAGAAGAAATTCAGGAAGAAATTCAGGTTACTTACAATTTCACATTTAAAAAACTAAACATTATAGAAACCTCAAGAAGAATTTGTCCGAAACTCCACTGCCCTTGCCCAATTTGGCCCCGCCCAGTACAAACAGTTTTCCCTTCTTCCTCGACCAGGTCTGGGTTGTCGATTTGTGGCTGAGGTTCTGCGTCATCTTCTGACTAAGGAATTTAAACCAAGTGGGTTCATTCTAGAAAAAGGGATTTCTGGAAAAAGCAAAAATAACTTACGCTTTCAAACAATATTCAGGAGCATTATACAAAACATTTTAATAAATGTAAATTGTTATTTGATTGTTATTACAATGAGTTGTTCTAATTGCTTTTGACAAAGGAATTCAAACCAAGTGGATTCTACGAGTTTGTTTACTTAGCAATATATTTTCGTTTTCATCACATGGTTTGTATTACCTGAATTATGTAGTTTGTCTCCTTCTTTTCTTTACGTTCCTGAATTTTAAAACGTCCAATCAAATAGTTTAGTAATTTTTATTTCTTTGTTTCTTTCATAAATGTGCAATTAGATGGCGTGACGATGTTGTCCAATGAAGAGAGAGTTTTCGTTTTTTTACGATGTAAACAAGGCAATGACAATATACTGATCAAATATAACGAAAATGAAACTGAATAGTTATCGCAACCAAATTTAAATTCATCGATGTTTCAATAATAAAAGTTCAATTACGCAACCATATTATTGAAACATCGACGAATTTAATTTAAACTATTGAATGTTCAATGAGAGAGGTACTGTTGCTTCTTTTCCTCAGAAAAGATAACACATTCGTGAAACATATAGGCACGATATTTTTGAAGATTTTGAAATTAAAAAAAATAGGCAAAACACCCTTTGTGTATTTAGATTTTTAAAACGACTATCTCAGTTCCCAATGTTTAACTCCACATAATTCACAATTTTTGGAAGCATAGAACTGAAATTGTGGAAATTCTGAATGTTTTTGTACAATAAAACATATCTAAAATTTAGAAAAAGGGGTTTTGGGGGAAAAGGGAAAATTATATGGAAAATGCAGCATCGGTATGACGTTGTTTCTTACGTCACCTGGAATTAACAAATTAAGAGGATAAAAAAACCAAATGATAGCAACCTTTTTTGATAATTGGGTTAATTTTATATTCAGTGATAAAAATATTATTCTCGGAAACTTATATGTTGTACTAACATTCAACAATTTTCTTTTTTTTCATAATAAAACAACGTGAATGTTTTGTGTATTTCTTTAACTGAGTGTTCATTCACCTTACTATATATAATGCTAATCGGGCGTCCAAATTTTTTCGTTTTCTCCAGTTTTTCTTCGCTTACTAGCAAGCTCCCGAGTTTCTAAGGTTCACTTCTTGGATTTAGAATTTTAAAATTTTTTTCTGATTTTTTATGAATTGTCAAATCTTTTTTTCGAAAATTTCAAAGCTGCTTTTCTCAGAGATGCGTGAAGCAATCCATTTGAAATTTGGCAAGGCATCATCAGTTTGTAATAAGATGCTATAGCCGCGACGTCAGCTCATTAGGCGCGCGCCGCGCCGTGTTATAAAAGTGGGCGTGGCCTAAAAGGGGCGCACTTTTTTCGAGCTACGAAGCGGAAACTTTGCCAGCGCCTAGCTTATGGTTCCCTTAACAACCCTATTTGATAATGAAGTTTCAAAATGTTTTTGAAGCTTTTTATACACCAACTACTATCAGTCTCGCGACCAAAGTTCGATTCCCCGCTGCGGCCCTCTCGCTTTGTTGATAATGAATCTCTTTTGTTTTCTTATTTAGGACTTATATAGATGTAAGCTACAGAATGATGTTAAAAGTTTTCAAAGATCTTCAATTTTAAAAAAGTGGGCGGGGCCAAGCTCTCTGATTGGTCAATTTTGAAAAGTGGGCGGAGCCAAGCTCTCTGATTGGCTAATTTTCAATTTTAGCGTATGATCATGTTTTTAAGAGCAATCGTTGTCATAGATGAATATCAACAGTTTGTTTTTGCATATCTGTTGACAAGTCAACTCATAAAGTTGACAAGTCAACTTCGTATAATCTTACGTAAGGCGATCACTTCTCTGCGTCACTCACTCTCTGATCGGACATTTCCCTTATGTAAGAGGGTTTAATCTAATGACGTCATTTTCTCTGCGTCTCTTACTATCTCATCACCTGTTTCGAAAAGTTTCGCAAATCTCCGGTAGTGCCGGAGAATGACGTCATAGCTACCGTAATCCTCTTACGTAAGACATCTCGGAAGAAACCGGCAGTGCCCGTTTCCTCTTTCTCTGCTTCTCTTACTCTCTAACCTATTTTCTCTGCGTCTCTTACTCTCTACGCGATGACATCATAGCTACCGTAATCCTCTTACGTAATTTCGCAACTAAGGCGAAACTGCTTTAATATTTCGTAACATAATGATAATGACATTTCGAAATAAGCTTTTTATGCTCATTTCGCAACTAAGGCGAAACCGCTTTTCTGTTTCGTAACCAAATGAGATTAGAGATTGCGAAAAAATGCCAATCAAAAAAAGCGAAACTGCAGATCTAATGAATGTGCTCCATGTCGCGAAGAAATGCAGCGCGAAGCTCTCTAGTCACCTTCCTATATATAATGCTAACCGGGGCGTCCAAATCTTTAAGCAAACTAGGCTCGATTCTTTTTCTAATGATAGCTCCCGAAGATCTAAGAATTATGGCACTTATAAAAAAATTTTAAAATTTTTTTGTAATTTTTTATGAATTTTCAAATCTTTTTTTTCGGAAATTTCAAAGCTCTTTTTCTCAGTGCTACATTGATCAAATCGTTTGATTCTTTGCAAGTGGTCATCATTTTGGGATACAATCCTGTTGCTGCGATATCAGCCGAAAATCGCCGCGCCGCGCCGATATATAAAAGTGGGCGTGGCTTAGAATGGCAACAACAAATTTGGAGCAGTGAAGCTGAAACTTCGTGGCATGATAGCTTATGGTCTTATCAACATCGCTATTGAATATGAAAGTTTGAAAATTATTTTGATGCTTTTTATACACCAATAACTATCAGTCTAAAGACCAAAGTTCGATCCCCCGCTGCGCCCCTTTCGCTTCGTTAATAATGAATCTGTTTTGATTTCTTATTTAGGACTTATATAGGTGTAAGCTACAAAATGCTCTTAAAAGTTTTCAAAGATCTTTAGTTTTAAAAAAGTGGGCGGGGCCAAGCTCTCTGATTGGTCAATTTTGAAAAGTGGGCGGGGCCAAGCTCTCTGATTGGCTAATTTTCAATTTTAGCGTATGATCATGTTTTTAAGAGCAATCGTTGTCATAGATGAATATCAACAGTTTGTTTTCGCAGAACTTCAGCACTGTTCATAAAGTTGACAAGTCAACTTCGGATAATCTTACGTAAGGCTTTGTTCTTACGTAAGATATTGATTGATCATGCTTACGTACATTCAGTCATTCTTACGTAAGTCTGTTCGCGTCAATCGATAGCAAATTTTTGCTTGTGAAAAATGATATGGGTCCCGAAGAGAATGCGTGCCAGGTAGCAAAGTTTGTACGAATATTAACATGTTGAGCTGATTTTCACGTCAATCGATAGCTAATTTTTTCTTGTGAAAAATGATATGGGTCTCGAAGCGAATGCGTGCCAGGTTGCAAAGTTTGTACGAATATTAACATGTTGAGCTGATTTTCAGTTGACAAGTCAACTTCGGATAATCTTACGTAAGGCGCAGTTCTTACGTAAGATATTGATAGGTCATCCATATTTACATAACGTAGTTCTTACGTAAGTCTATTATAATCGCCGTGATCTCGTGAAAAAATGAAATGGGTCTCGAAGCGAATGCGTGTCAGATAGCAAAGTTTGTTGGAATGTTAACAATTTGAGCTGATTTTCGCGTCAATGGCTGGCTACATTTTTCGAACCAAGCGTCAGCCCAAACCGTCACTCACTCTTTCAATGGGTGTTATTCTTATGTAAGAGGGTTACTGTAGATTAACGGGCACTGCCCATTAATTTACAGTAATCGAATGACGTCATGTTCTTTGCGTCTCGCACTATCTCATCACCTGTTTCGAAAAGTTTCGCAAATCTCCGTTAGTGCCGAAGAATGACGTCATGGCTACCGTAACCCTCTTACGTAAGACACCTCGTGAGAAGCCGGCACTGCCGGTTTCCTCTTTCTCTGCGTCTCTCACTCTCTCACCATGTATTATCTTACGTAATAGGGTTACTGTAGATTAACCGGCACTGCCCATTAACCTGCAGTAATCCAGTGACGTCATTTTCTCTGCGTCTCTCACTCTCTCATCGCCTGTTTCGAAATGTTTCGCAAGCTTTAATATTTCGTAACATAATGATATTGAAATTTTGAAATAAGCTTTCTATGCTCATTTCGCAACTAAGGCGAAACTGCTTTCTTCTTTCGTAACCGAATGAGATTGGAAATCGCGAATAAATCCCAATCAAAAAAAAGCGAAACTGCAGATCTAATGAATGTGCTTCATGTCGCGAAGAAATGCAGCGCGAAGCTCTCTAGTCAACTTGATATAATAATAGGTAGAGATTGTGCAAACTGTTGAAATTAACAATTGTTACCTGCGCCTACCTGAAAGTCAAAGAAAAACGCTAATCCAACATTTTTTATGTTTCACTCATTTTTCATTTGATCAGTTGTGTCACACGGATTTTCCAATCTGATTTAGTTGTATTCTGCTACAAAGTAATAGTTGTTGCCAATCCTAGTTCTTGGAAAAATTCTAATTCGTGCCAAAATTTTGATGTCGAAGTTAGAAATTCTAACTTCGACATCAAAATTTTGGCACGAATTACCATTTTCCCAAGAACTAGGTTTGGCGAGAGGTATATCTAAGATTTACTATTTTATGGAAACGATAAATTTTACCAAGTTTGTTCTAGCGTTTGTTATGATATTTAAGGGGCCTGTCTGCTGTTTCCGCACGCGCAAGAATTAAAAAATCTTTTTTTAGAAAGAAACACAATGTACACCTGGCTGGACTCCCAAAAATTTCTACGATCACAAGGTCTCGGCACGAAAATCCTTTCAATCAATCGGGTATTGATGTTTAATTCTCACTTTCTTAATATATTTTGTTCAGAACAAAATAAGTGTATCAATGCTCCAAATCATTCGAAAATACGTGGAACACCGGGAATTCAAAGAAGCCAAAATTGAAGCCGAGTCAGCCCTCGCTGGTTGCCTTTGCAAATGGATCTTTTCCTTGGTTGAATTAGCATGGTAGGTCAAAAGTGGTAACAAAATCGATAATTGATTGATTTTTCAGTACAAGTTCACTTTTGCAAGATAAACAAGAGGATTTGAAGGAATTACAACAGGAGGCTTTGGAAACAGAGGGGCAGATTTCGGATTGGAAACGGGAGACTGAATTATTGCAAGGACAAATTATTGAAGTAATTAAAAATTTCATTTTAAAACAAATTTTAATTTTTCAGATTGAAAAATCAATTCGAGAAATTGAAATTTCACTTCAAAGTGATCGGAAGATGAATGATTATCAGAGCAGAGGGCCGGCGATTTTGGAGGCTCTTGCGCCGTTTTATAAGAGGTTAGAGAGAGAGGGAGAGAGAGAGAGAGAGAGAGAGAGAGACAGAGAGAGACAGAGAGAGAGAAAGAGAGAGAGAGAAAAAGAAAGAGAGAGAGAGAGACAGAGACAGAGAGACAGAGAGAGAAAGAGAGAGAGACAGAGACAGAGAGGATTAGAAAAAGAAAGTGTTTCAGATGGAAACATCAACAAGGAGACGCAGAACAAAAGGAAAATCGTCTTTTTGCCAACTGCGCCCTTCAAGCTGCTTTTCGGATCCTTCTCGTAAAAGAAGATCTTTCAACTAAAATGGTAAAATAATTTTAATTTGTTTTAAATTTAAAAAGAAATTAAAAATTAATTTTCAGAATTGTCTCCAAAACATGACAGACCTCCTCCTAAAACACAAGGAAAAGGCTTCTCATTCCACAGCTTCCTATCTAATGTCCCAAATCATACGGTATTTTAGCCAACGTGCCAAAGTTACGCTGTTGACCTTTGTTTTCCAGAAACATCCATTCTGAACGTCATTTCTGTCTATTGATTGATGAAAATGGGGTACTTCTCAATTTTCTGGAAAAGTTATTTCCTCATTCAACTTTGGTTGACATGAAAAATCAAACCTGGAACAGTGAAGGGATAACTGGCAATTTTGTGAGGCACATTTATTCTGGGAGTACTACGGTAATGTTATAAAACAAAATAATTTTATTTGAATTTCAGATTTTTCACAATATTGAGCTTTGTCCTCCAGTGGAGTATTTTGAGGTAATCTACACTTTATAGTTTTTTTCAAAGTTTCATTAATTTGTTTTGTAATTTTCAATTTGGCTAAGTGTGATGAATGGGGCCAAACATCTTGAAACATAAATCTTGAGGACAGAATCTTTAAAAAAAAAAGAACGATGCTGTTATCATTTAATTTACTATTATTTTTTATTGGGTAAAACCACGTATTAATGTATACATTTGTATTAGAAACCATTGAAAAAGAATAGTTTTAGAATACTGTGTCATTTAATGGTTAAAAAATCCATTATTTTCTGACTTAAAAAAAACATTCTATTGGTATAAGTTTTTAACCCGAAAAACTTTTTTCCTCGATTTTCTGACTTTTTCAGAAACGTTTAGGATCAGTGAACTTGCACTTTTTTAAATTAATTTTTTTATAACTTTGTAAATCTTTTGAACCTAATAAATTTGTTTATGCAAAACTGTCTACTTTATGAATAAAAAAGGTATTTGTTTATTTATTGATCACGTTTGAATGTTTCACTTCTCTAGCTCATAGCCCTGGTAATCTAAGTAAATAATAGACAAGGGTTGCCCCCAAAATTTTATATTAAAATATTTTTTTATGTTTGCTCACAAAATCATTTCAGAAAGATGGAATAGTAAACATTCGTTAATACTATTTTTAGATCTTGTGCAAATGGGAAGAAAGAGAAGTCAACTTCTCAGGCCGTCTTCTGGAACTTCCAGATGACTGTCGACTGATTTTTGTGACTGAAAAACTACTTCCCATGGAACCTCAACTTAGAAGAATTGTAAGTTTAAGTCCAGTTCAATGTTTCAAAAATAATACATGAATGTTTTAGTTTAATCAAAATTAGTGTGATATCAACAAAAAACAACAAAAAGCAAAAAAAGATTGAGAAAGTTTTTTTCTCAAATTTTTACAGTTGTTTCAAGAAATTCATAAATAGTTTTGAATAGTTCGAAATACTATTATGCTGACCTTCTGTTTCAGATGGATGTAATTGTAATAAACGAGCAGTTAGACGTTTTGGAGCCATTGGTAGCGGAACATACGTAAGCCAAAAGTTTTAAAAATGAATTTCAAAATTCAATTTTCAGAAACACTTTGTTTGAACTTATCTCGGAGTCCACAGCTGCTGAAATACTGGAGTCTCATGAGCTCACAAGGAGAGTTATAATTGAAGCTGAAGACGCGATTAGAGTGATTTCAATGGTCGAATAATGTTTGTGAACCAAGAAACTGGTCCAAAGTTTTATGTCAAATAAAAATCTAAAAATTGTTTGCAATGAGATTCTCAAAACCACTAATCAGGATTTTAAAGGAGGAGGCAGTAACTTTGAAACAAATTAGCAATTTTCCGAGAACTAGGATATGCGAGAAATACACAGAAGTCCCCTCTATTGAATTGCGCATAAAACTTCAGATATGCCTTGAATATGAAACATAGGTATAGACAAAGAATTAAATTAAGAAATCTGACACCAGACACTCTAAACAGAACAACTTAAAACTAATTTTACGTAAAAGTTTTAAAGTTTTTAAAAGCATTCCGTTTTGGAAATGTATTTTATTTTAATTTATTTCAGTGTTAATCATCGTTTCATCGTGCACTTTTGTCAGATTACTCCACTTTTCAATGATAATTTTCACAGTTTGGCATATGAAAATTTAAAAATCAGATTGACATAATCCGATTGTTTCATTCAATCACGCAAATACGTTTTCGTTCTGTCACGGTTCAGTGGCCCACTGTTGTTTTCCCTACTTAGAAAAAGTGAAGCAAAAGAAACTTTAATCAACTTAAAACTGATCGAAAAGCCACCACACTCCAATGAAAAAAGCGGGATCTTAGTAAACTTTGAAGTTCAAGTTTACTGTTTTTTATTTATTTTCGCATCTACAGTCAATGAGTTTCTAAACCAAATTTCCTTTTATTACAGGTAGATCATCAAAAATACGAAAAAATACGAAATACGTAAGTTATTGGCGAGAAATATACATAAGTTGTTGGTTGAGGAAGAAAGCAAAATTCAATTAATTTCCCACAAAACTTAAAATTTGACTTAAAATTGAAACTTTGATATAGACAAAATCAATTTTTTTAAAATAAATGTTAAACAGTCCGAAACAAAACTCTCATTCCTAATAATTTACCAAAAATGAGATTTGTGTATTTTTAAAAATGGAAATTTTCTTTTTCGTCATTAAAATGTTTTACGATGTTTGGAATAAACGCAGCTTTCCATTTCAGCCATACCCCGACGATGGTTGGACTTTTTTACAATAAGTTTTTTTACTAAAAAAAAGACGAAAAAAGGTTTCGATAAAGCAAAATGTTGTTTGAGCAGGTTTGTTTAAAACATACATAAGTTCTGATATTTGGAAGCTTTTAAGCATTTTCCATGCATTCGAGAAATGACTATTATTTTAAGTTTTAGATTTTGTTACTTCAATGAATTGTAGAAGAAGTTTCGTGTTCTTGAGATGTAACATACATTGATACAGTAATTTTACAAAAGTTTTACAAAAAATTACTAATCAACGCTGCATATATGAAAGAAAAAGATATAAAAACATTTCGGTCAGCATGTCTAAAATATTTATTTACCTGAACAAATTCAGGGTGAGCCAGTGTTTCATGCTTTCAGCAAAAGTTTTAATATATAGACTTCAATCATGAACTGTGAATTTAACGCTAAAACTTTGGATACGATAAAAATTCAAATGTGTTAAGTTCCTAAACAAATAAATAAGAATACGAAAATGCTAGAAATGTTAGGGTTTTTTTTTTTTTTTTTTTTTTTTTTTTTCCGGACTGCAACTGCAGCCAAAACGATTTAGATGTAAGTGAAATTTACATTTAAACTTTAAATAGTTTATAAAAAGTATATAATTATTAAAATTTAGTTCAAAGAACAAATCAAATCTTCATTTTTCATCAATTGACCAATGTCGACAGAGAAACTTTGGTACACGAATGGAAACAACTAGATGAAAGGAGAAGAAGGAGGCAATTGCCGTTGTTTAGGTAAATATTTTAACAAATAAAATTTATTTATTTGTTTAAGAAAATTGTTTTTGAAATATCACATAGAAGTGGCCAATTTGAAAAAAATGGTTTTTGAGATGAAGCGGTCGAGTAAAGTGGAGGATATGGGAGAAGCGGTGAGTTTATGTTGATGTAACCAAGTGAGATGAAATATCGCAGGCACATTGGTGATAGGGTTACCACAAACATTCAATAAATGCTTGAAACATTCACAAACCTTTTTTTTAAATTTTCGCAAAAAAAGTAAAAATTTGTGTATTGAATATCTGAAACTTACAAAACATGCGGAAAAATATAAACTAAGGAAACCAGTTAAACGTGTTTTTTATTCTTTATTTAAGTATGTTTTTTCGATCACTTTTTGTTTTTAAATGTTAGATGCAATCAATATTGTCTAGCTGAACGTGTTTGATAATCCAAAGTTTCCACATTTAAAAAAAACTTTCCTTTTAAGTGTGGTATTGATTTTTTCAACTAATTATTTTGCAAATTGCATTAAACAAACATTTAAAAAAATCAGTCTTTATAAAAAACAGAAATCTTTTTCAAGGTACAATATAATCATTCGTTTGTCGACACAGTTTGCGCAGTTTATTAGAATATTTCATCGAAAAGTTACAACATTCAGCTGCCGCAAATTTTTAACATTCCCTTTTTCAAGAGGTAGAAATTCAAAAGCAGCAAACGTTTCAATCGACTGTTCTTTTTCTTCAAATCAAATTTGTATTGTTAACGGATGTTCCAATTAGCTGTCTAAATTTGATTTAACAACGGTGCGTTCCACATTCTACATTGCTGATTTACATTGTTTCAAAAATAAAGAAAGTTCTTGAAACATGTATGCGAAAACATTGAAAACATCGCCAACTGTGTTTTTCAAACTCTCTCTTTACAATATTAAAATATGTATATTCAAAAATTAAATCTTTACGTTACATTAAACAATTTTTCATATTCTAAAACAATGTTAAAATTCTTCAAAACACAGAAATTGGACACAAAAGCAAAGTCTATTTTACATTATTCGCTTTTCCAAAACATAGAAAATACACTTGAAGCATTGACATGAAAAACGGATTTTTAAAAGTTTTAGTGGTTAGAACAAACTAGGTAGAATATCTCACAGAAAAGTTTTATATGTTTTAAGTGCAACTTGAAACTGTTTCAGTTTCTAGTACGTATAAAGAAAACTTTGCTTCACCTGGTCACAAAACAATATTCCTAAAACTATTGTCTCGTGTTATTTAACAGTTGATACTAGGATTTATTACACAAATCAACAACCGGAAAATATATAAATTAATCAAAACATGTACTTGAAAATACTTATTTCAATTTTTTTATCTGATATTTTTATTATCTGATATTATCTGATATTTTTCTTCAAATAAAATTTTTAATTTCCACGGAACAATAATTGGTTTTTGTGTTCGTCTTTCCCTCCATTGTAAGCTATCAGCAAATTTTGATAAAAACGTTTTAGTTTTTTTTTTAAATTAAATAATAAACAAGCTTTTATCAAACGTTGCTAATAGATTACAGAGGAAGGAAAGCTAAACACAAAAACCATTTACTGTTTCGTGGAATTCAAATTTACCCTTCTGGTATGTTCCAATTAACTTTCTAAATTTGAATTTAGAACGAACCGGTGTCCATTGCTGATTTACATTGTCCAAAAAATAATGAAAGTTCTTGAAACATGTATGTGGAAACATTGAAAAAAATTGACAAGTGAACTTTTTTTCAAACTCTCTCTACAAATAATATTAAAATATGCCATGTTTTTAATCTTCACGTTATATCAAACAATTTTTCATATTCTAAAAAAATATTAAAATTCTTCAAAAATTAGAAATTTGTTTAACATCAGAGTCTAAATTACAATATTCGCATTTCCAAAACATAGAAAATACAGTTGAAGCATTGAGATGAAAAACGGATTTTTAAAAGTTTTAGTGGTTAGAACAAACTAGGTAGAATATCTCCCATAAAATTTTTATAGGTTTTAAGTACAAATTGAAACTGTTTCGATTTCTAGGACGTATAAAGAAAACATGCGAAAACTTTGCTTCACCTGGCCACAAAACAATATTCTTAAAATTATTGTCGCTTGTTCTTTTTTTACGTTTAAAGTTGATCCTAGTGATGTGCGGATTTATTACAGAAACCAGCGGGAGGGGGCGCCGCAGGCGGTCGATTGATGCCACATTGAGCTGAATCCGTTTAATTTCATTATTTGCAAAGTTCTGGCACGCGATCGCTTCGAGACACAAACGTGATTTTTGACCTATGACCTACAATTGTACAAACAGACAGACTTACAAACGGACATAGGTGCTATATTAGATTAGATCAACAATAGAAAAATATATAAATTCAACAAAACATTGATTTGAAAATACTTATCTCATGTGTTTTTTTTACTTTGACGTTATAAATTTAGAAGTTTGTACATAAAAAAACATTTTCAGAAACAATGGTAATTGTTTCCAATATTTCTGTCAAAATTTGTTATTTTGTGAAGGCTTATTAGAAATACTTTACAATTTGAATAGTTCACGATTTGAAGAAACCTTGACCTGTAATTCTAGGACATTTATATAATTTTATGCATTAAAATTTCAGAAATCGAAGTAAAGAAAATTCGGCGACCTTCGAAAAACGACTTGGCTAAGGCTGACAGTTTGTTGTGCACTCAAATTCGGTTGTTTTTTGAAAACAGGTAAATTGACATTTTTAAATGATTTTTAAATAAATTTTACAAAAAAACATTTTTTCAGGAAAGGTCTGATTTTCAACCTTGATGACGTCAGGAACATTAAAGATGCCACACCGAAAGATGTGAAAAATCTGCTTACAAAGCAAATTAATGAATTTACAAAGGAGGTTAATAAAAAGTTAGTTTTTTTATTTTGTTTTTGCATACATCTGCATCGCAGCAATTGGGAAAAAAATACTTGAGTTAATGAATCTTTGAAATATTGACATCGGTAAAAACTGGCTGCGGATCAACATTTAAAAAATGTACTCATCTAATGCATTCTTGAAACATGCACTTTAAATCGAATCCTTTTCAGAAAAGCATTTTTTTATTTATAAAATGGAGCAAAAGTTTTGTTTTATCCTCACAATTGTGTATTTTCCTTTCGGATGTATAACGTTAAAAAATGGTTTTAATTTAAAAAATTCATTTCGAAAGTAATTTATAAAATAAATAATTTATTACAAGTGTACTTTTTGAACATTTTGTAAAATTGCATTTATTTAACGTGTCTTTTTGCATAAAACCAGTTTTGGCTATGTTTCAGCTTTAAAAAAAGTTTTACTAAGTAAACTTTAATAGGTCATTATGTTTTTGTTTGTAAAACAACTAAAATGAAATACATAATTTATAAAATGACATTAAAAAATCAAGTTGCGATAGTGTGCCAGAACTCATTATTCTAATTTAGTACTTCCCAAGTCTTTCCGAATCCTAACTTGTTTTAGAAAAACGTTCTAATGTACGTCACTTGTGAAAGATTGAAGCACTTTATAGTGTGTATTTTTAAAACATTTTTTTACTCATAATATTAAAAATTGTGTTGTAGACAACATTCTTTGGTTTTACAACAAAGACTGCAATGGCGATTTTTAAAAAATCTTTTCATTAACAAACATTTCATTACGGGAATGTTTTCTTAGATCAAAGAAAATGAACTTACTTGCCTTAATCAGTTTGCCTTTGGGAGCTTCTGTCATTATTACCTTAAATTTGCACAAATGTTGCAAATCTTTTTTACTAATTACGTTTTTTTGCTCGTTCAATACGTCGATAAAATTAGTTCCTCAATTTTTTTCACCGTTTCTGTTAGTTTCCGAATAATATATATTTATGTAAGATTTATGGAGCATTGAGTTTTGGTATTAATTTATTTGAAAATAGTATTTACCAATCAATTGTTTGAAAACTTAAAGTTAAAGATGGAGTTGAATTAATTTTGAAATATATATAATTTTGTTATGATCATTATATAAGCTTATAAATACTTTGAAAAAGTTTGTGTTCATATGTTTAAACGTCTTTTGAAAATTATTTTCAAATAATTCCTTTTTTAAACAAATGTTTTGTGTGAATGCTAAGTACTTTTTTTATAATGGATAGCAATCCGGCTTTGACATATAAAGCAACTAAATTGTTTGATAATATTGAAGGTTTTTGATTCTTTTAAGGTACACCGATTAAGGTTCATTTTACTTATTTAATATGATGAAGACTTCTTTTTTCTCGAAATTTCGGTTTTGGGGAAATGTTCTTATAAAACACTCATTTTAGGGTACTTTTTATATTTTTTTCAAAAACAACATGTTCGACCAAATTTGTCTTTGTTTATTGTTCAGTACATATAAGCTCAAAAACAATAATGCTTGTGTTTCATATTACGTTTTATTCAGAACTGGACAAACATCTTCAATACAACATGGTTGAAACATAAAATGGTTATTTTCGTATTTTCTGGCTCTTATATTTTTTTTCATCTCATTTTGGATAAATTTAAAAATGTAGAATTTTTTTAAAAAGTTTTCTAATTTAGGTTCATCGCTCACACCCCAAAAAGGAGACAAAGAAGAAAATGTTCGAAATCACTCTTCTTCAAGAAACCACAAAAGCAGCGTTTTCTTCAATTCAAGCCTATCAATCTCTACTACAAACGGGGGTACTTAAAGTGTTTTAAATTTAAAATATTTAATAAATTTCAGAAACAATTGGTAACAGTCGACTGCGCCGTGGTTGACAACCGTCTCTCTTTTAATATTGGTCACATTAAGGAACAGTTCAAGGTTTTGCTTATCATTTATGCTTTTTGAAAACTTTAGTTAATTATTGTGTTCGCTCAAAAATAGGTTTTAGGCTCCAATAACCGCTCTTTCCCGAATTGAATGGACCAGATTTGCTCCCGATGACATTGAAGATATGGCTGAAAAGTAAATTCAAAGTTTAAAAAATTAGAATTGAGGATTTTAGAGCAGCTCTGACAATTACAAGTCATCTGGATACAATTAGGCTAGCGGCCCATCCGGCAGTGGCTGATTTTTCTCATGTGATTGCTGATGAGAAGGTAAGTGAATTATTTCCATTATTCTGCCGATTTGGCTGGTTACTTTTAATTTGCCCCACAAACACTTGTCTTGGAGCTTATTTTAATAAACTGTTTTGCTGAATATTTCAGAAATCCTGCCTCCCACAATCTTATTCCTCTTTTTCGAATTTGAGCAGATAATTAAAGAAACTATTTTTAAAAAAACAAGTTAAATGTTTCATGCTCATGATATTCTTTTTGTCGTACCTGGTCATGAATTGGTGGTTCTTGATTGGTTGTAAAGTGTGAAAGTGTAAATATTCACTCTGAGATCACTAGCAAATTCAAAACGACTTTTTAAACTGGATAAATAGCTTTTTGCACAGTGTTTTCTTTGTTGATAATTTAACTATTTTTGGTTTTTAGCGAAAAAAAATAATTAAACAATTATAAAGATTAAATCACATTAAATTAGAATTCATTTAGATTATGTTTTTTAAAGATTTAATTAAATTATTTTTTAATAAAGAAGATTACATTTTGTAAAAATGAAACTATGGAGTGCTGCGGCAAAAGTGCGCAGCTTAAAATAGTTGATATTTTTTTTGTAACGATGTTTTTTTGCGTTAAGTTACAAGAACATCTGGCTGTTTTAAGAAGATTTCATTGTTTTAGAAAAAATTGACGTTTAGTGTTGTGTTCGTTAATCAGCTTTTTCTTGCTTAAGTTAATTTCAAATGCGTTAATAATAAGAATGTGCTTATTTTCTGTGCTTATAACTATAGTTTTTTTAATAATAAAAAAAAATAAAAATATCTTTCTACATAAATTTTCACTTCTGTACATCAATTGAATGTAAAATGAACGGAGCGATTCAGAATGGTGAAAGAAAAAGATCTATGCAATGTCTGTTTCAAGGGAGGACATCGAATGATAGATTGTCCTTCAAAAGCCAAATGTGGGAACTGTGGCCACTTCCATGACCCGAGCATCTGTGAACCTATTCGACGTTCCTTTAGCTCGATCCCCGCAAATGGAGGCGGCACGAACTGGCGACCAACATTCACACAGCCCGCGCAGCAGCTGACAGGCCCGCCACAGAACAACTCACAGGGACAGTTTCAGGCGCAAAACAGCTGGAGACCACCTCCACAAAATCAGACAGGAAATTTCAGACAAAATTGGGTTCCAAGACCACAAAATCAGCAGGGACGACCCAATAATTGGGGACAGCAGCAGGCAAACCCCCAGGGAGGAATAAACAATTGGGTCCCGTTGCAGCAGAACAACAATAACACACACAACGCAAGCGGCCCATTTCACCAGTCGACGAATGTGGTCGAAATCAGTTCTGAACAACAGCAGCAGCTGGTTTTGATGACTGCCACTGGAGCAGTAGAGAATCAGGGATCCGGAGCATATGAACCCTTGCTCTTCTTCTTTGATACGGGAGCCTCTCTCAGCATGATTCGCGAAGAGGTGGCAGACAACTTAAAGCTGATCCCACAGAAGACTGAGATTTGCAAAATCGCAGGTATCGGAGGAACAATTGAAGAGTTTCACAGTAAATCCGTTAAATTGAAGATCCAAACCACGTTTGGGTCGACTCTCTTTGTCACAGTACGTACAAAGCCCTATTTGACACACGCATTCAATTCCGTTGACCTGAATGCAGACGATATTCAATTCTTGAGCGAAAATTCTATCATGGGAGTGAATACTCGCACTGACGGCAAGTCACATTCGCCAGACATCATTATCGGACAAGACCTGATCAAATATTTCGTACAACAGACAGAAGCGGCTGAACTTCCGTCAGGACTGAGAGTCGCCCGCACAGTCCTTGGCCATTCGTTGCATGGATCAGGAAACGCAAACCAGGAGGGTCCCCCGCCGATTCAACTAGCGAATTCGGTCATTGAAGTCAAGGACCAAGAGAAATCAGAAAAGGAAATGATCAAAGAGATGTTTGAACTTGAAGGAATTGGATTTAGACTGCACGAATTTGAGAAAGGAAACAAAGCACAGGCATTCTATGAAGAATACAAGAAAAACATTGATTTCAGCCGCGGTTTCGCCACTGCTCCATATCCACTAAAAGATAACATATCAGAACTAGGAGACAATTTCAATGTGGCTTTTCGATTTCTTCAAAAGCTACAGGAAAATCTGGAAAAACACCCAGAACAGATAGAACACTACAGTAAAACACCAGCAAATTATCTGTCAGAAGGAATAGTTGAACTTGTAGAGGAACCAGTGGAGAATTCAGTCGGAACATTCTTTCTCCCCCACTCGGCGGTCTGGAAACCGGAAAAGGCCAATCCAATTCGCGTCGTCTTCAATGCGTCCTCCAAGGGAAAAGGTCAGTTTTCGCTTAATGACACACTGCACACAGGAGAAAGTTTTGTGACCAAAATCCACGATATCCTCGTGGCCACAAGCGACCCTTCACTCCAATCATAAACACCATAAAAAACCATTGGGAGCTTGCCCTAACTTGGAGAGTATGCTGACCAAGTTGCAAGAAACGATCCTGGCAAGGCTGAACGACCTCCAAACTGCCACAGAGAGACATGAGAAGACCCTAAACAAGATCCTGGAATCGACTAAGCAGACGGCCCTCTGTTGCTTCTGCCCCGATGAGAACCCTGATCGACACTTTCAGTGGCGGTGAGACACCTTACATAAAAAGGTAATAGGTAGTTCAATTCAGATGCGGCAAATTTACCAACCCGACTGCGAGGATGCGAAGGTCTATGATGCTGGGCCTCTGTCTGAAGTGCTTGCAGCCACTCGAAGACGAAATGGATCACCAATGCGATATGCAATGTGCGCAGTGCAACGCGGCAGACCATCACGCCTTGTTGTGTGCGTAGACGGGTTCCGCGGAGAAACCTATGCGGTGGTAACTTCCATTTCCCCTGCAGCGGCTCATTCGATGTTCCAGGTTGTCAATTTGATGTATGTGCACGGGTGGAGCTTCACGGACTTCCTCCAGCGCTACCCCGACGAGGACGGATTGGAGGACACCCTTTTGGAGGAGAATGAACAGAGGTACCAGGAAAAGCAGCAGCTTCGGAAGGAGAGGGAGGGAGGCAAGAAGGAGGGCGGCAGGAAGTAGATGCCACTCAACGACTGACAGTGATACTCGGACGATGTGATACCTCACATTGATAAAGACTATGCCTCTGCCCTTGTTTTTTTGTAATGCCTTATTTTGTTTTGTATTTTATTTGTAACTTCTTCTTTATTTATATCCCTCTTTTTCTATCGAAAACAACACTCTTTTGATGATTTAAACATATGCGCGCTCCAAATCTACCGTAAACCCAGCAGTCCTTTACAGCAGAGGACGTTTCAAAACATTTTGAAATTCTGTATTTTTGTTTTCCTACATCGTTTTTGGCGTCTTTTATCGATTTACTTTTGCTAAATTGTGTAGAAATCAGTGTAAAATAGTTAAATATCGAGAAAATGTGTGAAAATATGTTCAAAATGCCGGGAAAGCCACTTTTTGGTGAAATTCGAAAAAACTGGGTTTTTGGCAATTAATGCTCCTTATTTTTTCTGTTTTTATGTTATTTTGTAATAAAAACGAGTAAATATGTTCCAAAATGCTAATTTTCTGTAGGAAATACGTGGAAATTGGTAATTTGCTTGTTCAGTCGCTACTTTTTCTTATTTTTGTTTGTACCTCATTTTCGTCGTCGTTTTTCGCTTTTATTTGCGTTTAAGAAGTAGAAAATAGTTTAAAATAGGAAAATATCGTGAAAAAAGTGTGAAAATCTGTTCAAAATGCCGGAAAAGGCGACTTTTTTTGATGAAATTCATGGAAACTGGGTCATTTCTGCTCATTCGTTTCTCGATTTTTTTGTTATTTCGGAATACAAACGAATAAAAATGCTCTAAATTGATAGTTTTCGCTGATAAATGCATGAAAATAGTAAATTTTGATGTTTTGTCGCTTTTTTTCTTCTTACTTTCGCCTTTTCTCATTTAAATTGTATTTTCATTTCAGTAATGCAGAAGAAGAACCACAAAGCGAAGCCGGAGTCCCATCCGCCCTTCGAATTCAAGGCGACTGGAACCGCCATTTCTGAAGCTTTTTGTAGGTTCTGGCTTCTTTATTCTCAGAAGCCGGGTCGTCTGGTGTTTTCTGCACTTTAAATTCTAATTTTGATCTATTTATGTCTACTCTTCAGGTCACACCGAGCCACGTGTCATGGGCCGCGCGGTGAAAGTGGAGAAGGCCTCGACCGCCAGCTCCTCCTCCAACAGGGCCTCCGACGAGCAGCCCTACGACTTCCGTCAGTTTTAACCTACTTTCTGCCTAGAATTCTTACCCGTTTCCTATGCTAATCGATAATCTTCAGGAAGCCCCCTAATCGAGGGAAAGACGCTCGACGGCGAATTTAAGCTGTACTCCCGGAAAGCCTTCCGCAAGGGCGGGGGCAAGATCTTCCCCGTTTACAAGCCGAACGTCGACAAACCGAAGAGTGAGCTATTTCCTTGTTTAAAGGTCTATTTTGCCCGATTTAAAGGTCTATTCTGCCCAATTTAAAGGTCTATTTTACCCAAATTAATGGTCTATTCTGCCCAATTTAAAGGTATATTTTGACCAAATTAAAGGTCTATTCTGCCCAATTTAAAGGTCTATTTTACCCGATTCAGAGGTCTATTTTACCTGATTTAAAGGACTGTCTCTATTTTAAAGGTCTAAATTAAAGGACTAATCATCTCGATTTCAGGTCGATTCAGCGTCGACGGAGATCGAGAGGAGCAGGAAGGCCGCCACGACGAACAGAAAAAGGAGATTTTCGGTTCGCTGGATTCAAATTTGAGGGAAAATGGCTGTTTTAGGATCTGCCGGAGAGGCCGCTGTGAGGAGTGCTCTCCTGAAGACCGAGAAGCACGTGGGCACCGCCCCCAACGGAGGTTGGAAGCTGTGGAATTCAAGCTTGGAGCTGAAAAAAGCTATTAATCGCGAAGAAGATACGAAAAAGCGGCTGTCTGACGGCAAAAGCGCCTTCAAGCGCTCTATGCTAATTAAAAGCGGAATGTGTCAACTAGAAGCGGCCTGAGGTCACCTGGTTCACAAAAGCGACTTTCAAGCGTTTAACGCTAATCGTAAGTGGCATTTATCAATTAAAAGCGGCACAATTTCATTAAAAGCGGCCTGAGGCAACCTAGGGCTTTAAAAGCGGCCTGAGGCTACCTAGGGCTTGAAAAGCGGCCCGAGGCTACCTAGGGCTTTAAAAGCGGCCTGAGGCTACCTAGGGCTTGAAAAGCGTCCTGAAACTACCTAGGGCTTTATAAGCGGCCTGAGTTTGCCTGGATCGATAAAAAGCGGCCGTCTACCAAAAAGGCGACTTTAAATCTTTCTAGGCTAATGAAAAGCGGCCTGAGGCTGCCCTTGGTCTATAAGCAGCGGCTTTCTGCCAAACCAAGCGATTTTCTATCGGTCTAGGCTAATTAATCCGATCAAAAGCGGTCTGAGGCTGCCTGACTCATTCTGACGGTGATTTGGCCGTTTCTGACTAAATTCTTATCATTTTCTGCAGGAATCCGTGGTTTTGGAGGCGGAATCCGCGGAGGAGCGACCGATGACGTCAAGAAGACCATCGATTCGAACCACACGGCCACCGTCCGCACTGGAGGTAAGGCCTTAATTTCCCTAATTTAAGGATTTTATTAAAGTGGCATGGGGTTGCTGAATGCTATTGAAAGCAATTAGTGGCCAGAAACCAAACGGAAAGCGGCTGCCTACCCAAAAAGCGTCTTTCAGTCGGTGTAGGCTAATCAAAAGCGGAATATGTTAATGAAAAGCGGCTTGAGGTCAGCTGGGTTCACAAAAGCGGCCTTCAAAATTTGAATTTGGCGTTGGAATTTCTTCAAAATTTGAATTTAAAGTTTAAAAACCTCTTCTTTTTATGTTCTGCGTCTTCTGGATTCGGAGGAAACTCTTCGAGGAAGGAGCCCGTTCGTTATGAGAAGAATTGGAATAATACGAACGGCACGACGACCTTCCGCACTGGCGGTAGGGCCTTAAATTCCCTAATTTAAGGGATTTCTTAAGGTTTTGCGATGAAACCCGCGATAGCCAGCTTCGGAGGATTCTTCACACACGAGAACAACACTTTTGAACACAAATACGGTATTTTTGCCCACAATTCCTAATTTCTGTGGTTATTTAGGTAATAACTACCAGCAGCAGAAGAAGAAACAGTACAACAATCGAGAGGGACTTTTCCCATTTGAATATTAGGGTTAGAGACGCAGGGGAGAAGGGAGGAAGAGAGGGTCGAGATGCAGAGGAAACGAGAGAGAAGAGGCTAGAGACGCAGGGAAGGGCCCCATTTAAGAATCCTCAGGCCGCCTAGTGACCTGACAGCCGCTTGGAGGTCCAGGACGCGCAGAAACAGACGGAAGAGGAAAGGTTACTTGCTAGAGATGGGTAAAGAGGGGGTAGAGACGCAGAGGAGCTAGACAGTTAGAGAAAGGGTAGGTAGATAGAGACGCAGAGGGAGAGATGGTTTGAGACGCAGAGGGAGAGATGGTTAGACACGCAGAGGTAGAGATGGTTAGAGACGCAGAGAGGTAGATGGTTAGAGACGCAGAGGGACAGATGGTTAGAGACGCAGGGGACAGATGGTTAGAGACGCAGAGCAGATGGTTAGAGACGCAGAGCAGATGGTTAGAGACGCAGAGCAGATGGTTAGAGACGCAGAGGGACAGATGGTTAGAGACGCAGAGGGACACTCAGAATCATTTGATTTATCATTCAAATTTGCATAATTTCAGGCCCCTCCGTTGCTGCATTCAATAACTCTATTCCCCAGAATGAGGCTGTCAAGAAGGACTACCGTAACGACAATGAGAACTACAGTAGGAATACACATAACGGTATTTTTCCCTCCCTAACGTTCTCTTGCTCGGGGACTCTGCGTCTCTTGCATCTCCTGGTTTAAAAATTCAAATTACTGGAAACTTCTCGAAAATTGATGAAAAAAGCAATTTGGAAAATACCTGGAAAATCGTCAAAATCCTGACAACCGACTGGCACCTTTAATTAACATAAACTTCAAAATATGATGATTCGACCGTTAAAATTCTAATTCCAAGGATTCTTGCTTTTCCTGCCAGCTAGCTGTCACTAAAAGTCGAAATTATGACGGCTATATGCCAATTTATGGGACTTATGACGGCCGCTTTTTAAAAAATAAGGTTGCTGTCTCTAGCATCCTCTGCGTCTCTGCCCATTAAAAAAATTAAATCTTAAAATCCCATTTTCAGAGCCTTTGAGGCAGAAGATCAACCACTTCAACAACGGAGATTTTCCGAAGCTGAAGACCAACGACCACGCGAATGGCAACGGTAAGCATTTGAATATTGCCCCTCTAAATTCCGATTTTCAGTCGAAATCTACAGTAATGGTCTTGTGACCGCCCGCATCGTGGACCTGCCCCAGTCCGGAGGTCTCAACCACAATTGTTTGTCATATTCTACTTGGAATTTGAGATGAAAACCTTCTGAAAAACACGATTTTTGGCAAAATTTGCCGTTTGCCGCACAGTTTTCGGAAGAAATTGCCGTCTGCCGCACAGTTTTTCCTTAATTTTCTATTTTCAGACAATGAAAACCGCGGCAACCAGATGGGCTACGGAGGCCGGGACTATCGTCAGATGGAGCCTCTGAAGATATGCTCGTCGACCTCTGCCGGAGAGGGAAATCAGCATACAGGCGGTGCTCCTGGAATGGGTGGGGCTTCTGTCTCCATCGGAGGCACCGTTTCCACCGGTGCGTTACCTCAAAAGCAGCCTAAACCATTCTTTTCGGCTATTTTGGGCCTTAAAGTACCTTAATTTGAGTTTTTTTTTAAATGACCCTTCGAGCACTAAAATTCCTTATATTCCAATTTCAGATGATTCCATCGAGGCTTCGCCTGACGGTTCGGCCCTGGCTCTTCCGGATGACGTCACTTCCACTGTGAAGCTGCTGGCGCAGAATTCTAATGAGGAGAACAAGGCGATCGTCGAGAAGCAGCTGCACAAAGAGGCTTCTGGCGAACATAAGGCCATGGTTAGTTTTTGTGGTGATTCGTCTGGCTAGAGGACTAAAAACGAAGAAAATGGCGTCGAGCGGGATCGAACCCGGGTCGTTTGGGTGGCACCCAAGAAAGAACTCTGCGTCTCTAACATCTGGCCGCTTCCTCTGCGTCTCTAGCCCTGGTCTCTGACGTGGCTCTGCGTCTCTAACCTATCTGCTTCTGGCCTCTGAAGGGCTTCCTCTGCGTCTCTAGCGCTCAAAAGCTATCCTTTCCCTGTGTCGTCAACGTTCTGTCGTCTGACTCTAACCCACTCTGCGTCACTACCAAAAAGCGGTAATTAATTGCTAAAAGCAGGTCAAGCGGCTTTCTCTGCGTCTCTACCCGTTTCTCACCTTTTCTACTCTGCTGTCTGTCGCTAACCCTCCGTCTCTAGCCGTCAGTCCCAGTCGTCTGTCTCCAGCACCCATTCTCCCTCTGCGTCCCACTAAATGCCAGTGGCTCTAACTGTCTGCCTCTAACCATTTGTCCCTCTGCGTCTTTGACCTTCTGTCCCTCTGCGTCTCTAACCATCTGTCGTCAGGCGGGCTTTGGTTGCCAAAAGCGGCTTTCAAATCCCGGAATTTTCCAGTTACTGTATATTTTTCGTTTCAGCAGCCCAATGACGTCACCGTGGCTCCCCTCCAGCTGTGTCTCTTCGAAGACAAGGAAGCCATTAAGGCCTTCATCCAGAAGCTTCCTTCCGGCCAGGACGCGGCCAAGCTGCTCCAGTGAGAGATCTGCTATTTTCTAATATGTACATATGCTTTGTTGGTGATATGCACAAACTTCGAGGTTAACCTCAAATTTAACCTCAATTTTTGTACGAAGTATACTAATTTGAGTGTACTTATTTTGTGTGTTGGAAAAATTTGAATAAAGCCCTTTTTTTGCTTTAGGAATGGTTTATGGGGAAAGGGGGAGGTAAAAAAAGAAGGAAAATGATTGGCCACGGCGGGGATCGAACCATCGACTTGGTTTCCCAGACTGCGCCTTGTGACATTGGACTAACTGCCTGCGCTCTTTTATCTCTTAACCAAGGCTGGCTCAGGGCGGCCCTACTATTATCAAACAAACCTCGAGGAATTTTTTGATTTTTAATTTAAGTAAGATTTGTTTTTCTGAAGAATGAATAAAAAGATTGTTATCAGCGTCTCTTTGAAAGTAACACTCTCTCACGACCACTCTGCATCTCTAACAGTCTTTTCTTTGTCTGGCTCTCTATCCATCTCTTTCTCTGCGTCTGTAACCATCGGTTCCTTTACGTGTCCAGATTTCAGAACATCTGCATCTCTAACAACTCCCTGCTCCCGTGAGCAGTATGATGATTTCATCCCCATAGCCCCAAAAATCAATAAAAAAAACCTGTCACAATTACTTCGATTTATGAGTCACAACGTAGGAACACTTACAATCGAACCGGCATAGGAAAAGGCAAGTGGGGCCAAATGAGGTCATTTTGAGATTTTCAATGCAACGCGATATGGTACAGTAAGACACGGAGGTAACGGCGTGTACACGAAAATGGGGTCACAACTCGGCGTGTACACAAAAATGGGGTCATAACTCGGCGTGTACACGAAAATGGAATTATAGCTCGAGGGAGATGCCCTTTTCCTCCATGAAGCGCTCGACCAGCTGGCGATCCAGGCAGGCGATCAGGTTCTCGTTTCCGTCGTCGCGACGCCGGCGGCTGAAAATGGTGAGATTGGGGTCTGCGTCTCTTCAAAAAGAGCACTCTCTCACGGCCACTCTGCGTCTCTAACCATGTGTCCCTCTGCGTCTCTAATCATCTGTCCCTCTGTGTCTCTAACCATCTGTCCCTCTGCGTCTCTAACCATGTGTTCCTCTGCTTCTTTAACTATCTGCCTCTCTCTCTCTCTCTCTACCTACTTCAACACCCGATGGTCCTCAAATTCCACGAGGAGCTGCCTCAGAGCGGCATCGCTGGAAACGAGGAATTCGTCCCTGGCCTCTCGGAAGAGGTCCCAGAAGGGCACGCCCTGGCCGGACGAGTAGGTCATGGCGAAGAAGATTCGGAAGATCTTGCGGGCGTTCTCGGCCAGCGACTGCCACAGCACGTCCAGTGACGTCATCGTGTGCATCTGAAATCGGAATTTTAGGAGAAAGAGAAAGAGAGAGAGAGAGAGAGAGAGAGAGAGAGAGAGAGAGAGAGAGTTAGAGACTGAGGAGGGGTAAAGTCAGACGACAGAGAAGCGAAGTAGTTAGAGACGCAGAATGCCAGATAGAAAGAGATCCGTACGGGTAGAGACGCAGAGGGAGGTCAGAATACAGACGATTAGAGACCACAGATACACTGAAGAGGGAATGTTAGAGACGCAGAGAGATGTAGCGAGGGACGATTAGAGACGCAGATAGACCAAGGCAACCAGAGAGCTGGAATGGTTAGAGACGCAGACACAGTTTTAACAATCAAACAAATTGAGAAGGTTAGAGACGCGTTAGAGACACGCCCTGCTAGAGACGAAGACACGCCATGCCAGAAAGCAGACACACAGGGCAGAGTCAGACAGGCAGAGTCCATGGATTAAGAAGGTTAGAGACGCAGAGGACCTAAACATTCAGACAGGGCGTAGAGACAAGGGTCAGAGACGCAGAGAAATTGTGAGGTAGGTCGGAAGCAGACGACAGAGTAAGTGGTTAGAGACGCATAGGACCCAGGCAGAGGCAGAGACCACGGACCGAGTGGCTATTCTTGGGATTCAGCCCCAGAAGACTGCTCTTGCTGGCCATCACCGCCTTTAGACTGAAGTCGAACGTGTTCGTTGCCAAATAGACCCAGTTGAAGAGCGTCGCGTGGTGCTGAAAATGCTACCGTAAGCCAATAATCTGATTGAAATACCGTATCCCAGAGTACGGTAGCCTTCATGTGGTCGATGGAGGTGCACAACCGGAGCCAACGCGTACGGCACAAAGCAGCCAACGCCGTCTGATCCGCCTTGTCTCTAAAATTAAAGGTCTAATTCTTAAATTTAAAGGTCAAATTCTGAAATTTAAAGGTCTAATTCTGAAATTTAAAGGTCTAAATCTGAAATTTAAAGGTTTAATATTGAAATTTAAAGGTCTAATTTCATAAAATTAAGTCTAATTCTAAATTTAAAGAAATAATTCTGAAATTTAAAGGTCTAAATCTGAAATTTAAAGGTCTAATTCTGAAATTTAAAGGTCTAAGTTTAAAAAATTTAAAGTCTAATTCTAAAATTAAAGGTATAATTCTTAAATTTAAAGGTCTAATTTCATTAAAAAAAAATCTAATTCTTAAATTCAAAGGTCTAACTCTGAAATTTAAAGGTCTAAATATGAAAAATTACCGTAATCCCAGAGAATCGATGTTGTGGAGGAAGAGGTAGATGACGTCACCCTTTCCTTCCAGGTGGTCCGTCACCAGGTGGGCCAGGGAGATGACGTCACGGCCGGCTCCTTTCTGGAATATGGAGGGTTACTGTATTCTAATGAGGTGGAATAGATGGTTACGGTAGATCAAACATTTTCTGGCAGATCAAAAACGATTACGGTACCTTGACTTTGAAGAAATCGATAAGGGCGAGGAGAATGTTGCGGACGGAGGCGTCCTCGTGGTAGCCTTCGAATACGACGGTGGCATCTCCACGGCGCTGGAGGTCCGACCGGAAGAGGTCCAGGAGGGTGTTTTTGGATCCGGCGCCGATGAACTGGAATAGAGAGAGGGTTAGAGAGAGAGAGAGAGAGAGAGAGAGAGAGAGAGAGAGAGAGAGAGAATAGAGGCCAGAGGCGCAGAGGGACAGACGGTTAGAGACGCAGAGGAAGAGATAGATAGAGACGCAGATAGCATAGATGGGGTCAGACAACTAGAAAAATCGGTCCGAAATGAGATTAGAGACGCAGAGGAGAGGAACACGGCGGTCAGACGCAGACGACCAGCGTTGGGTAGAGACGCAGACAGTTAGGGAGGGGAGCTGACTCTCTGATGTATAGTGTTAGAGACGCAGAGAGGAAGACAAAGGAACAGACGGTTAGAGACGCAGAGGGACAGATGGTTAGAGACGCAGATAGCATAGATGGGGTCAGACAACTAGAGAAAAATCGGTCCGAAATGAGGTTAGAGACGCAGAGGAGAGGAACACGGCGGTCAGACGCAGACGACCAGCGTTGGGTAGAGACGCAGACAGTTAGGGAGGGGAGCTGACTCTCTGATGTATAGTGTTAGAGACGCAGAGAGGAAGACAAAGGAACAGACGGTTAGAGACGCAGAGGGACAGATGGTTAGAGACGCAGATAGCATAGATGGGGTCAGACAACTAGAGAAAAATCGGTCCGAAATGAGGTTAGAGACGCAGAGGAGAGGAACACGGCGGTCAGACGCAGACGACCAGCGTTGGGTAGAGACGCAGACAGTTAGGGAGGGGAGCTGACTCTCTGATGTATAGTGTTAGAGACGCAGAGAGGAAGACAAAGGAACAGACGGTTAGAGACGCAGAGGGACAGATGGTTAGAGACGCAGAGGGACAGACGGTTAGAGACGCAGAGGGACAGATGGTTAGAGACGCAGATAGCATAGATGGGGTCAGACAACTAGAGAAAAATCGGTCCGAAATGAGGTTAGAGACGCAGAGGAGAGGAACACGGCGGTCAGACGCAGACGACCAGCGTTGGGTAGAGACGCAGACAGTTAGGGAGGGGAGCTGACTCTCTGATGTATAGTGTTAGAGACGCAGAGAGGAAGACAAAGGAACAGGCGGTTAGAGACGCAGAGGGACAGATGGTTAGAGACGCAGAGGGACAGACGGTTAGAGACGCAGAGGGACAGATGGTTAGAGACGCAGAGGGACAGACGGTTAGAGACGCAGAGGGACAGATGGTTAGAGACGCAGAGGCAGGCAACCAGAGATCTGTAAGGGTTAGAGACGCAGAGGAAAGTAAACCTGGCAGCCGTAGAATGGTTAGAGACGCAGAGAACGAGAGGTCAGAGACAGGGACAACAGCTGATGACGTCACAGGTATGTTAGAGACGTAGAGGAAAAACGTCACAGGGCAGACTGCAGGCGGTTAGAGACGCAGACACATCAAGTAGATATGCACAGTTAGAGACGCAGAGAACATAGAACGGGGTCAGACAACCAGAGAACGCCGGCTAGAGATGCAGAGGACCTGGCGGTCAGATTCAGACGATCAGGCAGAGAAGACAGGCAACCAGAGATCTGAAATGGTTAGAGACGCAGAGCAAGCGAGACACCGAGAGAGAGAGAGAGAGAGAGAGAGAGAGAGAGAGAGAGAGACGCACACAAATGTTGAATCCGCTCTCCAGGTAGCAATCCCTCCAATGGCCGAATTCCTTCGAGAATTCCTTCACCGCCTTCGTCTTTTTCTTGGAAGCCTCCTCCACAAAAGCGCTCAGAGCCGGCAGAGAGACCGTCCTATCCCCTTCCTCTCCCTCAGCCCCCTCTTCATCCGAGGACCTGCAATTTTCCTAATTAGATGGAGTTCTACCAAGTAAAACGGGCTAGTTTTCCGCATTTTCTGGCAACCTCAGGCCGCTTTCCGCTTTTCCGGCAACCTCAGGCCGCTTCCGCTTTTTCTAGCGACCTCAGGCAGCTTTCCGCTTTCTCGGCAACCTCAGGCCGCTTCCGCTTTTTCTGGCAAGCTCAGCCCGCCTTCTGCTTTTTCCGGCAAGCTCAGGCCGCTTCCTGCTTTTTCCGGCAACCTCAGGCCGCTTTTAAAAGAAAGAAAAAGGAAGCTGACCCATCGCTGTGGTCGTTCTTCCACCGTTTGCCCCTGCGGGCCTTGTTCACGACGCCCGCCTTTCCCTGCATGAAGTAGTTCTCGGCCGCACTCCCCCGCACGGCGTCCGATTCATCTCTGAAAATGGGATTTTAATTTTAAATTGAACTTTAAAAAAATTTAAAAATTTAAAATTGGGAGAAATAAGGGTCAGACCGTATTTTAATTCGGTAATTCGGGCTGGAAATGGCAAAAAACCGCCAAAATCGAACCAAACCGTCAAATTTTTCGAAAATTAGAGCTTTGGTGACAGTCAGGTGGCATTAATTTTTCAGAATTACCCGGAAATTGGCAGTCAGCTGGCAGGAATGACGAAAGTCGACTTTTTTTAAAATTTGAGACTTTTTAACTCAAATTCCGAAGTAAAATTAGAATAATAGACTCAATAAATTAGTAAATTTAAAGATTTATACCTGGCTGGTTCGAACGCGGTCCATTTTTCGCGATTATATTCCAATTTTAACTTTATAATACCAATTTTTTACTGTTTTACAAAATAAATATATTTAAAATAATAAAAATATAATTTAAAAATAATTAATAATAATAATAAATCAATAAAATATATAAAACCAACTCAAAAGCGGCCTCATTCTCCTTCCCTTCGGCCAGCTGTGGTGGCTTCTGAGACTTTTCCTCCCCTCCTCTGCTGGGAGTCTTGTGCGCGATTCTAATCCGGGCGGGAGGCATACTGTAGCCTTAAATAGACCTTTAAATTAATTAAAAATACATTTAAATATACTTTTACAGTAATTTTATAATAATTAATAATTAGAATTAAAAAAATAGCATATCAACATCAAAAATACGGGTAAAATCGACCGGAAATTAAGAAAATAAATAAAAAAAAGTATACAAAAGAATATTTTATTCCATAAAATAGGAAAATCTCCTTTGTTACCGCCGAATACTTACAATTATGGTGCACACATGATCACAGTTAGCATATTGGGGGACAAGGGAAGGGGGAGGGCCAGAATGGGTCTCGAAGGGAAAATATGGAGGGAGGAATGGGTCTCGAGTGGAAAAAGGGACAGAAATGGGTGGTCTTTTAGGGGGAATCAGGGAGCTACCTGGGTGGTCCAAATTTTGGGTCCCGTGAGGAATGGAAAATGGGTCCCGAGGGGAATTTGTGGGGGGAAATGGGTCCCGAGCGGAACATAAAGTCAAATTTACTTCAGGAGGGACCACTTGATTTGCTCCTTGGCGGATTCCATGAAGGACTTTCCGACCTGGGAGAAGGTCTGGTCGGAGAAGGAGATTTCGTCTACGCGGAGGGCACACCTCTGGACCACCGACTGGGCATCCGTCTCCAGGATTATTCTGAAAAATAATTTTTTTAAATGTAAAATTTATTGTAAAAATTGTAATTTTTAATTTTTATAATGTAAAAGAAATTTAAATTTAAATATTTAAAAAAAGGAGTATTTTGGACTAAAATGTAATTATTGGTTAACTAAAATAAATTGGCGAAAAACGATTTTTGCAATAAACCTGCATTTTCAATACAGCTGACTGGCAGAACAATTTTCAAATTATTAAAATTTTAAGTTAAAACGGATATTTTAACGAAACAACGATAAAATTTCAATAGACAAAATTATTAAATTAACATTAAATTATTTAATCAAAATTTTCTCTAAAAACTGTGATGTATAATTTTTTTTCTTGGAAAAATAAGTTTCCATATTTATTTAAATGTTTAAAATAATGTTTTTTTAATTTTAAATTATAAAAAAAATTGAAGAGGTTGCCAAAATCCTGCAAAAAATAAAAAAGCGGAATAGACGAAAAAGCGAAAACCCCAATTTTACCGCAAAAAGGCGTTCTGCCACCCAGCTGTCACGAATATATTGATTTTCTAAAGGTAGTAATTTTCTAAATTTTTCTTTTTTTTTAATTCTTCGGGGCACCTGGCTGGCACCAATTTTTTAATAAAAAGTTTTCAAACGGTAATTTTAAAATTAAAAAAAATAAAATGTAGCACACTTTATTTAACGAAATTTAAGGTGGTGGTCAACATCGTGGTGGGACCCAAGAGGTATTAGACCTTTAAAATTTCCCTTTTTGAAATAATCAATAAAGTTGTTGAATAATCAGTAAAATTGAAATAAAATAAATAAAAATCGCTGCGGGACCCACCCCTCGTCGCAGATCTCATCGAGGATGAGGATTACGGTATCCATGCTCTGGATGAGCGCCGTTTTCTCCACATTCTTCCTCAGAACCGTCGAAACGGCGTCGTAGAAGCAGTTCAGCAGCGATTCCAAAACCAACTCGTTCTCCCGACTGGCTCCCAGCACGTAAAAGTGCCTGAAAATCAAGGCAATTTGAATTTTGCACTAGAACAATGGGTTAAAAACACGAAAATTAGCTTAAAATCCATAAAAATTGGGTAAAAACACAAAAAAAAACTCACAGATCGACATTGGAGCGGTAAACGCAGGTCACGCCGTCAAGGAGGAGGATTTCGGCTGAAAAGGTGCGGCTTTAAATGAAAATAGTCCTTTAAAATAAAAAATAGACCTTTAAATCCAACTTACAGGTGGAGTTACGGTGGGTCTTGGCGAAGAGGCTCTTCTCGAAGGCCTTCTGCTCCTTGGGACTGCCGAAGTTGTTCTTGTCGTAGTACTAAAAATTAGTATATTGGAGTGGAAATAAGGGGATTTTAAGGTAGTTTTTACGAAACTTACATTGAAAATAATTAAAATATTAAAAAAAACTGAATTTAAGCTACAATTAGCAGAGAAACCTTTCAAAATCGACGAAAACCGGCAAAATCTGGTTGGAAAAGAGACAGCTGGCTGGCAGTAAAATCCAGATTTTAAGGGAATCGAATATTTAATGATTTAATATTCAAATTGTCAATATTTAAACAAAATTAAGTGTAAAAAAATCTGTCAGAAATGGAACCAGCTGCCAGCCGGCTGTCAGAAACCATTTTCCCGGTTTACGGCGATTTCCCACGTATTTTTTTCCGGAGAAATTACTTTTTTTATTTTATCGATATATAATTTATTTAATCTGTAAAATTAATTGAAGTAAATTTTTTAAAAAATAAACAAACCTTGGCGACGATGCGATTTCCGTCCTGGTCCAGCACCACGATTCCCTTGATGCTGTAGAGGGAAGTGCAGTCCTGAATTAATAAAATTAGATATTTTTAAATCAAATAAGTAATTTAAATTACAATTTTGTAAAATTCAAAGTGAAAACAAAGAAAACCCGATGAAAAACGATGAAAAACTCACGTAGCTATCGAAATCGGCCATTTTCCACGAGTTGAGAGCACGGAAAGTGTCTGAAATTTGAATAAATGATTAGAATAATTTAGAAATTAGAATAAAGTAGTAAAATTGGAATGAAAAGAGAAATTGACCGAAGAAAAAAGTTGAACATCCACGAGGATGTGAAAATTAGAACGGCTGGCAAAGTGCCAGCTAGCTGAGACGTCGCGCGCGGCGGGACCCAAACAGTTAGTCCTTTAAGACATTGTTTCTTTCATTTTCGTTGAGTATGCTGATTTTGAATATTTTGCATATTCAAATGGAAATAGATTATACCGTCCTTTTTAATTTTGTATTATCTTTAAAAACAAATTATGATTAAAATAAAAGTCGTCGTCAATAAAAATTTTAAAAAAAAAGTAATAATTAATAATTATATGCAAATAATACAAATTTAAAAAAAATATTGTTTTGTTGTTTTACAGAAATTTAGAAATGAGCATTTTAGAGGATTATAGAAACACTTAATGCTAAGTGGACGTCTCTTTCCAAGAAAATTAAACTTAAAATGGTAAAATATTAAGAAGAAGAAAAAAAATCTATTGTTTTAGTTTATCACGTGTTTTCACTACTTTTTACTGTTTGAATGGGTGATTTCTACCAAATTCCGAATGTTTCGTGAGCTAAGATTCCGGTTTCGCGAACTTGGGTCCTCGACTTTATTGATTGGCACCTTCCAGAGATTGTATCGATCTCATCCGCAAAGGGCCCGCATTTGGCGGCGCCGGTTTTATTGAACCTCCATGAACAGCGAGAGGTGGCTAAGAGGCGAGCCCGCCCGCTTATCAGACAAACATCGAGGGTTCGGATCCACCCCGCGACAAACTTTTTTGCTGACTTTCTATATACTTTTAAAGTAATATTTTCTATTATCTTAAAACCCTGCGGCAAATATACTGTAAAAATCCTGTATTTCCCCTAAACACACTATTATGACAGTTTCACACCAATATCGATTTTTGTAACCGGTAACGGTAGATCATTACGGGGTACGGTAGTTTGGTTCATGTTAAATAACTGTTTTATTTTCGTTTGTTTTTGTCGCCTTAAAGGAACCGTCAAGGGTTTTTACACGTTTTGCTTATATAAAAGAGAAAACTCACGATCAGCTGTAAAAAAAGTGAAAATCACCGAATGCCAGAAATTTCTAGTTTTTCGGATATTCACCCTCAAAGTGTTGAAAATGAGCCTTAAAATCTTAAAATCTTTAAAACTTAATATTTTTAGGCAAGTTTTTTTGTAAAATATAATATTAAATGTAATATTAAATTAAATCACTTAAAAGTTGTGCAAAATTTAGTTGATAATGTGACCATCTCCTTACCTTAATACGTCACTGTACAACGGATATACCCTGGGGCATTCTCTTCTCTGTTTCTTTTCTGAAAGACCAGCCATCCTTACCCTCTTTGCCCATATTTATTTAGTATGTCCCATGGCAAGATAAACAATAAATGTTTATTAAATATGTAGAACCTCCAAAGCTAAAAAAATCTAAAATCTAAGTTCCGAATTAATTTTTAATGTAATCGCATTGTTTCGCTTCCTTCTTTTCCATAACTTTATAATTTTTATTTACTTAGATCATGGATGGTATTAATGACTGTGGAAACTCTCCACCTGACATAGAAATGCCTTGTAAGTTTATGAAAAAAAAATTTTTTTTATTGTGTATTTTATTGTATATTTTAAGTGTCCCATGACGAGAATGAAACGCCTAACTTCATTGATGCTGAGAAGTCGGATGAAAATATGGACTGGGAAATGGACGAATCCAATCCAAACGAAACACTCGGTAAGTCTAAAATTTTGAGTCAAAAAATAATAATAAACATGAAACATTGCAGCATATTCCGATGATCTTTATCGTAACAACGTGGAATCTCCGCCAAACCAGGCACCTCAAAATGCGGAGATTAAGACAGCAAGGTATTTCAAAGGACATTTTCAGGGAAAAAAATTCATTTTGGTCAAAATTTCATTTATTTGCCAAGTTAGTACCAAAAACCATCAAATTTACAGTTATTGTTGTTTTTCAAAGGTTTAAGTATAAATCTCTTTTACAAAACATTTGTCTGATTTTTGAAAACGAAAACATTTTTACTTTTCCATACACATTTCAATTTAAAAATTAAGTTTTTGGTTCTTTTTTTTGCGCAAAAAGTTGGCGATAGTTTATTTGCTATTATATGTTTTTTTATAGAGAAAACATTTTTGGTCATGAATGTTGATTGTTCTTCAAAATACGTTTTGTAACAATAAACAACACAAACAATCAATTGAACGCAATAAATCGGGATAAAAATCGATTTTGACTCAAATTCCTCTAAATAATATTTTTGGATAATTTAAATGTTTCTGCAATTTTACAACTTTTTTATTTAAACTTTTGTATTTTAGGGTTTAAAATCGAAAACAATTTTTTTCAGCCAACAAGATCACGTCGGCGAAGGTGACACAGAATGGACGATTCCCAGCGGTAATTAATAAAAAAAGATTTAAAAAATGAATTTAAAATTTTACAGATGTTAGGACTTACGTAAGCAAGGACTTCAAAAAAGGAAATCCGATTGGAGAAGGCGTTTACGGAAAAGTTTACAAGATTACTTTCAAAACTGATGATAGGTTGGTTAAATTTAAAAAAAAATTAAAACTTTCAGTATCCAATTTGCCTTTAAAAAGTTCAACAAATTGAAGGAGGGCAGTAAATCCATTTCGCGAGAAATTCGCGGTTTGTTGGCGGTAGGATTATACAATTCTTATTAGAAAATGTTATATTTTCAGGCTGAACACGATAATATAATTAAATTCGTTGGCGTCTACAGTGAAAACGATACGATTTCTGGAGTTATTATGGAGCTAATGGACTATTCAGTACATACAGGTAGGTTGTTTTTTTTTTGTAAAAAAGATCGAGAAAAATAGCTATTTTTGTCGGTTTTATCGTTGAAAAAATAATATTGATTTTTAATTTAAATGTTGTAATTTGCCTTTTTGCCTGATTGCAGCCCTAAATTACGTTTGAAATCAACATTTTTTTCTCGAAATTAATTTTCGCTTCGCAATAAAGTTGCCACCTTTTAAAAAATTTAAATAGCTCCTTAACTTTAATTAAAAATTTTAAACAAAAAATTTAAAAAACTTAAATATTGGTTCCTATGCAAAAACAAATGCGAAGAACGTGCTCAATTTTTTTTCCATGATAACAATTACCCTTTTCAAAATTTTTGGAATTTTTATGAGAATAATGGGAAATCCATCTTGCTCTCTCGCCCTCTCTCTCTCTAAATCATCATTTTGTAAAAAAAAATAAAGGGCTGGTTGTGAAACACACTACTGATCAATCCAAATTTGCTACTGTTGAAACAAATCTCTCGCGAGGAGAGCGCAGACAACGAGAGGGCGGAGGCTGCACTCTCGTTGTCTGCGCCCTCCGCGCGAGAGATTGCGGCTGCGCAACCAGTAAACAATCGGCAGCCCCACTGATTGGGACTATATAATCGGCACCGAAACACCCGTCCACTTTGCAAATAAAAAAATAAAAATGCATTTTTGTTTTCCATTCAATCTCCATTCAATCCTGTATGCAACTACTTTTTTCAGCTTTTAACAAGTACATTATTGCAACTGAGCCAAGGCTGAGTTGGTGCCTGCAAGCCAGCAAAGCCATTGCATTTCTCCACGGGATCAACATTATTCATAGAGATTTGAAGCCGGCCAAGTGAGTTTTTTTAATTTTTAAATTTCATTTGTTTTTTTTCAATTATGTAAAAAAATCAACATTTCAGTATGCTCCTGAGCCAAAATAAGACACTCTTAAAGATCTGTGATTTCGGACTCGCGAGGATTATTCCGAAAAATGGAAAAATGACAAAAGGGTATTGATTTTTCACAAACTTGAATTTTGTGAAATTTCAGACAGGGGACCCCGGACTACCAGGCCCCAGAGATAGATAGGGATCGAGACGACTACGGTACCCCCGTTGATGTGTTTTCCATGGGTGTCAGTGCTCGGGAGATACACACTAGAGGGTAATACATGTGTAATTATATTTTAAAAAAATATATTTTTCAGATTTCGAACGGAGAACACAAGAAAAATTGAAGATACGGATGTTTTGGATTTGTTGGAAAGGTATGATCTAGGACATCGGATAAGATAGAAAAAGTTGATTTTTAACGAGTCACTTTCCTGAGAATGAAACGAGTTACATATGAAACGGTGGCCTTATACCTGTAATTTAAAGCATTCATTTGACCTAAAACCTTATTCGGAGAAAAAATTGATTTTTGGCCTGGGTATTGCAAATTTTGAAATTTTGAACAGTTTTGTAAATTAATAAAAATTATAGCAGCGTTGCACAAATGAAACCTGACGCAGTATTACGTACGTATGCTTATACATATAAAGTTTGTACGCAATTTTGCGTCTGGTGTCATTTATGAAAACAGCAAACACAAAAACCATCAAAAACTGTTTTTTTTTTAAATTTTTTTTGTGGTTTCCTCCCTTTTTTGTGCCAAATGGTGCATAACAACAAGAATCAAAAGAAATTTTAATTTAAAATTCATTTGAAAATAAAACTTTGGCAAAAAGTAGAAAAACCCGATTGGCACAAAATTGATAGCATTTTAGGTGCGCCAATAAAAAACCTCTAAAAATCCGTTTTTCGGTTTTTCTTCTTTGTTTTTTTTCCGCAAGATTTTCACTTTCGACCACATTTTAACAAAAAATAGCGGCTACAGATTTTGTTTTACGCAGAATTTCGTGTGTAGAAATCGTAAGTATAAACTTTTGTAGCCGTTATTCCATAAAATTCCAGTTTTTAAATTATTATGTACATCACTTAATGCAAAAAATATCAAAAATTTCTGCAAAGTTTTGACTTACAGTAACCCTTGTCCAAAAATCGAAATTGCGCTGAAACTCTCAGAACAAGGTTTCTGACTTATATACTTTTTTGCTATATACTCTTTTAGAAAACAAAAAGAAAACAAAAATAAAACAATGTTTTCCAGAGCTACCGATAAGGTTGAAAGCAACCGTCCTCATATCGACGAGTTTGTGCAGCTGTTCACGAAGAAGCACTCTGACGAGCTCCACCTCCTGAGCCAACTCAGTGGCTGATTGTTAACCTAGTTGCTTTTGTTTTTAGTGTATTGTTTTGATAAATTGTTTTAAGGAACAAAATGCCTGTGAGAATAAGTTTATTGTCTCTCGAAAGAACTGAAACCCAGACGAAATCGGCGGTACCGTAAAGGAATACTGTGCCCATAGAGGGCAGAGTTGGACAGACAAAGTAATATGGTTAGAGACGCAGAGGAAACGAATTTTACAAGTATTTTTCAAAAGATCCTTAAAACCCTTCTTACGGATTTCGGAAGTTCAAACTATTTCCATTTCAAGCGGGAGTGCAAACAGGTAAAAACGACCTTCAGCTGCGCACCGAAAAGGATTATAGGACATAAGAGACCACGTGATTTTGATCAACAAGGGTATTGTCCTCTTGGAAGGAGAGAGAAAAGCTAAATAGAATTTTTTTAAACACAGTAAAATTAACTTTTTGAATTTATTTTCAGGCAATTTAAGCCAATTCCATTGCAATGACTCTAATTTTGTCTAAATTGGACTAACTGTAAGAGATACTCAGGCATGCACTAGTCTAATTGCTTTCTGAACTTGGCTTAGGATAAAAAATGTCAACATTAAACTGTAAAGATGGTAATTTTAGTGTTGAAACAGTGGAATGATGTGGCAAAACTGTTAAAAGACAGAGTCTCAGTTCTTAAATCGGGCTTTTTGCCACATCACTCCACTGTTTAATTTCAGGTTGTTTTCATTTCATCAGTTTTACAATGATCTATTCGATATCTTGTCAATCAAATCAGCCAAGTAACTTTTCCACGGAGTATTCACGTCCTAATAACATTACGATCACGAATCACAGTTTTAAACCGAGCCGTCTGCACTCTCCTCTTTTGGTACACTATCTCCTTCGCCCCGCCCCTTTTCCTTGAACTTTTGGGGTATATAAGTGGTGAATTTTGTAGTTTTTTCAACAACCAACATGTTGGCCTTCTTGAAAACCCTCATCGTCCTCGCCGCCATCCTCTTCCTCGCTGGAAAAAGGTTAACCGAAGCTACAGAAATGTCCTAAAGTCGAATAAATTGGTATATATCCATTTGTGTTCACAGTTTTGGGAAATATTATTTTTTTAAATACCAAGTGATAAAAGAAAGAGAAATAAAAAAGAGAAAAAGAAATAGAGACAGAGTCAGGGACATAGACAGAGAGAGAGGGAGAGAGAGAAAGAGAGACAGAGAAAGAGACATGTGTGCATGGTGTATGCCTCAATAGATCAATCCTTCTACCGTTTCCTCTGCGTGTCTAACTCTCTGTCGTCTGGCTCTATAACTGTTCACTTTGTCTCTATAACCCTCTCATTCTCTCATCCATTCCTAACTCTTCCAAATGAAGATTGTTTTCTGAAAATGATACTCAACGAGCTATCTGAATTCAATTTAAACTATTTGTTTCAGCTTTACATCACCCAAAAAACATTGCGGAAGTTCAAACTGTCTCCATTTTAAGCCAAACAGGTCAAAACGACCTTCAGCGGCGCACAGAAACGGTTTATAGGACATACTAGACCACGTGATTATGATGAAAAAGGGCATTGTCCTATTGGAAAGAGAGAGAAATGCTAGATGGACTTTTTTTGTTGAAAAACACAATAAAATTGACTTTTTGGAATTGGTTTTTTTGTAATGACTCTAATTTTGTCTAAATTGGACTTACTGTAAAAGATACTCAGGCAGGCACTAGGCTAATTGATTGCTGTACTTGGCTTACATTTAGGATCAAATATGTCAACGTTAAACTGTAAAGATGTTAATTTCAGTGTTGAAACAGTGGAATGATGTGGCAAAACTGTTCAAAGACAGAGTCTTAGTTCTTCAATCGGGCTTTTTGCCACATCACTTCACTGTTTCAAATCTATTCGATATACTGTCAATCAAATCAGCCAAAGTAGCTTCGACCCCGATAATTCACGTCCTAACAACGTCACGATCACGAATCACATTTTAAACAGAGCCGTCTGCACTCTCCTCTTCCGTCGCCCGAGGAGGCAAATATTCACCTGGCTGAAAGGAGATAAAAAGGAGATTGGATTGTCTACTTTGTACCCGGTCCAATAAAACATTTATCACTAGATTCTCTTCACTTCTCTCTATCTCTCCTCTCTCTCTCTCTCTCTCTCTCTCTCTCTCTCTCTGTGTCTGTCTCTCTAACTCTCTATATCTCTCTAACCTCTCTGGCTCTCTGCGTCTCCAACCATTCAAGATCTTAGGCAGTATGTCTCTGCATCTCTAACCGTCCATCCCTTTGGCTTCCCCTCTGCGTCTCTAACAATCTGTGTTCTGACCTCTGCCCTTTCCCCCTAATTTACCGTTTAGTTTTGATTTAAAGGTTATTTAGAAGCCGAGTAGTCTATATAAACCATTGCGTTTGAACCAAACCCCACCAAAAAATAAACAACGCTATATTTTGTTTCTGCGCCAAAAAGATGAATACTAAACAGGGGCTGAATATTTTCTAAAATTTTGAGATGTGGTATGGGTAAAAACGAAAACAATGCAAAATTACACAAATTTTTCACTTTTAACTAGGCAGACGAACAGAACTATACAATCGTTTCTCAAGCTACTAAACGCAATTTTTTTAATTGCCTGGATTCCAATTTATATAATATCCAATCGGAAACAACTCGAATTTGAAACATTACCATAATTTAAAATTTTGATGGAAATATATTAGAGAGAATAAATTTTAATTGTACACTTTTTGAATCATTCAAATGGTTTAAACTTTATCCTGTCTTTTTCATTTTTTAACAAAATATAGTTTTTTACTGTTTTCCTATTTGAAAACTATTGCAATCCAATTCTCAGGTGATTAACTAATTTTAAACTGGGAGAATTGATAAAACTAAATAATAGCAATGTTTCACCAACTAGCAAATTAAAATTAAGGCTCGCTGTTCCCAATGGTACCATCATCAGAATGTCAATGTTTTGTTGTGAACGGCATCTATTCGATGAAATAATTGCAAAGAGACTTTGAAAAATCAATTTTACGAAGTCCTTCCCCTTTAAACGAGCCAACCAATTTTGACTTAACCTAAGGTAAACTCCTCATCAAATCGTTAATATCATTGAAACAACTTCTATGAAAAGCGACGCCCAAATGTAACGGAGTAGTACGTACATATGCGTAAAAGTCAATATTTGTACGCAATTTGGCGTCTGGTATCATTTGACAAACGCAAAGACCCCAAAATGGGGAAACTAGGATTGGCCAAAGATTTGTTTAAAGTCGGCCCAGATCGAACTGGCCCTTGATCTCCCTGTGTGTGTGTGTTTTTTTGTTTCAATGATTTAGCTTCCAAACTGGTCCCTTATCGTTTCTATGTTTACCCTATACTGTCTCGCCGTTATCAACGACCGCGGCGCCGCACTATTTGGTAATGGGCTCCTTAGGCCTAACGCCCACTCCAAGATATGATAGCAAAGGCACACATTGATTTTAAGGATCCGCTTCACAACTTTTTTAGCTTTTTGCAGCCCATCATTATTTTGTAAGGACGAGTCGTAAACATCGGAAAATAACGAAATGAACCCTTTTTTGGCGGAAACATTGAAATGACAAAATGAAAAAATTGCGAAAAATCGCGTTTTTGGGCGTTTTTTGGCCTATTTTTCACCTTTAATTGAAATTTTAAAGATGATGGTCGTTTTTAATTTTTTGATTCTGATAGTCGTTTTCCACATCGAATTCTACGCATAAAAATGTATAGGACTTTCAAAGTGCAAAATTTTTGAAATTTTTCTGTGCAAATTTTTGAGCTACCGTAACCCGGGCCAAAAAATCGAGAGAAAAAAAGTTAAATCTCAGTATATCGCTGTTTCTGTAAACGTCGGACACCAAGGCGTTCGACCCATCTGCAGAATTGGCAGACTTTTGCTTATTGCCATCACTTTGAGGATGAATATCTGAAAAAATAGTATAAAATAGTTTAAAATCACTTTAAGGGTCCATTCAATGAATCAACAACTCACATTGTTTATCATCGGTGTCGCTTCGGCAGCCTTTGTGTTCGCAGTTGATTGGATCGCCAAATGGTTGAAGAAGAGGAATTTAACTTCCACTAGCACTATTAGAAAAATCTCTTTCATCAAAAAGACTTCAGGTGAGTAATGTAAACTACCCAAATAATAGAATTTCAGCGAGTAAAAGTTTTGCTAGGCTGGACTTCCAAAATTGGGAGTGTATAGGTTTAGGAACTCATGGAGCAGTTCACAGAGCAACTTCCGATATGTATGGGTAAAACTAATTAGGTTAATACAATTATAATGGTTTGTAGAGAGGTTGCTATCAAAATCTTTAAAACACCCGATTGCAATAAATCAATTCGGGAAATAGCCGCCTTATCGGTTTGCTATTTTATAAAAATATAAAGTTAATTTTCAGAATTCGTTTCATCAAAATATTGTTCAAATTTTGGGCATAATTACGGAAAACGACTTGGCTATGGGAATTGTTATGGAAAAATTGCATCAGTCTGTTTTGCAAGGTGAGTTCTCAAGAATACTTGTTGTTTTTTTGTTGTTTCTCTTTCAAGGTCTGTATTTAGGAAACTTTAAATGTGAGAATCGGTCTGAATACTTTATTTTTTGATTAATATGTATGTACGCATGGTTTAACTTAAAGTTTTCTTTTTTACCGTTTTGAATTTAATTCACAAGCATGCGAGTTTTCAAATCAAAAGAAAAAGGAATTTTGACGGTTGCTTCACTGAAATGTTTCAGTCTGCGTCTCTTACTTTCACACACTGTTGCGCTATTTTGGTAAACAGCGGACACACAGACCGTTCGGCTCTCCATCTGCGGTTCGACAGAGACCCGCTTTTGAGGACTTTCAGGCTGAATATCACTAAAACGAAGAATTTTTCTCCGCGTCTATTTTCCTAATAGTTTAGCAAAATGTAAAAAGTTGCTGAAAGTAGTTGTAGGTAAAAATGAGTTTTATCAAATAACTCCGTTTTATCGAAGATAATATTCAATCAAATCAGCCAAGTAACTTTTCCACGGAGTATTCACGTCCTAATAACATTACGATCACGAATCACAGTTTTAAACCGAGCCGTCTGCACTCTCCTCTTTTGGTACACTATCTCCTTCGCCCCGCCCCTTTTCCTTGAACTTTGGGGATATATAAGTGGTGAATTTTGTAGTTTTTTCAACAACCAACATGTTGGCCTTCTTGAAAACCCTCATCGTCCTCGCCGCCATCCTCTTCCTCGCTGGAAAAAGGTTAACCGAAGCTACAGAAATGTCCTAAAGTCGAATAAATTGGTATATATCCATTTGTGTTCACAGTTTTGGGAAATATTATTTTTTTAAATACCAAGTGATAAAAGAAAGAGAAATAAAAAAGAGAAAAAGAAATAGAGACAGAGTCAGGGACATAGACAGAGAGAGAGGGAGAGAGAGAAAGAGAGACAGAGAAAGAGACATGTGTGCATGGTGTATGCCTCAATAGATCAATCCTTCTACCGTTTCCTCTGCGTGTCTAACTCTCTGTCGTCTGGCTCTATAACTGTTCACTTTGTCTCTATAACCCTCTCATTCTCTCATCCATTCCTAACTCTTCCAAATGAAGATTGTTTTCTGAAAATGATACTCAACGAGCTATCTGAATTCAATTTAAACTATTTGTTTCAGCTTTACATCACCCAAAAAACATTGCGGAAGTTCAAACTGTCTCCATTTTAAGCCAAACAGGTCAAAACGACCTTCAGCGGCGCACAGAAACGGTTTATAGGACATACTAGACCACGTGATTATGATGAAAAAGGGCATTGTCCTATTGGAAAGAGAGAGAAATGCTAGATGGACTTTTTTTTTGTTGAAAAACACAATAAAATTGACTTTTTGGAATTGGTTTTTTTGTAATGACTCTAATTTTGTCTAAATTGGACTTACTGTAAAAGATACTCAGGCAGGCACTAGGCTAATTGATTGCTGTACTTGGCTTACATTTAGGATCAAATATGTCAACGTTAAACTGTAAAGATGTTAATTTCAGTGTTGAAACAGTGGAATGATGTGGCAAAACTGTTCAAAGACAGAGTCTTAGTTCTTTAATCGGGCTTTTTGCCACATCACTTCACTGTTTCAAATCTATTCGATATACTGTCAATCAAATCAGCCAAAGTAGCTTCGACCCCGATAATTCACGTCCTAACAACGTCACGATCACGAATCACATTTTAAACAGAGCCGTCTGCACTCTCCTCTTCCGTCGCCCGAGGAGGCAAATATTCACCTGGCTGAAAGGAGATAAAAAGGAGATTGGATTGTCTACTTTGTACCCGGTCCAATAAAACATTTATCACTAGATTCTCTTCACTTCTCTCTATCTCTCCTCTCTCTCTCTCTCTCTCTCTCTCTCTCTCTGTGTCTGTCTCTCTAACTCTCTATATCTCTCTAACCTCTCTGGCTCTCTGCGTCTCCAACCATTCAAGATCTTAGGCAGTATGTCTCTGCATCTCTAACCGTCCATCCCTTTGGCTTCCCCTCTGCGTCTCTAACAATCTGTGTTCTGACCTCTGCCCTTTCCCTCTGCGTCTCTAAACTCAGCTCTCCTCTCCCTTTATATGCGTCTCTACCCAAATCTGCCTGGTCGTCGGACTCTGACCTTTCCTCTCTAACATGTCTAGCTATGGCTTGGTCCAGTCGCCGATTTGGTACGGGGGAGACTATTTACTTTTTCAAAAATACATTAAAAAAATACACATTTTTAGGGCCTTTTTAGAAGGCTCTCCTGAGCTTTTAAGCTTTAAAAAAAATGCAAATTGAGCGGGGGAAAATTTCAGATTTGTTAAGCGAAAGGGTACTATTCAGAAAAAAAGTTATTGGTTTGGTTTTTGTCGTTGTCTTCCTTGAGGTAGCAATTTCGTGAAAATCGAAAAAAGGTGGCTTCAGAAACACCGAATTACATTTTTCAAAATAATTTGTATTAAAGGGTCAGTCAAGGGGTTTTACAAAATTATTCTAATGTATTAAACTCAAAACAAAGACACAGACAGAGAGAGAGAGAGAGAGAGAGACAGAGACAAAGTCAGTTTGTGTTTCTGTAAAAAAATCTAAATCTATAAATATTGTGACTTTTTATCACAAAGGGACGTTGTTGACGCTGGAGCAGTGTTTTAGCCGTGGAGCGGGTTTACGATCGACACCCCAATTGATAAATGCTTTTTCTGTGTTTAACTTTTCTTCATTTCATCGGGTTGACATTGTTTTATTAAATCAAATCAGCCAAGTAACTTTTCCACGGAGTATTCACGTCCTAATGACGTCACGATCACGAATCACAATTTTAAACAGATCCGTCTGCACTCTCCTCTTTCGGTACACTATCTCTTTTTTCTTGAATTTTTGGGGTATATAAGTGGTTAATTCTGTGGTTTTTTCAACAACCAATATGTTGGCATTCTTGAAGACCCTGAAACAAATGTTCTGGATGTGCTACGCGCCCGTTTAATGGGAAATGATAAGACGCATAAAAGGCAAATTACATTCTACAGTCATAACGAACTCTGATTTTTGGGCTATTTCAATCAAATTTTAGTAATCGAAGGCAACAAATTGTAATAAAACATCCGAGTTCGAGGAAATTACGCATTTTGCAGTGTGGCGCGCCTCAAACACAACCTTTTAAATAAACAAAAGCAGCAAAAGATTGAAAACTTTATAAGGAATCCAATAGAGCAATGAATGTCTTGACGCTTACTTGTCATTCTATCGAGAAAAATAGGAAAACGCTTTAAAAATGCTATTTTTCAGCTGTCAGAAATGTAAAATTCTTCTAAAACTGTGTACTATTTGTTTAAAAAGGGCGTCCGAAGTCTAGCCAATTATGGAACATTCAATTGAAAACATTGTGTTTTTGAAAAAAAATTGTTTCAATATGCATACAGCTCAGCCCACTATATAACCTCATTTCTTTTTTCTGATTCTCCCTTTTTTCTGCCTAGGGTTCATTTATTGCTTTGCAAAAACGTTTTAAATCTGGCATAAGTTAGTTAAAAAGTTTAAATGAAATTGTGTTTTTTGTTATAGTCGTAGCCAAAGCTAAAGCGACGACTTTAGCTGCTAGTTCTCCGTTGCCTGAGTATCCGACGTTAAGCGTACGTGAGGGCATTTTCGCGCGCACGCGCATTTTGAGTTTTAAATTATTTTCTCTATTCTTCATTTATTGTCTTGTTTTTCATTGTTTTTCTGTTTTTGTTTGTTTATAAATGTTCAAATGAATTTACTTTGCTATTTTGTACGTTTTATTTCCCCTGATTTACCCAAAAAATGACAAATTGGAGTTTTCAGCCGTACCACCGCCGGCCGGGCTTTTTGAAGGAGAAGGAGCGTTATTTCTTCAGAAGTGAGTTTTTATTTTCGGCTTTTTATGTTTTCTTTTTGTTTAATACGTTTTTATTTTAGGTGCCACGAATCCAGCCTCCCTAACCCCCGAGTGGCCGAATGAGGAGGCGCCGACGCCCGGATCTTCCTAGCCCCTCGGACTTGCCGAAGATTGCCCCATTTTACCTTAACAGGTAAGCAACCAATGTCTCCGATCATCTCAAAATTTTCGTGGCAGTTTGAGCCACAGAAAATTTAAAAACTGGTATACCTGTTGAACAGGGATGGCTCTTTGAGATTTTCGTTGTTTTATAAACATTTGACGGTTAATTTATAAACTGAGCCATCCCTGTTTCAGATATACTTGGAGAAATCATCTGCAATTTCGTAAATTCAAGATTTTCGATCAAAATGCATTAATGAACTCATAGCCGCTTTTGGCAATCAAAATAGGAAATTGCATCACCTTCACCGGCTATGGCAACGTATTTTCGTTGTAAATTACAAGAAAAGTTATACTGAAACCTGAATCGAGTGTATACGACGGGTCAAGTCTATACCAAAGGAAAATTGACTTGAAAATTGATGTCTGTGCAGATGATTTCGGAATCATCTGACCCGTCGTTTTTGCAAAATGATAATAAACTAGGTCCTACTCGAGCCGATTTAGGATTTTCTGCAAACAATTGCCGTTCTAAAATTCCGAATTCGATCGCCGATATATCTTCTTGCCGCGACTTTCTCCCATTTCAACCTTCATCTGCGTCTCTAACTATAAGTCTTTGTCGTTATTGCTTCGTCTGCATTTATATGACCCTTTCTGCATTTGCACTTTTAACAATTAGGCTTTCTACATTGATTAAATTTGCCAAAAGCAGATTTCATCATCACACTGGATGCGGACATAAAATTGCGCCATCCTTATCAGCTGTGAACTAACATACTGCCCTTCCACCACGTTTTTACCCCACTTTTATTATTCCCTCTTTTTTGCTCATTTTATGCCCATTGAAGTACTTTTATACAGTTTAAACAAATCTTAAATTTTTTAAACATTAACCTTTTCAACCTTTTCCAATCGTGTTTTACTCACAGTCATCTTCCCTTGTCAAAAACATGTTGCTATTTACTTTTCAAAATGTTTAATTTAGTAACAATTGTGTAATAAGAATTGTTTTAGGTGTATGGAAGTAATAATCGCTGCTGTCGTTGGTGCTATAGGGGGAGCACTGATGCTCTACTTGTACCAATGGCTTACTATGCGGACTAATGTAAAACCTGAGTCTCACGGGGTTCACGACGAGACCCTTCTTGAAATTAAACAAAAAGGTGATGCTGAAGAATCGAAGATCATCCATTATAACGCTACCCCAAGTAAGTTTAAAAAATTTTTTGCCCCAGTAATTAATGTTTTTCATGTTCAAAAAAGGAGGATACTTCATTGCAAATTCTCACTGGTTTTCACGAAAAATACACGGGAGAAAAGAAAACACTTGCTGCAAATGAAGTTAAAATAATAAATGAAGGCAACATCATTAGTAAGTTTTGTTTCTAAAAAACGCTTTTATGTTTTATTCTTTTTCATTTAAAAATTTTTTTCAGAACTAAATCAAGATTTTAAGGTATTTAATGAAATGAAATGGCCCGAAAAATTCTCCTTCATTAGCACAGAGCCAGGTAAATTTTGGTGGAAGATTCAATCTTGCGATCATATGGCATACCTTTTTACAACAATGTCTTCCAATGGCTTGCAACTAACGGTTAAAGCGCGCACATTTTATCATTCAATATCAATCGCAAGGAAACTTGTTTTGGGCTCCAAGAATCAAAAGTTGGATAAAAGTGTCTCTAGTTTAACTTTTAAACAAAACGCTGTCATTCAGCGGGATTCAAACTCGGGTATGATTAACATTCTTACCTTTAACTTAATAGGCCAACTAAAACAACAAACATTATTGAGGGTTTTTTATAAGAAAATAACAGAACAACATTAAGATTTGCATGAATAACTTTAAAAGTCAGTGTTTAGAAAACTTCTTTTTAAACTTTTCAGCCGTTTGGACTTCTTATTGGGTATAAGTTTTAGTATTATTACTAAACAAAGTTCAAATGATTTTGTTTATTATTGAAAGGGTTTTGGGCCAACTAAAACATGATTTTGTTGTTCATGAAAGTTACTGTCTTTGTGGGTGTTTCAACCTACAATTACGGGCGAGTGCGACCGCAGGTTTGGTTCAAGCCGTCGTGAACTACTTCGTTCTGCTAAAATGAAAGAAAACGTTTTCAGATGCCCTGAAACAAATCCTGTGTTGTTAAACTGTCTTGCCGAAGGAATATTTCACGCTCTGATAGACATAGCAGCAGGTTTCAAATATGCAATTAATTATTATACGTTGCATTATTTTTAGGTAAAGGGCTGATGGTTGTTGGCGCGGGCACGTAAGTTATTGATTATCATAATTGACGGTTAATGAAAACAAAAACAGCTTTTTTAAATCGCGTTTTTTGCAAACAAAGAGAATACGTTGATACAAGAAACAGGAAACACGTTCTGAAGTCAGGCATATGCGTTTATGTTAAGTGACTTATAACAGTTGTAGCCATTTATGCGTGTCCAAGTTTCAAAAAATTCGATCGACTTTTAACTTTAAAGCAAGATGCCACAACCTTAAGGAACATTTTTTTTATAAATCTATGGTGAGCCGAAAGCCGCAAATTCAAGGCCACCAACTTAACTTTTCCGTTACAGAGTATTTGAAGTGATATTTACAAATTGTTTGATTGGCGCCTAACATGTCATTTTAAAATAATTACCCACTTTTTTAGTATCGCTAAATTGGTGCTTTCATATTCACATATAACTTGGAAAAACAGTGACGATTTCACTCTAACAGGTAAATGTTGCAGAAAAAAAAGGATCGCCAAATGGTTGAAGAAGAGGAATTTAACTTCCACTAGCACTATTAGAAAAATCTCTTTCATCAAAAAGACTTCAGGTGAGTAATGTAAACTACCCAAATAATAGAATTTCAGCGAGTAAAAGTTTTGCTAGGCTGGACTTCCAAAATTGGGAGTGTATAGGTTTAGGAACTCATGGAGCAGTTCACAGAGCAACTTCCGATATGTATGGGTAAAACTAATTAGGTTAATACAATTATAATGGTTTGTAGAGAGGTTGCTATCAAAATCTTTAAAACACCCGATTGCAATAAATCAATTCGGGAAATAGCCGCCTTATCGGTTTGCTATTTTATAAAAATATAAAGTTAATTTTCAGAATTCGTTTCATCAAAATATTGTTCAAATTTTGGGCATAATTACGGAAAACGACTTGGCTATGGGAATTGTTATGGAAAAATTGCATCAGTCTGTTTTGCAAGGTGAGTTCTCAAGAATACTTGTTGTTTTTTTGTTGTTTCTCTTTCAAGGTCTGTATTTAGGAAACTTTAAATGTGAGAATCGGTCTGAATACTTTATTTTTTGATTAATATGTATGTACGCATGGTTTAACTTAAAGTTTTCTTTTTTACCGTTTTGAATTTAATTCACAAGCATGCGAGTTTTCAAATCAAAAGAAAAAGGAATTTTGACGGTTGCTTCACTGAAATGTTTCAGTCTGCGTCTCTTACTTTCACACACTGTTGCGCTATTTTGGTAAACAGCGGACACACAGACCGTTCGGCTCTCCATCTGCGGTTCGACAGAGACCCGCTTTTGAGGACTTTCAGGCTGAATATCACTAAAACGAAGAATTTTTCTCCGCGTCTATTTTCCTAATAGTTTAGCAAAATGTAAAAAGTTGCTGAAAGTAGTTGTAGGTAAAAATGAGTTTTATCAAATAACTCCGTTTTATCGAAGATAATATTACTTTATAACAATAACACAATCCAAAAAAACAAAAATCCTACCAAACATAGGCCTCAGCACTGCCTTTTTCTGTGTGAGAATGCTGTAAAGTACATTTTTTCGGCGAGAGCTAAATTTTTAATTTTTTTTTGTTATCATTGGAAACACATTGAAAATATATAAGTAAAATCTGAAATTCCGTGCTCCTGTCATAGTTTGTGACCTATGCCCGAAAAACACTAACAATTAGCTTTAAAACCTATTCCATTAGCTTCCTTCAACAATTTTACTTCGGGAATGCTTTTTACAAACGAAAACAAGGGAAAGCTGCGCGCACCAGCCTATAAAACCATATGTTCTTATCAATTTCGACTACCCGCCGCGGGGGTCACCTCAGCGGTCCTTATCTGTATTTCTGCCTCTCTCTCTCTCTCTCTCTCTCTCTCTCTCTCTCTCTCTCTCTGTCGCATGTCCTTTACTTTATTATCATTTGCAGCCCTCAAATATGATAATTTCGTCTTCAATATTCGAATCAGCTGGATTGTCCAAGCATCCCGTGCAACTTATTACCTCCACAGCAGCAACATTTTGCATAGAGACATTAAGCCCGCCAAGTAAGCACTTTTAATTAAAATTGCTATTTCAAATATTATTTAAAGTATGCTACTAGACGGGACTGGGCTCCATCTGAAACTGTGCGACATGAGCTGCGCCAGAGATTTCAACCCTAAAATGACAAACAAGTAATTTTTTCAAAATGACTTGAATTCATATAGCACCCATTTAGAATTGGGACTAGTTTCTATTGGTCTCCTGAGGTGAAAAATAGCCAATCATATTGTTTCAAGTCCGACGTCTACGCAGTGGGAATGAGTGCTTGGCAAATTCTTGCTCAAATGTGATTTTTCGGAAAATGATAAAGTTATTCGTGTGTTTTAGTTCTTCATATGAGGAAAGATCTCGTCCCCCACCTATGCGACCCATACCGAATGAAAATATTGGCAAGTTGTTGCTACGGTTTGTCCATTTTTTTTCAAAATAGAATATAGTAATATTCAGAGCACTTTCCTCTGCACCAGAAGACCGACTTACAATTAAACAGTTCCTGGATGCTATGAAGACTCACTATGAACCCGCAAGTAGCCAAATTTTGGAAGTCAATAGTAATGATGAATCGTCTTCTGGACTTTGCTGATAATGATCTGTGTAGAGTGGATGTTTATGATATAAAACATTGTTAACAATTATTTATTCAACAAGTAACAAACAATTTGACCGAATCAACCACTGAGATAGTTTTGGATTGTAATTTCAGAGGCATGCTTCTCCATAAAGTAATCCTGGAACACGTACATCAACTGTCTACGATGCGGTTCATGATCACATGACCTGAAATAATGCTATTGAAGTAGTTTTTCTTCAAAACAAAATATCTTTAACTAATTATCAGGATGCCTAATAGGACCGCATTTGCTAATGGTTTCCATGCAAAATTGTGCCTGTCTGCCGGAAATGACATTTATCGCAGACTATTTAAAAAAATTAAATAAGATGTTTTTTTATAATTATTATTTTTACTGAAAATAAAAATTTTAACCAAATTAAAACTTTTTTCAGTCTGAACACTCTATTGTTTCAGCAGCCGAAAGGTGGGTTTCTTCATTGCTCACAGCTCGCCGTTTGCATTAGAGCGCGGCGCATTAAAGGACGGTCTGCCATAAGTCAGTTAAAAATATCCGTCTCAAAATCTCGAGAACGAGGAAGTTTCAGAAAAAGGTGTCAATTAATATTTTGTAGCTCTACACGATTAGATTACATAGCAATTCTTTGGTGATAAACAAATTCCTTTGAATGGTCGAAAAATGCAAGCGAAAAATTCAAACCGCTGGATCTCTGCGGTAAATTTTTTTTATAAAAACTCAAAAAATTGCTTTTTAGCTTTTGGACATAGTTCTTAAAAACTACATTAGTCGGATCAATTAAATATTCTTATTTAAAGAGATTTTGAAACCGTAGGTCTATGTCCGCCCCTACCCTACCACGTATCCTACCACGAAATAGGAAAAAACACCGCGCACCCGTTGCATTGGCATCAAGCCAAATTTAAGCCTCGGGCGCGGACCAAAGTCAGGTCCACGCGCGGATGTATCCGAGGCTTTCAAACGGAAACAATTGGGGCCCGCGGCTCTATCCGTATGATTAAAATTAACAAAACTTGTTATCGTTACGGGACACGAAGAAGATAGTTCTTTAATTACGGGGGACCCTACCGCACCCCCCGTTTTAAATGGCCAACAAATGATCTCCCCTGTTAAGACAATAAAATTATGACATTCGAACCGAAAATAGTCACTTATTATAATAATTTAAAATTTTCAATGAAAACTTACACCGATAGAAATTTTTCAATCTCCTCGTCTATTGTCCTTGTTCCTTTGGGTCTTAAAGCTTACAGTTGTTGCAATGCAACAATATCTTACCTTTCAGTCAATATGTCCTTCGCACTAACGCCCATGGCAAAAACGTCCACAGGAAAACTGTAATTATCCGATTCAAGCTCAGGTGCTTGATATTTAAGTGATCCCACGCTAAACCAAAAAAGAGTTCTATAATAAAGACTTACTTACTCTTTCGTCATTTTTCTGTCCTCTGGTGTCCTTCCCAAACCAAAGTCACTAATTTTCACACATCGGAAACTTTTGTCTAAGAGCATACTAAAACGTTTATTATTATCCATGGTTAAAGGGACAGTCGGGCTGTATTTTTGACGGATGCTTCACTTAAATGTGTCAGTCTGCGTCTCTCACTTTCACACACTGTTTCGCAATTTTTGTAAACAGCGGACACGCAGGCAGAGGTGATTCGTTGTTCGCAGTTTCAAACGGGGGGTACGGTTCAAACGGAGGGTGCGGCCGGGCCCGGGAGATATTTTTTCATACTTAATAAAATATTTTTCAAACGGAAAAAACGACAACGCTAAAACTTTATTTGTTTATTTTATTAATTAATAACGCGATCCCACCGCTGTTTCAGTTCTTCTCAGCTGTCGAATCTTAAAGGACTATGCGTGAGATGGAGCGCGCTTATTGAAGCGTCATTAAAACAGGTCCAAAATTGAATCTTTCAAATGCTCGTTCTCTGCGAATACGAATTTTTACGACTTCTAATTTAAAAGAAATACTCAGTAAAACGTGTAGATGAAGTGTTTGAAATTGTATGAAATTCGGTTAAAAAACTGAATTTTCCTACACAGACATATAGTGAAATTAAATGGAATTTTATACAATTTCAAACACTCAATCTACACGTTTTACTGAGTATTTCTTTTAAATTAGAACTTGAAAAATGCATATTCGCAGAGTGCGAGGCTTTTAAAGTTGTTTTGTGCGTGGAGGTGGTGGTTCTGACCCCCATGCGCGCTCCAATGCAAAGGAATCCTTTAACCAAAGAAAACCCCGGCTCTGCTGAAACAATGCAGTTTGTCAGATAAACAGAACTTCTATTTTGTAATTTTAAAAAATGTATTTTCTGACAGAAATTTTAATTTTAAAAAAGTTCAAACAAAAATTACGCAATATTGGGATATTTTTTAAAAATTACGCAAAAAAAGTTTTCCCAACAGAATCAAGCAAATGTAACTACAACACTTGAGTAATTTATAAAATCACAAAAAATTGTCACCTTTCGTTTCAAATGGGGGTGCGGTCGCCGAGGGGCCTCCACGCACAAAAAAATCACCCCTGCACGCAGGCTGGTCGCATCTGTCTACGGTTTGATAGAGCCCCTTTTCATGACTTTGAGGATGCATATCTCGAAAACCAGGAATTTCCGACATGGGATCAAAAAGAGTTTTTTGTTTTAATTTTTCTGTTTCATATGAGACTAAATTGTAAGAAGCGCCTGACTGTCCATGTAAACCTACTTGAGCGGCTTCAAATCCCGATGGATAATTCCTAGGGCATTGATGTAGGCAGCGCCCGTACTGGCTTGGGCTATCCAGGACATCCGACATTCAGTACTCCAGTCTTGTTTTTGCAGAGCTGAAACCGTCTTTTATTGTTTAAATGTGATTGCGGCAAATAAGACAACTTTTTAAAAAAGTTTTTATTGGTACAAGTTTAGTGTTTTGTACTGGTACATTTTTATTGACCAAAGGTATAAATTTGGTTGGTATCAAAAATATTAGTCTAACCTCCTACCTTGATCAACAGAAGTTTTCATAAGTTCTAAAACTAGTCCGATTAAGTTCGTTTTCGGACCAAATACAGCACCAAGAATGTGAACTACATTGTCATGTTTTTTTGCCTAAAATCATTAAAATTTCGAAGAAAAAAATATTACCTTTAATAGGCACCGTACTTCTCTTTTTCGGTTTTTTTCAATTTCACTCTTGTGAAATAGTTTGAAAGCTACTTCTTCCCTGAAAACGTCGAAACTATCAACCTCTTATTGGTTTTCTTAAAAGACTTCGTCTCAGAAAAAGTCGAGCACACCATTGTCATGGATTTGAACTAGGTCTTGGATTTTGCTATAAAGTGGTATATAACCTTACTACGACCTAAAAACCATATTCTGAAAGTTTCAGCTCAATATCGATTTTTTGGCCCGGGTTACGGTAGCTCAAAAATTTGCACGGAAAATTTCAAAAATTTTGCAATTTGGAAAACGACTATCAGAATCGAAACTTTTTCTTGTTACCGATAAGAGTACAGTGTTCAAAAACCCTCAAAAAACAAAGTTTTTTCGGGTTTTGGGCCTTTCACCCTCATCGAATTCTACGTAAAATTCCGCGTCGATTCAAAATCTAAAATTTAAAAAATTAAAAACGACCATCATCTTTAACAATTCAGTTGAATGTGAAAAATTGGTGTCCGCCTTGGTGTCCGCTGTTTACGAGAATAGCGAAACGTTAATTTAAAGTAAGAGACGCAGTCTGGAACAATCAAATGCAGAAAGTATTATAAAAGGTCCCTGACGGTTCCTTTAAAAGAACCACACTTCCCGTGTTTCCTAAATGGTTACCGATTTTTCCGATAGCTGCCGTAATTAGTAAATCAAACTTTGCTCACCCCGTTTGTTTTAGTTTCTTTTTATATACTGTTCCACAAGATCCTCGGCCGAGTTTTTGCTTTCCCTTCAAGTCGGTTAAATTAAATCTGATAATTTCTGTAAATGTGGCTTTTCAAGTCTCAGGAACATTTACCTGTTAGAGTGAAATCGTCACTGTTTTTCCAAGTTATATGTGAATATGAAAGCACCAATTTAGCGATACTAAAAAAGTGGGTAATTATTTTAAAATGACATGTTAGGCGCCAATCAAACAATTTGTAAATATCACTTCAAATACTCTGTAACGGAAAAGTTAAGTTGGTGGCCTTGAATTTGCGGCTTTCGGCTCACCATAGATTTATAAAAAAAATGTTCCTTAAGGTTGTGGCATCTTGCTTTAAAGTTAAAAGTCGATCGAATTTTTTGAAACTTGGACACGCATAAATGGCTACAACTGTTATAAGTCACTTAACATAAACGCATATGCCTGACTTCAGAACGTGTTTCCTGTTTCTTGTATCAACGTATTCTCTTTGTTTGCAAAAAACGCGATTTAAAAAAGCTGTTTTTGTTTTCATTAACCGTCAATTATGATAATCAATAACTTACGTGCCCGCGCCAACAACCATCAGCCCTTTACCTAAAAATAATGCAACGTATAATAATTAATTGCATATTTGAAACCTGCTGCTATGTCTATCAGAGCGTGAAATATTCCTTCGGCAAGACAGTTTAACAACACAGGATTTGTTTCCAGGGCATCTGAAAACGTTTTCTTTCATTTTAGCAGAACGAAGTAGTTCACGACGGCTTGAACCAAACCTGCGGTCGCACTCGCCCGTAATTGTAGGTTGAAACACCCACAAAGACAGTAACTTTCATGAACAACAAAATCATGTTTTAGTTGGCCCAAAACCCTTTCAATAATAAACAAAATCATTTGAACTTTGTTTAGTAATAATACTAAAACTTATACCCAATAAGAAGTCCAAACGGCTGAAAAGTTTAAAAAGAAGTTTTCTAAACACTGACTTTTAAAGTTATTCATGCAAATCTTAATGTTGTTCTGTTATTTTCTTATAAAAAACCCTCAATAATGTTTGTTGTTTTAGTTGGCCTATTAAGTTAAAGGTAAGAATGTTAATCATACCCGAGTTTGAATCCCGCTGAATGACAGCGTTTTGTTTAAAAGTTAAACTAGAGACACTTTTATCCAACTTTTGATTCTTGGAGCCCAAAACAAGTTTCCTTGCGATTGATATTGAATGATAAAATGTGCGCGCTTTAACCGTTAGTTGCAAGCCATTGGAAGACATTGTTGTAAAAAGGTATGCCATATGATCGCAAGATTGAATCTTCCACCAAAATTTACCTGGCTCTGTGCTAATGAAGGAGAATTTTTCGGGCCATTTCATTTCATTAAATACCTTAAAATCTTGATTTAGTTCTGAAAAAAAAATTTTTAAATGAAAAAGAATAAAACATAAAAGCGTTTTTTAGAAACAAAACTTACTAATGATGTTGCCTTCATTTATTATTTTAACTTCATTTGCAGCAAGTGTTTTCTTTTCTCCCGTGTATTTTTCGTGAAAACCAGTGAGAATTTGCAATGAAGTATCCTCCTTTTTTGAACATGAAAAACATTAATTACTGGGGCAAAAAATTTTTTAAACTTACTTGGGGTAGCGTTATAATGGATGATCTTCGATTCTTCAGCATCACCTTTTTGTTTAATTTCAAGAAGGGTCTCGTCGTGAACCCCGTGAGACTCAGGTTTTACATTAGTCCGCATAGTAAGCCATTGGTACAAGTAGAGCATCAGTGCTCCCCCTATAGCACCAACGACAGCAGCGATTATTACTTCCATACACCTAAAACAATTCTTATTACACAATTGTTACTAAATTAAACATTTTGAAAAGTAAATAGCAACATGTTTTTGACAAGGGAAGATGACTGTGAGTAAAACACGATTGGAAAAGGTTGAAAAGGTTAATGTTTAAAAAATTTAAGATTTGTTTAAACTGTATAAAAGTACTTCAATGGGCATAAAATGAGCAAAAAAGAGGGAATAATAAAAGTGGGGTAAAAACGTGGTGGAAGGGCAGTATGTTAGTTCACAGCTGATAAGGATGGCGCAATTTTATGTCCGCATCCAGTGTGATGATGAAATCTGCTTTTGGCAAATTTAATCAATGTAGAAAGCCTAATTGTTAAAAGTGCAAATGCAGAAAGGGTCATATAAATGCAGACGAAGCAATAACGACAAAGACTTATAGTTAGAGACGCAGATGAAGGTTGAAATGGGAGAAAGTCGCGGCAAGAAGATATATCGGCGATCGAATTCGGAATTTTAGAACGGCAATTGTTTGCAGAAAATCCTAAATCGGCTCGAGTAGGACCTAGTTTATTATCATTTTGCAAAAACGACGGGTCAGATGATTCCGAAATCATCTGCACAGACATCAATTTTCAAGTCAATTTTCCTTTGGTATAGACTTGACCCGTCGTATACACTCGATTCAGGTTTCAGTATAACTTTTCTTGTAATTTACAACGAAAATACGTTGCCATAGCCGGTGAAGGTGATGCAATTTCCTATTTTGATTGCCAAAAGCGGCTATGAGTTCATTAATGCATTTTGATCGAAAATCTTGAATTTACGAAATTGCAGATGATTTCTCCAAGTATATCTGAAACAGGGATGGCTCAGTTTATAAATTAACCGTCAAATGTTTATAAAACAACGAAAATCTCAAAGAGCCATCCCTGTTCAACAGGTATACCAGTTTTTAAATTTTCTGTGGCTCAAACTGCCACGAAAATTTTGAGATGATCGGAGACATTGGTTGCTTACCTGTTAAGGTAAAATGGGGCAATCTTCGGCAAGTCCGAGGGGCTAGGAAGATCCGGGCGTCGGCGCCTCCTCATTCGGCCACTCGGGGGTTAGGGAGGCTGGATTCGTGGCACCTAAAATAAAAACGTATTAAACAAAAAGAAAACATAAAAAGCCGAAAATAAAAACTCACTTCTGAAGAAATAACGCTCCTTCTCCTTCAAAAAGCCCGGCCGGCGGTGGTACGGCTGAAAACTCCAATTTGTCATTTTTTGGGTAAATCAGGGGAAATAAAACGTACAAAATAGCAAAGTAAATTCATTTGAACATTTATAAACAAACAAAAACAGAAAAACAATGAAAAACAAGACAATAAATGAAGAATAGAGAAAATAATTTAAAACTCAAAATGCGCGTGCGCGCGAAAATGCCCTCACGTACGCTTAACGTCGGATACTCAGGCAACGGAGAACTAGCAGCTAAAGTCGTCGCTTTAGCTTTGGCTACGACTATAACAAAAAACACAATTTCATTTAAACTTTTTAACTAACTTATGCCAGATTTAAAACGTTTTTGCAAAGCAATAAATGAACCCTAGGCAGAAAAAAGGGAGAATCAGAAAAAAGAAATGAGGTTATATAGTGGGCTGAGCTGTATGCATATTGAAACAATTTTTTTTCAAAAACACAATGTTTTCAATTGAATGTTCCATAATTGGCTAGACTTCGGACGCCCTTTTTAAACAAATAGTACACAGTTTTAGAAGAATTTTACATTTCTGACAGCTGAAAAATAGCATTTTTAAAGCGTTTTCCTATTTTTCTCGATAGAATGACAAGTAAGCGTCAAGACATTCATTGCTCTATTGGATTCCTTATAAAGTTTTCAATCTTTTGCTGCTTTTGTTTATTTAAAAGGTTGTGTTTGAGGCGCGCCACACTGCAAAATGCGTAATTTCCTCGAACTCGGATGTTTTATTACAATTTGTTGCCTTCGATTACTAAAATTTGATTGAAATAGCCCAAAAATCAGAGTTCGTTATGACTGTAGAATGTAATTTGCCTTTTATGCGTCTTATCATTTCCCATTAAACGGGCGCGTAGCACATCCAGAACATTTGTTTCAGGGTCTTCAAGAATGCCAACATATTGGTTGTTGAAAAAACCACAGAATTAACCACTTATATACCCCAAAAATTCAAGAAAAAAGAGATAGTGTACCGAAAGAGGAGAGTGCAGACGGATCTGTTTAAAATTGTGATTCGTGATCGTGACGTCATTAGGACGTGAATACTCCGTGGAAAAGTTACTTGGCTGATTTGATTTAATAAAACAATGTCAACCCGATGAAATGAAGAAAAGTTAAACACAGAAAAAGCATTTATCAATTGGGGTGTCGATCGTAAACCCGCTCCACGGCTAAAACACTGCTCCAGCGTCAACAACGTCCCTTTGTGATAAAAAGTCACAATATTTATAGATTTAGATTTTTTTACAGAAACACAAACTGACTTTGTCTCTGTCTCTCTCTCTCTCTCTCTCTCTGTCTGTGTCTTTGTTTTGAGTTTAATACATTAGAATAATTTTGTAAAACCCCTTGACTGACCCTTTAATACAAATTATTTTGAAAAATGTAATTCGGTGTTTCTGAAGCCACCTTTTTTCGATTTTCACGAAATTGCTACCTCAAGGAAGACAACGACAAAAACCAAACCAATAACTTTTTTCTGAATAGTACCCTTTCGCTTAACAAATCTGAAATTTTCCCCGCTCAATTTGCATTTTTTTTAAAGCTTAAAAGCTCAGGAGAGCCTTCTAAAAAGGCCCTAAAAATGTGTATTTTTTTAATGTATTTTTGAAAAAGTAAATAGTCTCCCCCGTACCAAATCGGCGACTGGACCAAGCCATAGCTAGACATGTTAGAGAGGAAAGGTCAGAGTCCGACGACCAGGCAGATTTGGGTAGAGACGCATATAAAGGGAGAGGAGAGCTGAGTTTAGAGACGCAGAGGGAAAGGGCAGAGGTCAGAACACAGATTGTTAGAGACGCAGAGGGGAAGCCAAAGGGATGGACGGTTAGAGATGCAGAGACATACTGCCTAAGATCTTGAATGGTTGGAGACGCAGAGAGCCAGAGAGGTTAGAGAGATATAGAGAGTTAGAGAGACAGACACAGAGAGAGAGAGAGAGAGAGAGAGAGAGAGAGAGAGAGGAGAGATAGAGAGAAGTGAAGAGAATCTAGTGATAAATGTTTTATTGGACCGGGTACAAAGTAGACAATCCAATCTCCTTTTTATCTCCTTTCAGCCAGGTGAATATTTGCCTCCTCGGGCGACGGAAGAGGAGAGTGCAGACGGCTCTGTTTAAAATGTGATTCGTGATCGTGACGTTGTTAGGACGTGAATTATCGGGGTCGAAGCTACTTTGGCTGATTTGATTGACAGTATATCGAATAGATTTGAAACAGTGAAGTGATGTGGCAAAAAGCCCGATTAAAGAACTAAGACTCTGTCTTTGAACAGTTTTGCCACATCATTCCACTGTTTCAACACTGAAATTAACATCTTTACAGTTTAACGTTGACATATTTGATCCTAAATGTAAGCCAAGTACAGCAATCAATTAGCCTAGTGCCTGCCTGAGTATCTTTTACAGTAAGTCCAATTTAGACAAAATTAGAGTCATTACAAAAAAACCAATTCCAAAAAGTCAATTTTATTGTGTTTTTCAACAAAAAAAGTCCATCTAGCATTTCTCTCTCTTTCCAATAGGACAATGCCCTTTTTCATCATAATCACGTGGTCTAGTATGTCCTATAAACCGTTTCTGTGCGCCGCTGAAGGTCGTTTTGACCTGTTTGGCTTAAAATGGAGACAGTTTGAACTTCCGCAATGTTTTTTGGGTGATGTAAAGCTGAAACAAATAGTTTAAATTGAATTCAGATAGCTCGTTGAGTATCATTTTCAGAAAACAATCTTCATTTGGAAGAGTTAGGAATGGATGAGAGAATGAGAGGGTTATAGAGACAAAGTGAACAGTTATAGAGCCAGACGACAGAGAGTTAGACACGCAGAGGAAACGGTAGAAGGATTGATCTATTGAGGCATACACCATGCACACATGTCTCTTTCTCTGTCTCTCTTTCTCTCTCTCCCTCTCTCTCTGTCTATGTCCCTGACTCTGTCTCTATTTCTTTTTCTCTTTTTTATTTCTCTTTCTTTTATCACTTGGTATTTAAAAAAATAATATTTCCCAAAACTGTGAACACAAATGGATATATACCAATTTATTCGACTTTAGGACATTTCTGTAGCTTCGGTTAACCTTTTTCCAGCGAGGAAGAGGATGGCGGCGAGGACGATGAGGGTTTTCAAGAAGGCCAACATGTTGGTTGTTGAAAAAACTACAAAATTCACCACTTATATATCCCCAAAGTTCAAGGAAAAGGGGCGGGGCGAAGGAGATAGTGTACCAAAAGAGGAGAGTGCAGACGGCTCGGTTTAAAACTGTGATTCGTGATCGTAATGTTATTAGGACGTGAATACTCCGTGGAAAAGTTACTTGGCTGATTTGATTGAATATTATCTTCGATAAAACGGAGTTATTTGATAAAACTCATTTTTACCTACAACTACTTTCAGCAACTTTTTACATTTTGCTAAACTATTAGGAAAATAGACGCGGAGAAAAATTCTTCGTTTTAGTGATATTCAGCCTGAAAGTCCTCAAAAGCGGGTCTCTGTCGAACCGCAGATGGAGAGCCGAACGGTCTGTGTGTCCGCTGTTTACCAAAATAGCGCAACAGTGTGTGAAAGTAAGAGACGCAGACTGAAACATTTCAGTGAAGCAACCGTCAAAATTCCTTTTTCTTTTGATTTGAAAACTCGCATGCTTGTGAATTAAATTCAAAACGGTAAAAAAGAAAACTTTAAGTTAAACCATGCGTACATACATATTAATCAAAAAATAAAGTATTCAGACCGATTCTCACATTTAAAGTTTCCTAAATACAGACCTTGAAAGAGAAACAACAAAAAAACAACAAGTATTCTTGAGAACTCACCTTGCAAAACAGACTGATGCAATTTTTCCATAACAATTCCCATAGCCAAGTCGTTTTCCTTAATTATGCCCAAAATTTGAACAATATTTTGATGAAACGAATTCTGAAAATTAACTTTATATTTTTATAAAATAGCAAACCGATAAGGCGGCTATTTCCCGAATTGATTTATTGCAATCGGGTGTTTTAAAGATTTTGATAGCAACCTCTCTACAAACCATTATAATTGTATTAACCTAATTAGTTTTACCCATACATATCGGAAGTTGCTCTGTGAACTGCTCCATGAGTTCCTAAACCTATACACTCCCAATTTTGGAAGTCCAGCCTAGCAAAACTTTTACTCGCTGAAATTCTATTATTTGGGTAGTTTACATTACTCACCTGAAGTCTTTTTGATGAAAGAGATTTTTCTAATAGTGCTAGTGGAAGTTAAATTCCTCTTCTTCAACCATTTGGCGATCCAATCAACTGCGAACACAAAGGCTGCCGAAGCGACACCGATGATAAACAATGTGAGTTGTTGATTCATTGAATGGACCCTTAAAGTGATTTTAAACTATTTTATACTATTTTTTCAGATATTCATCCTCAAAGTGATGGCAATAAGCAAAAGTCTGCCAATTCTGCAGATGGGTCGAACGCCTTGGTGTCCGACGTTTACAGAAACAGCGATATACTGAGATTTAACTTTTTTTTCTCTCGATTTTTTGGCCCGGGTTACGGTAGCTCAAAAATTTGCACAGAAAAATTTCAAAAATTTTGCACTTTGAAAGTCCTATACATTTTTATGCGTAGAATTCGATGTGGAAAACGACTATCAGAATCAAAAAATTAAAAACGACCATCATCTTTAAAATTTCAATTAAAGGTGAAAAATAGGCCAAAAAACGCCCAAAAACGCGATTTTTCGCAATTTTTTCATTTTGTCATTTCAATGTTTCCGCCAAAAAAGGGTTCATTTCGTTATTTTCCGATGTTTACGACTCGTCCTTACAAAATAATGATGGGCTGCAAAAAGCTAAAAAAAAGTTGTGAAGCGGATCCTTAAAATCAATGTGTGCCTTTGCTATCATATCTTGGAGTGGGCGTTAGGCCTAAGGAGCCCATTACCAAATAGTGCGGCGCCGCGGTCGTTGATAACGGCGAGACAGTATAGGGTAAACATAGAAACGATAAGGGACCAGTTTGGAAGCTAAATCATTGAAACAAAAAACACACACACACAGGGAGATCAAGGGCCAGTTCGATCTGGGCCGACTTTAAACAAATCTTTGGCCAATCCTAGTTTCCCCATTTTGGGGTCTTTGCGTTTGTCAAATGATACCAGACGCCAAATTGCGTACAAATATTGACTTTTACGCATATGTACGTACTACTCCGTTACATTTGGGCGTCGCTTTTCATAGAAGTTGTTTCAATGATATTAACGATTTGATGAGGAGTTTACCTTAGGTTAAGTCAAAATTGGTTGGCTCGTTTAAAGGGGAAGGACTTCGTAAAATTGATTTTTCAAAGTCTCTTTGCAATTATTTCATCGAATAGATGCCGTTCACAACAAAACATTGACATTCTGATGATGGTACCATTGGGAACAGCGAGCCTTAATTTTAATTTGCTAGTTGGTGAAACATTGCTATTATTTAGTTTTATCAATTCTCCCAGTTTAAAATTAGTTAATCACCTGAGAATTGGATTGCAATAGTTTTCAAATAGGAAAACAGTAAAAAACTATATTTTGTTAAAAAATGAAAAAGACAGGATAAAGTTTAAACCATTTGAATGATTCAAAAAGTGTACAATTAAAATTTATTCTCTCTAATATATTTCCATCAAAATTTTAAATTATGGTAATGTTTCAAATTCGAGTTGTTTCCGATTGGATATTATATAAATTGGAATCCAGGCAATTAAAAAAATTGCGTTTAGTAGCTTGAGAAACGATTGTATAGTTCTGTTCGTCTGCCTAGTTAAAAGTGAAAAATTTGTGTAATTTTGCATTGTTTTCGTTTTTACCCATACCACATCTCAAAATTTTAGAAAATATTCAGCCCCTGTTTAGTATTCATCTTTTTGGCGCAGAAACAAAATATAGCGTTGTTTATTTTTTGGTGGGGTTTGGTTCAAACGCAATGGTTTATATAGACTACTCGGCTTCTAAATAACCTTTAAATCAAAACTAAACGGTAAATTAATAGGTTACAAACTACAAAAACAATACGTATTTTTACATTGACGTCATTATTTATCATACGGCCATGGTATTTATAAGCCCACGGTTTGGCCACTTTTCATCAACCATGCGGTTCATCTTGGCATTTAGCAGGGATTGCCGTGAACGTACTTCGTGCATGCAGAAATGTGGAGGTTTTGTGCAGAAGTGAATTATCTTTGAAAACAAAATTATTTTTCGATTCAGGGTTAAGAAAAACTGCTCCGAAGACTATTTGAATCGGCTGATTGAGTGCTTAGGCAGAAAATGAAATAAAGCACTAAAGAATGCAAACAAAATGTTATTGTACTGGTTTTTGTTATTTAAAGTAATTGATTTATTTTTTTTGTTTTTTTTTAAAATTCTTTCAAGAGTTTAATCTTTTTACTCTTAAAAAGATTAAAAGGTTTAATCCGTTTTCTGTTCATCACCTTGAAAGAAAAAAAAGTTTTATCAGGAATTAGAAGGTAAAAATAAATGTTAATTTGATAAACTTTTCTTTGTTTCAAAAAGTATAGAAAGCTAGAATATCAATGAATAGTCGTTACTATTTTAATATGCTGATTTTTTCAATGTTTCAAACGGGTGTTTAATATTCGTTAGATTTGAGTTTCTTTAGTAACTCTATCATTATATTTGAAATATGTTTTCTAAACAAAAACAAAATATAAATATTATTTGACTACAAACTACAAAAGTGTACGTGCAGGTAAATTAAACGTCACTTTCTATTGACTGGGCAAGGGATATATAATTCCAGGACTTAGACAATAAAAATGAATAATGCGGTTTTTCTTTATCGCTTTTCTTTTCTTTGTCAACGCAATCGCCAGCGTTTTTGAAAAAGATATTTTATCATTGAACACGGAAATATTGTTTAATAACCAAACTTTTCATGAGGAGTTTTAACCTTATGTTGTCAAATGTTTCAAGCTTTTTTTGTTATTTTTTGTTTGCCTGTTTGTTGTGATAACCTATCGATCTCTTTTGAAACTATTCGTTTTCATTTTTGAAACAGTGGAGTGAGGCGGCAACAATTGTCTAAGACTAGACTTTTCTGTTTCAATTTTCTTTTGCTCCCAAGTATTTTATCCGGTTCATAGTTGTTTTTTTTTTAAACTCATACCACTCTTTCAAACTTGTTTTCTTATTAGAAAATTTTCGGTCTTGATAATTTATCCGATTTGTTTCAGGTCATAGGCAAAATAAAATACACAAAAACTTATTTTTACACGGCTGGTCTGTTCCTGGCAAACAATAGCACAAATTAACTGCTATGTTTCAACTTGAATTGAGGAGATTATTATTTGACTACAAACTACAAAAACAATACGTACCAGTAAACGTCACTTTCTATTGTCTAACAAAAGGATATATAACCCCAGGGGTTGGACACTGAAAATCAATCATGCGGTTCTTCTTCATCGCTTTTCTCGTTTATGTCAACGCAATCGGCGGCGTTTATGAAACAAATATTTTATCCTTGGACATGGAAGTATTGTTTAATAAACATACTTTTTTCCCAAAGTAATAGTTCAGGAAAAGTGCAAGCTAGCAGAAGAGTGCCGCAGTTATACAAATTGCTATGCATCATGTGAAGGAATTCTGAATCTGTGAGTTCATTAGGAATACAATACAGTAATGATGGTTTTAGGGTTGAGCTCGGCTGCAACTCTACAATTGCGGATGCGATGGAGGAGTGCTTTCAGAGATTTGGCCCATCCAACATAACACAACTCTAAAATGATCGATTCAATGAAATGGTTATAAACAAATTTTTATATTTTTTTATTTTATATTTTTATGGTATGAAACATAGTCTCAGTTCTAGTTTCCCCATTTCAGACCTTAGCTCTTGTAAAAAGACACCAAACGCGAAATTGCGTACAAAAACTATGGTGTGAGCATGCGGACGCAATACTGCGTTAGGGTTACGTTTGCAAATTGTTGGAAAACTAGAATAGGCCACGAGAATAGTTTCCGATAACTAACAAAATTATTATAACAAAAAAACGCAGAATTAAAAGTTTAAAAAAATTTATTTGAAACAGTGGGAACACCGAAACTTTTAATCATTTTAAAGAATTTTTTTAAAAACCCATACTCATGTTGCAAGCGTTTTATATTATTGAATACTTCCCGGTCTCGATAATAGATCCATGTGATGTAATGATGTTAGTTTCCACATTGAAATAGTGGACACAAGGATTAAATTTAAAAAAAAACTATATCGCACCTTTCAATTTTGTTTGAAGCATTTCAACCGCTCTCATAGATTACATTAAAAAAACCCCATACCACTGTTTCAAGCCATTTTTGTTATCAGACGATTTGTCAGTTTTAATAATTCACCCATTCTGTATGCATCCCCCTTGTGAATTTAAAAATCAAATTACTTTTTCTGGTATGTTTATAGCAATCAATACAATAAAATAACTGCCATATTTCAAAATAAACTGAAAATATAAATAAAATTTCCTGTTGTTAGACTACAAACTACAACATATATACGCACCAGTGAATTAAACGTCACTTTCAATTGTCTGGTCAAAAAATATATAACCCCAAAGATTTGAAAGTTTTCATCAATCATGCGGTTCATCTTCGTCGCTCTGCTCTTCTATGTTTCCATCGGCGTTGTTATGGCTGAGGATTTCGATCCTAAGGAGTTAGCGGTAAGGCCTTAACTTTGATGTGTGTGAAGATCGGACATCCGGTACCTTAACGACAGTAACACTTTTTGGCTCTAAAAATGGAGAAATCTATTTTTAAAAACTAAAACCACCTTTTAAATTATAGTAGATTTCCGAAATCCAAAACACCAAATGATCCCACGCGAACGTTCCGACTTTGAGCCAAAAACTTAAGAAAGGGTAATGAAACGCAGAACCAAATTATTTCTTTTAAACTGTATTTTTATTTGAAAAATAATAATTTTTACAAATAATAAATACTAATTTTTACAATCATTTCAAAGTTGCACAGATGAATGCTTTGCAGGAGTTAATGCGTAGATCAATTTCGGGTAAACATGAAGCCTTTTTCACGGAATACACTACGTTCGAGGCTACCGTATTCCTTTTTTGGCCTTATACCGTACCAATTTCTTTGGTTAACAACTGTTTAAAAGGTATAGCTAGTGTTTCATAAAAAAACACTACTTTTCTTTTGTTTTTAAAACATTTTTTTTACAAAAACCATTTACAAAATATTTAAAGGGCACAATTGCCTTTATTCCAAAGTTTTACTATTTTTTTATTTTGACGAGACCAATTTTTACATAATGTCCTGTTTGTTTGCCAATTCATAAATTTGCTTTTGGTTTTGATGGTTTTTTAGAAAATCCATTGTTTTCATTATAATCATAAATTCGTTTGGAAACATGGAAAAATACTATTTTTACAAGTTTCTAAAACATTTACCTCAACCGTTCCAACCTGAGAATGTTAGAAAAAAGTCATCTACATGCAGCCAAGTAATTTAAAAAAAAATTATTTTTAAAAGAATTTCGTTGTATCAGTTGGTTTAATTAAAGTTTTTGGTATTTTTTCATTTTTGTTTTGAGACAAAATATGAATTTTTATCAAGAAAAAATCACAACAATAAAATTTGTTTAACAAAATTTTTTTTTCGGTCAAAATCACGATATCGATCGATCTTACAAACATTTTGTCTTAAAAAAACAATTAAAATCCACTTTTTCAGAAACTGTGTAAGGCTTTGATTACTTATTGCCGTGAGTCTGACAAATGCGTGAAGCAATGTGACAGTTTGGTGAATAAGTAAGTTTTTTTAAGCAATAATTAAAAAAAACATTTTTTTCCTCCAGAGTTGAATCCGATTGCACGATGGAGAACGGGGGCGCACTGACCGAATGCAACCATTTGGCCGTTACCGGAAGACCACTGGGACAATGAGTTTGGTTGGGCACTTCGATATGATTCGAATAAAGGGATATTAATTAAATTAAATTAGTATTTTTATAAAATAAAGTTAAGGTTGACTTGAAACACGTAACTAATTCGGATTTCTTTGATAAAATGAAGTGTTTTGAAAATTAGTGATGATAATTTTAATGTTTCGTTTACATCCTATTAAAAATTTGGAACTAACAAGATAGTAGAGGCTCGAGCCAAGGTTTGTAAATTTGTGATTTTTATCAACTGAAACCCTTTTCTACTTTTATGAGTTCATTTTTTAATAATATGCAAATTGTACAACTCAATGTTTTGGCAACTCCATACAAATATTTCACTACCCAAGATTGGCAGTTGATGGTTCGCCAGATATCCAATCTGTAATCAATTATTTATTTGAGCACGTTTACCGCAAAAAAGTGCGCCATAGTGAAACCTAGACATTTTGAAGAAAACGTTAGCGTTTAAAAAATTATATACATTGAATTTTTTCAAAATATAATTTAACTATTTTTGAAAGTTCAGTTTTTCAAAGAGTTGGCAAAAAAAAAGCAACTTTACGTACAATCTGACACTATTATGCCAACTCTCATGTGTTGTAACTTTTTCAGTATAACACATACACACAGGCACACACACACCTACACTTTTCTATTTTCACAGGTGAAAGTATTGTCGTCAATGGGAAAATAATATTTTTAGGCAAAATATTTACTAAACCTATTTAATCCTACAAAACAAAACAAAAAAACCGAAAATCGCGGGCTCATTTGTTTTAACAGTGTCATGGTCACCCAGTTTTCGTGTGAAACACGAACGACAAAACAAATTTCTTTCTCATTGTTCATTTGGTGCAGTTTTTTTTCAGGTGTAACATGCGCAAGGAAACCCAAAAATCAATGTCATAATTCCCTTTCTTTTGGTCTTTTTTGCAGGTTGTCAGCAAGGAGAAGACAGCTGCCAGACTGCAATGACAGTTGGTAAGTAATTAGAGAGAGGGAGAGAGAGAGAGAGAGAGGGAGAGAGAGAGAGAGAGAGAAAGAGAGATTGTTTGATAATTTGTGGATATTACAACACCATTAATCTCTTACCGAGACTCAAAATATCTTACCTTGTTCTTAATAAAATAAATAAATTTAAAATTTAAAAATACAAATTCACATTGACACCAACTTTAAGCTTAAATTTTTTTTATCGCTTTGAATTGTTCATTCGATTAAATTATAAAAAAAAGCTTATTTTCTTTAATATTCAAATTTTACAGTTCAATGTTTTGGCAACTTCAAAAAAAGGAAATTTCACTACCTAGGGTTGGTAGTTCTTGGTTGGTCAGGTTATTAAACTATAGGCATGCGTTTTGTTCTAGACAAATTTAATTTAAAAACACAATAGTTTAAAAAAACCGGAAAAATTCATCTCCTTTCCAAAGTTTCATACAACATATTTTTACGAGTTCACGAAAACTTGTAAGAAATATGAAAATTGTGAAACTTTGGAAAGAAGTTGAATTTATAGTTTTGGCTCTTATTTCGAAAAGAGCTAAATTAACCCAGACATGGTTCCAAAATTAAGCATAAAAATAGGAAAATGATGGTTGATAAATTGTTTGAAACTTAACAATAGTTTAGAATGTGTTACCTGCTTTTTATTATGTTCTCACCGTGCTGAGTTTCATAATTTTGTTGATTTGTTTGGTTGATTTAAATTTTGTTTTAATATTTACTTTTTTTTAAATGTTTCAATGAGGGAAAAAAGAAATTCCAAATTTGAAGAAGGTCGTTTACAAGAGGCTAAAAGAGATGCGTACGCCCATTTGTTTTGTCATGGTCACCCCAGTTTATAGGCGAAGGTAGAACGCCTATGCGATTTTTTCTCTTTGTTTGTCGCATCGCATGCTTCAGTTGGTGTTATTATTTTCACTTCTGTTGAAAATCTGAATTAAACTTCTCACTCACTCACTCAATTTATCTCCTTTTTACTGTTACTCTCCAGTTTCAGCTCAATCAAACTGCAATCTAACCCAAATCCAAGAAATGTGCGGGGCAGATCTCACCTGCATTATCCCCGCCTGTAGAAAATGTCTTGGCGACATAACTGATTTTACCAGCCGTAAGGCCTTATATTTACTCTGAACCACAATTTCAGAGCAATTCTGCCGTTCTTTATATATATGTACTTGTGGAACGATTGACATACTTCCAATTGTCAAAACTCTACAATCTTTTCAACTGACCTGCAAAACAATTGACGCTACTTGTAATCGATAACCTTGTGTACCAGTGAGGGACTTTTTCTGTTTTTTTTGGGATTTGTATATTTTTTGGTGATGCGATTGATGTTATTATTTGTATAATGGAAATAAAGTGTTTTGAAAACTTTTGTAAAAAGATAGAAAGAATAATAAAATTAGAAAACGAAAATTTTTCTTCATTTCAAAGTTTCAAACATTTCTCATTTTTTTACGAGGTTTACAATATAGAATTCTGTTCTGGTTTATCTGATATTATTATTGCAAGCAAAGTTGTCAAAAAACAATCATTTATCTTTTAAAGCTTATTTTGTAAAACAAAAACTTGAATTAAAAACCTTTTATAAATTTTAATGTGTGTTTTGTTTCAGAATAAAAGAGGCCAGGAACTAATTCTTATTTTGCTTTATAAGTATCAATTTGTACTGAAACATGAAAGCGCACAATTTATATTTTTTTTTAATATTTTTTAATGTTTTAGTGTGAAACTGTGACAACAATTTACGCATTAGCAAGTTTGCTTTCGCTTTTCCGTGTGTGGAATACATCCTACGTCGAAATTACATTTTAATTTTCTTTAAAAGTATAAATTCGCTTTGGAACATGGAAACTCATTATTTTTACCATGCTTTTGAAGCAAAATTGTACGTGTATATCGAGATCACATTTTTAATGAAACGATTATTTTACTTTGCTATAATTAATTTTAGAATGAATATGACCTACAACTACTATTTTTTAATACTTCTGAGTGTTATGGATTGTTGAACTTTTTCTTCTTCATTTATCTAAATTTTAAAGAAACGTTTATTATAAAAAAATGCTCTGTTGCATTTTTGGGATTTTTTTGTTTGGGTTATGCGATTGATGGTTGATGGTCCATTTCAAATTTGTAATGGAAATAAAGTGTTTTAAAATTTTTTGTAAAAAGATAGAAAGAGGAGGTTAAAAAGCATAAACGAAAATTTGTCTTCATTCCAAAGTTTCACAAAATTCATATTTTTTACGAGTTTGATTTTTCAGAGTATAGAATTCTGTTCTGGTCCATTTCAAATTTGCACACATTTTAGCTAAGAAACTGTCCCAAAGGGATATATTTCTTTTAAAAAAACTTATTTATTTATTTTGTTTTTTAAGAGCCGATGTCAGTAAAAGTCGAGCAGGTCTGTGACGTAGGATTTTTTCATAGTCTTCGATTTTGCCGAAAAGTTGTCAAAAGTCATTAAATGGGCTAAATATGACATTCTGAAACTTTTAGGTCAATATTGATTTTTGGTCCCGGGTTACGGTAGGTGACCCTCGGTTACGGTAGTTTCTTTCAAACTTGACGAAATTTAAATCTGAAAAAACTAAACGATAGCTTTTTAAATTCTGAAAAACATTGTGATTGATCATTTTATATGTTTCACCTGAAAATTTTTCACTAGGGCCGAAAAACCGCAAAAAAAGTGAAAAAATATCGGTTTTTCGCATTTTTCGACCCTTCACTGTTTAGACGGGAATGAATCTGACCATTTATTCGGAAAATAGAGATGATTTCACGCATTCTCAAAAAAACGACTTTGAAAATCGGAGTGCCCCATCATGTCGAAAATTTGGACCAAACATGCCTAGTTTGCAAAAAAATAGCCTAATTTTTAACGTTTTCGCTTGAAAAGTGAAAATTAAAGCTATTTTCGTCCTCAAAATAATGAAAACTACTTAACTAACGCATAAAACATGATTTGGCCTCGATGTTGGGTGGTGCGCGCGGTGCGCGAAATTGTTGCATGGTGCGCGGCGCGCGCGACGAAATCAAGCGGGGGCTGGCCCGAAACTTACCGCAACCTAATCATACTGTATATCAATCGACTCTGCATGGTTTGCAAAAGTTAAACAAGCGTATATAAAGCTGTGAGTTGGAATCGCGATCATCTTTTACTAAGGAAATCTTTGAAAAGGACAATTTCACTGGTAAAATTAATTCATTGAACGAACCCAGTGCTAGCAATCGAGTTTACAGATGATTGATATACAATATGATTAGGTTGCGGTAAGTTTCGGGCCAGCCCCCGATTGATTTCGTCGCGCGCGCCGCGCACCATGCAACAATTTCGCGCACCGCGCGCACCACCCAACATCGAGGCCAAATCATGTTTTATGCGTTAGTTAAGTAGTTTTCATTATTTTGAGGGCGAAAATAGCTTTAATTTTCACTTTTCAAGCGAAAACGTTAAAAATTAGGCTATTTTTTTGCAAACTAGGCATGTTTGGTCCAAATTTTCGACATGATGGGGCACTCCGATTTTCAAAGTCGTTTTTTTGAGAATGCGTGAAATCATCTCTATTTTCCGAATAAATGGTCAGATTCATTCCCGTCTAAACAGTGAAGGGTCGAAAAATGCGAAAAACCGATATATTTTCACTTTTTTTGCGGTTTTTCGGCCCTAGTGAAAAATTTTCAGGTGAAACATATAAAATGATCAATCACAATGTTTTTCAGAATTTAAAAAGCTATCGTTTAGTTTTTTCAGATTTAAATTTCGTCAAGTTTGAAAGAAACTACCGTAACCGAGGGTCACCTACCGTAACTCGGGACCAAAAATCAATATTGACCTAAAAGTTTCAGAATGTCATATTTAGCCCATTTAATGACTTTTGACAACTTTTCGGCAAAATCGAAGACTATGAAAAAATCCTACGTCACAGACCTGCTCGACTTTTACTGACATTGACTCTTAAATTGGAACAAAACGAAATTGGCGAGTTGGTTTTTTGTGTTTGTTAGCGTAGAAGACCGAACAAGAATTAAATCATATTTTGCTTTGTAAGAATAAATTTGATTTGAAACATCAATAACACAAAATTTATTTTTGGCTTTTCGAAATTGTCACTTTCAATTTTTTCAATATGTGCTTACCTAGAAATTGACGAATTTTATTCGTTCTAGAGTTTACTTTTTTTTCTTCAAAAAAAAAGCTGTAATAATTTTGCTTGCTTCCAACCATTGCCTGAGTATAACAACTTTTTGCCATTAACAAAAAACGACCTTCTCTTGGATCGATTACCTTTCATTTGTTTCAGTTATTTAGCAAACATATTGAAACTTTAAATCACATAAAATAACAGATTTCTCACTTTGGAAAAAACATTTTTTTTGGTAAATAATTTTTTAATTTTTTAGATAGATGTCAGTAAAAAAGCTATATTTACTTAATTAATTATACTCAATTAACATCAATTAATTATTCACTCTTTTTTGGACAATCAAACATGATGAGGGGGAAAATCTGAAATCGCAAAATCGTCAAAGAAAAATGTTTCAATTAGTGTATATAGACCAGGAGTTACGGCCCGCCTTCGGCGGTCCTACACTCCTGGGGCGGCCTCTGGCCGCACAGTTAGGCGGCCTTCGGCCGCAAAGCTATCAAATGTACCCCATGGCAAATTTTAGGCTCATGCTAATTTTCGCCCTTCTCACCGAATTACCGGTCTCCTACATAGGAAATGCGGCCGACCATATTTTTGCCTAACACGTTGCGCTGTTAACAAAAAGAAAGAAACGGCCAAGTGTATATAAGGATGAATTATGGCGAATGATTATTGTTCAATTCAAATTGCAAAATTCAAGCAAAAAAGAAAATTGTGCGGTTTATGAAACGTCGGCGTTATTGACCGATCTAAGAGAAAAGGTTCACGTTCTAGAACTCCATCAAACGTTAATTTTTTTAGCGACTTCAAAAGTTTAGTGTAACACAGAACTCATTTTAAAAATTCACACCACTTTTTGTGATAAATATGCGCATCAGTTCTGAAAACGAAACTTAAAACAAAAATAATTTCACCAACGTTTTAAATAATAAATGTTTTCCACACAAAACGTTTCTATTGTTCTCATTAGTGGAATAGTTTTTTAATGGCAGTCTAGCAATACAAAGTCGTCTGCTTAGGATTCTTGAGATATAGAACGCAAGACCTCAACATTAAATGTTGATATTTTTGCAGGTTTCAAAATTTTGATGTAACACAGAAGTCCTATTAATAATGTTGTAGAGCAATGTGAAAGCAAACATTAAAGTTTTTTTTGACAAAAACTTCACAATAGAAAGAAGAAAACACGTTTTCTTTTTGAAAACAAAATTAATCGAATTTTGAGTTTGTCTTATCAAATTGAGATAAAACTGATTTTTGAAAACATTTTCCCCATGTTTCATTCTACTGGTTTTACACAAATGAGCTGATTTTTGCATTCTGTAGATTCTGGTTTATGACCTGTTTGTTTCATATTAATTTCATTGAAAGGGTTTTCATGTTTTATTTGTTATCAAGAAATTGTACTATCGAAACCACACAACATCAAGGTACTTTCACGAAACATTTCATCTGAAATCTGAAACTTTGAATTAATTTAATTCTGAAATCCTTGATGAAATCTCATCTCGCGGTCAATGTACACACGATCTCTATCACCCTTCGGTCCGCTCCGGTCATCATTACCGGCTGCCGGGGGTTTCCCGGCAGCCGGCTGGCTTGAATGGCCGCGCGGGCCGAATTGGGGCAGCCGCTCGCCAACCAACAGATACCGCGCGCCGCCGCGGACACAAACTGAGTGGAGTCTTCCGGGGTCACGGGACCTTTTTTATTGCCTCTGCGTCTCTAACTCTTTGTCTCTGTCTCTGTCTCTGTCTCTGTCTCTGTCTCTGTCTCTGTCTCTGTCTCTGTCTCTCTCTCTCTGTCTCTCTCTCTCTCTCTCTCTAAAAACGCCCACGCCCTTCTTCCGATCCCCAAACTCTCGCATATTTCTCACGCGTTGCACCCTATCGGCTATTGTCCGTAACAGGGTCCAAGGTCAACGAGGGAAACCGCAAAGTCGCGGGGACATCCTCGGGACGATGCATCGATTATCGCCATGCCTCTCTTTTAAAGCTGCTTTTGTATAACAATTTGCTACAAAAAACCACTTTTTCTTAATTATGTTTGTAAAATACATCAGTCAGTTCCTTCAATGTTTCGACGCCACTATGGGTGATTCTCTTTATCTACTTCATTCATATGAACATTTTCACCATTTTTTATATGATTTTGTGGAAATTTACAATATTGGTCCCTTGTTTTTTGCCCACAAAATTTGAATTGCTTAATTTATGTTTTTTTTTGTACTTAAAACAATTTACCCTAGAAATTTTGCAATAATTCTAAAATTTCAACTTTCAAGAGCCGTTTGTCATTTCAAAAAAAAAAAGTTTCCACGATATGGCCAAGTCATATAATTGAAAAATTTGGACTTTACTCAAATTCAAATTCATTTATCGGAATTTTCGTTTGACTGTTTCAACCAAATAGGAAAAGTTTGGGAGATTGCTTACCCCAATAAGCCGTTTGTCTTCGAAAACGTAGAATTCGTTGTTCAACTAAAAATAATCAATGTTAAAGGGTCAATCCGGCACCTTTTTCACCTTTCCACTTTTTTGGCTCAAAAGCTTCGCCTTGGCGTTGAAAACAATAACCGTTACTTTATTTTAAACCCAAATGGCCAGATTTCGAGAAAAGTGCTTCCAAACAGGCCGTTTTTGACCAAAAGTGTCGACAAACGCCGACAAGCAATGGAAAATTAAGACCAAAATTAGAAAAACGTGAGAAATAAAAAGGTGCCGGACTACTCCTTTAACTCTCTTTTTAGATGAGTTTGTTTTTGTAAACAAATAAGCTTGCAGAATTTTTTAAAAATTTTGTTTTAAAATTGTTTTGGTGATTCTTTGTTTCACAGAATTGAGATATTCATTGTAGAGATTTTTAAACGTTTTCTTCAAAGCTGTGTGTGAAAACTGTAAAAAACATCGGCCTAAAACAGAAAACAATCAGTGTTTACTCCATTTATGAGTTTTGTTTTGGTTGTACTCTCTTTGTATACTTGCATTCTTTTTGTAATATTTGTTTATAAAAACGTTTTTACAACGAATATTCGAATAAATTTGTTTTTTTTTCACTGTTTCCACCATGTAATAAATGATCAATTGTTGCTTTTTGCATGTTTCGTCTTCTTGTAGCTAAATTTCTAATTAAAGTTCTACAATTCTAGGGGGAAAATGCAGTTTTTTCTTTCAACGTTAATCATATACAAATGCATTTACAAAGTTTGCAATATTAGAATCCACATTAGCGACTACTCTCTAATTAAAAAAGAAAAACTTTGACAAATTTATCTTTTTTGTACTTTGAAAAATTCGTTTAATTACTTTGACATATCACTTTCACTAAAAATATTTTAACAGTTAGTGATAAAACAGTATGGTTTATAGTAGTAGTCAAACAAATAAAATCTGTTTTATAGCTTTAAAAATGTCTTTTTTTATATCTCCCGCACCCGATCGAACCCCACCGTTTGAAACGGTCACTCCTGATTCAGTCTACGGGTGGCGATTCCAAATTTAAAAAAAAACAATGTTTGCTTTATTTTTATAGTTTGTAAACTATTATAATGTATTTTTATTGTAATTCTGTTTTTTGTTTAATTTATCTCATATTTTCCAATTTAACGTTTTAAAAAAAGTAAATTTGGTGCTTTACTGGCTTCACTGTTTCAACAATTTAAGAAATGATCCGTTTCGATTTCGCTCATCAATGAGTTTCTGGTTTGCATTTTTAAATTCAAAAGATAAGCTGTTGTCTTTTTGGCTTAAAGAATTCAAATGTTCATTCTCTTTTAATACAAGTTTCATTTTTATTCTACTCCGATTGCGTACTCTCAATTTTTTGTATCAATTTAGAACACGTTTTTCAAAATGAATTTTAAAAAAATGATTGTTTCACTGTTTCAACCACATATGAAATCATCAGTGGTTGGCTTTAGAAAGTTCAAAAAACTCAATTTCTAATTGATGTTCTACATTCCTTGGAAAACTATTGCGGGTTTTTATCTTTCAATTCTTTTACAAAGTTAGCCATATTAGAATCCAAACCAGCGACTATTTTCAGTTAAAAAAGAAAAAGTTTTCATTTTTTGAATAATTTCTTCACTCATTTTGAAGTTTCACACCCATTAGAAGTATTTTAGTGTTAGCGACGAATGATAGCATTTTGATAACCAGTTTAAAAAATAAAATTTATAAAAGAGAACCCTTTCATTAAATGAAAAAAGCGGCTGATTTTAAAAAAATAAGTCCAAGGAAAAAATCTTTTTAATTCGTTTTGTTACTTTACTGTTTTGCCTAATCTGTATATTTGCCGCGGCCAATTTATTTTTAATACCAGTGCTCCATTCTTGTTGCGCCAGCACAAATTTCTTGGACTTTCGTGCCGAAAAATTGTTTTCAAATTTCACTGAAAATACTTTAATTAACTATATGTTTTAACATGTTGGTTTATTCCGCCAGGATAAATTTGTGTGTGTGTACTGTTCGCGAAAATTAACTTCCAAAATTGCACAAAGTACAAAAACGTTTATTTTTCGAAAATGATTAATCCTATTGATACGGGATTGGAATTTTGATTTATTTAAATTTTGCAAAGTATTATACTCTTGTAACAAGAGTCATTCTACCTCTCAGGTATTTACTATTGATTTAAAACTTTAAAATCATCTTCCTATGCCTTTATTTGGAAAAATTGGCTTACTAGTTTTCCTGAAATTACTGTAGTTGGCCGTAGGAAAACAATTTCATTATACTTTAAGTATATTGTTTAGCATGATGAACATGATAAACACAACTTTTTTAGGAATTGAAAACAGATTCGAAAAATCAAAAATCAATTCGTGGCTAAATAATTCTTACATTATTTGTTTGATATCTGAAATTCCATTTCAAAATTTCGGAGTTTCTATTTTATTAAATATTTTAATATTTTAATGTTTTAAAAGACATTAAGGGGGAAATTTAAAAAAAAAAACATTATTTTACGCCCATTATTATAAAACTAATAACCAATTCGGCAATTTTTTATTTCAAAAAACGGTTGACTGATGTAAAAATCCAATTCCAACAGATGATTTCATTTTTTTGTTTAAAATATCATTTTGAAACTTGTTCGAACATTAAATATAGTGGCAAAGGATAGAAAAGTTTGAAAACCGGCGACCAAAATTCTTCTTCAACCATTTTTAAAAATGAGTTTCGAAAATTTAAAAAAAAATCAAAATTGACGTTCAAATTTTTCATTTAATGAAATTTTTCTTAATGGCACTTTTCTGAAACCCTTTCGACGGATATAACTCACGATCAGTGTCTTGTTTTACAAATACAAAAAATCTTTTACAAAATCTTTGGAACTTATTAAAACACTTTCATGTGAAGTCTGAAGTATCGTGCAAACTGACATCTCTTTATCGTTTACAAATTTATTTCTGTTGTATTCATACTATTGTGAAACGACGAAGTGATAAAAAATCAAGAAATTTATTTTCAGTTTTTTAACCATTTCGGAAATCAGATGAGATATAATTTTGCCAGTTGTCGGTCAAAACATTTGAACAAAATTTTTTGTTTAATCTTTTAGCGGCATTATGATATGTTGAACAATACAAACACAAAAAAATGGTTTTTCATTGAAAAAAATCCTTATCTTCATTGGAAAAAAACATTTCAGTGTGTATTCCGGAATTTCTTGCGATACTCCGAAATTCAATTATTCGGAGTCCACAAAAGGGGTTTTGTTCCACGGTTTCCTCTTTAAATCACCCCACTTAAACCCTTTCCAATACTTTACTTGACCTCTCCTTTTCCCTCTGTTTTCGCTCTTTACACCTTGTTGCCCTTCCCTTTTTGACCTTTTTTGATTTGTCAAGCTTTAAGTTTTATGTAACCGCTAGGGAGTTGGTCATCATTATCTTCATACTATGGTGCAATGACAAAGTGAAGAAACACTTGAAATAGATTTTGCGCGTTTCAGATTTAAATCCAGCCAAATGTTTTTTCGCTGTTTAAAAGACAATTGCAATGGTAAGAAGTTATTATATGTGATAATAATGGTAGTAATACTATTTTTGCAAATATAAAAAAGTCATTTTTCTCTAACATTTTATTCAATTCATGGGAAAACTATTTTTGTATTTTCCTCTCTCAATTTTTTTCGTTTGTTTCACACCCTTTTGAAAACACCCTTCATTGTTCATTTAAGGTTAAATGTTTCTTATGGTGAAAAAGCGCTTTTCGAATTCTCTCGTAGCATTTTCGAAACTCTCTCATATTTAAAAAAAAATTCAAATGTTTATTTTTTTCACCCTGTTTTATTCACTATTACTCAAGAAGAAGAAGTATTCCTGTTCTTTCAGCATTTAGGTTTTTGATTTTCACTTTAATTGAGGTTTTGTTTGCAAAAAATAAAAACAAAAAAGCTCAAAAATAACAGTTAGTTTTATTTTTTTAAAGGCGACGTTTTTTCTATTCATTGGCATTCTTTGCATTTATGTTTTATCTGATCGGAAAAATTGCTATCTTTTTTCTTTCTTTCACAATTACTAGTTATATATTCGCAGTTTTGAACACGTGAACAATTTCACAACACTTATTTTTTATTTGACTTAACTTTCATTTGTATTTAGTACTATTTTTCTTGTGTTTAGTAGTAACTATTGACCGGTGTTTTAACGTATTTAATTTCTCAGAAATTAACTCCTAAATTAGCATTTCAAAATAAGTTTTTCATAAAGAATAAGTATCAATTTTGGAATAGTTTTCATCTATTTTTAAATGTTTCAAATAAATCGGAAATAATCCAAGAAAAATGGGTTCCGGTTCTTTCTTGATATTTCCAAAGCGACTGACAAAAAACAGCTAAAACATTGGCAGAAGAGTCAAAAATGCCATTATTTGTTATTTTATTGAACTTTGTTTTAGTTTATCATTTTTTGTTTTATCTGTTCAGGAAAACTGCGAACGTAAAAATACCCTTGCGTTCTTGTCACTGTATTTTATTTTTTTGCATCTTTTAAGTTTAAAAACGTTTTTTTAAACAATTTTGTAACTTCTTTTTTAAAAACTAAGCCAACATTTTTAGTTCATGCAAAATTTTTTTGGCGAAACCAATAAAATGTATAACTAAAGTTATTTTAACGATTTTGTAAAAAATGTATTATATTATGATTTAAAACCAGAAAACTGTCATTTTCCTCCTTAGTCACCCCACTTGAACCATTTCACAACACCTCACTTGACCGCTTCTGTGATCATTGACCTCTCCCACCCTCTGTTTTCTCTCTTCCCACCTCGTGGCAGGCACCTTGTCCCCGTGTTCCATAACCCTGCAGGTGAATCCGAGGTCATCCCTCGTAATCGCATTTCCCAATATAAACTGTTTGTGCGGTGCCCCCTCGGGGCTGGTTTGCGGTGGATCCACCGAGTCCAATCCACTCTGCCTAACCCCCCTTATTCACAGCTAGGGAAATTTTATAAATAAAAGAATAGAAAATTTTAAAATCAAAATGATGGATGACATTTTAAGGAGTTCTAACTGAATTGCTTTAGTAAAAATCGAATATGTTTTCAAAGCTAAACTGAAACGTCCAACAAACAAAAATTTTATTAAAAAAAATTTCGAACAACTAATTTGGTTTTTAAAAAAAAAGATGAATTCCGTTACACTAGAAACGGCGATTCTCTTTATTTTCGAAAGTTTGGTAAAACAGTGAACTTAACAGTCAAACAAATATTTACATTGTATTTTAAAAAAATTAACAAAATCAATGTTAAACATTCGGCTGCAAACTTTTTATTTTATGAAATTCATTCAATAAGGCAAATGAATCCTCTGGTTAAACTCATTAGTACTCGATGATTTGATAATAACATATATGCAGTTTGTGAAACATGTAAATTGTATATTTATAAACATAAAATAAGGCATAGTTTTTTTGTTTGTTTTTGAAACACAGCTATTGTGAATAATTGGCAAATCAAACTTTGCTATATTTTACAAGCTCAAAAAATGTTTGCAATGTGATTTTAAGTAGATAGTATTTTTTTCTATTTTAGGCCTTAAATGTTGTTTAACAACAGCTTACTAAAAATCAAAAGTACCATTGCATTGAGCTAGCCTTTGTAACATTCGAAAAAGTATCTTAACTGGCAGGCTCTCCTTGAACATCGTTAATTGAAAGGTGAAAAAAGAGTGTAAGCTAAAATAAAATCTGACGAATTTTTGTAAATTTAATTTTTATTTCAACCTTAAAGGCAAATTTTTAATTTTTAATAAATATCAAGGCAAGTCTAGTGAAACACCTGAATTCGAACTGCAGTAGGCTTGATTTTGAAACGTGTGAAAATATATTATCGAGCTTTTTTCTTATCAAGTGAATTCTAAAAATTGGTTTCAATGCTGAAATTGTTTTTTATCTGGAACTATGTTTTTAAATTTATTTTTTCCTCCTTCTTTTCTGAGCTTTCAGCGTTCCTCTCTCTAATTTGTTGAACGTTTAATTCATCTAACTATTGCACGTTACCTGACCAAAGAATGGGCACGTAACAAAAACTATATGTGCTAGATGAAACAGTACGCTCTTTAGTTTTGCGCGTTCGGCAAGGTCAGATTCTGATCTGTGCCCAAAGTTTTTTGTTCAGTATACCTATTCTAGTTCCCTCTATTTTTGCCTTTAGTGCTGGATTACGTACGCCATTTTAGTAAGATGCAATTCTATATGATATACTGTATCACGTTTTTAAAATTCTCCTTTACATTCTTGATTTCTCAAATATTGTTAATGTTTTTTACCCTTTTCAGTTGAAATTGTATAAAGTAGTATATAAACTGTAAAATTAGTTCTTTTTATTGATTATTGGTAGGCTAAAAAATTCGGTACCCTATGCATGTTTTTTTATTTTAAATTTCCAGCCCTTTCATTCGCAACGGCAGATAATACGGTATTTCTATATTATAATGTCGTTTAAACGAAGAAGCATTGGCAATTACTATAAATTGGTGTTCAAATTAAAACATCTTGTTCCAGCGTCAAGAATTCCATTCTTCGCAGGTTGGATTTTTTTGTAACAAACTGAAACATTGAACAGATTCCAAAAACTTTAAAGTAAAATCGATCTTACATAATTATTACAATTTTAACAAAACGAACTTTCGCAACAACACTAAAATTGCATTAAGCAATCATATGTATACTACTGTTAAACTGTTGAAATAATGTCTACCCCAAACAAAATAAATAAAAAAATTTTTTTGGAAGAAGTTTTGGATACAGTTTTTAAACAGTTTTTTTCTTAAAAGAGATACAATAGATACAATCAAAAACAAGCAAAATGATTTCCGTTAAAGCTAGATTTGAGGATTTTACTATAAGTCTTTGCGAAAATATATAAATCTTGAACTGTTGAAATTTGAAGAATACTCGTTGACACAATGGAGTGATGTGACAAAATCGTCTGATGAAAATTTGGCAAAGAACATTCATTTAGAGTTAACGAAAACATTCCTGGAAAAGAAACTGTGACATTACTTGTTTTCTTTTTTCCCAATAATCGGTTGCTGGCGAAGCATTGAAATCATTGAAACTCCTGCAAATTGAAAATTAAAAAAAACCTCTAAACGATTATGTTTTCCAATTAATATTGTTTGAATTAAAAGATTTTTAACTATCGATTTTTTACTACTGTCGTTCTCTTTTTTCTCAACTCAGTTTCCGATTTTTAATATATACTTTCAGGGTTCGATCAATGCTGGGAGTTTATATCTCCATCTCATCTTCACTTATTCTTTGCTGAATTCAATTCTTTGCTTTAAAAAAAGTTTTTATAAGTATATTTTTTTGATTCATAATTAGTTCACGCATTATGTTATTTTACTCGGATGTCAAATTTACGTTTTTTAGCGAAACATGAACTGTGAAACATGAACTAATATGTTCACTTATATTTTGAGATTTTGAGTTTCTCTGAATAATTGGCTTATTTTTTGAACTGAATAATTTTGATTATTTCTCCAGGAAAGCTATTGCGAAGCATTTTCAAAAGTGCTACTGAATCTAACGTTCCAGTTGCATATATAATTTTGCAATGAAACAGCAAATAATATTTAAAAAACTGTTGTATTAAAATTTTTTTTGAAATTGTATATTTCAATGGGACTTTTATGAATTTTCGTGTTGTTAAAAATGTATTGTACGCATCATAAAAACAATACATTGAGCAATAGTACCAGTTTTTCAAAAAATAGTTGGAGCAAACAACTCGAAAAAAGTATACTGTACAATAGAAGTTACGTATTACAAACAAGTGAAAATTTCTATTTTAGTGTTTGAGGTTACAGAAAGCAATATATTTTTTATTTTCGTGTGAGTATCGATCGTTCCAAATTTTAAAACTTTAAAGGATTTACGAAAATGTAAACAAAAAAAGCTAAATTTTCAAATGATGCATTCTTGAACGTCCTTAAAGTTTAATCTCAGTTGTTTTTGTGGTAAAATGATCGGAGAGCAAAATTGTTGTTTTCTTTTTAAAACAACTTTTGCCGTGTTGTCTTATCAGAAAATATATTAGTTTTTTTTCCATGGAAACGGAAATGTCTAAACAAAAACCTAGTTTCGTACCACATGCATAGCCGTTGTCAGGGGTGACCAGTTGTTCGCCGTTTCAAAGGGGGGGGGTGCGGTTCAAACGGGGGGTGCGGTCGGGTGCGGAATATCAAATTGAGAAAACTTTTTTAAATAAATAAAAACCTTTTAAAACTGCATTTATTTGTTTGCTTTTTTACCTTCATCGTAGTGTTTCAGTGTTTTTCTGTTGATTCTGTGTTAAAGGACTGCGAGTGAGATGGAGCGCGCTTTCCGAAGCGCCGTTGTATTAGAGCCAAGGTCGAAGTTTGAAAAGCTCGTTCTCTGCGAATACTCATTTTTAAAAGTTGAAATTTAAAGGAAATACTCAATAAATAATGTAGATTGAGTGTTTGAAATTGTATGAAATTTCGTTGATTTGTTGAATTTTCCCACAACGACAAACCCTGGATTTCAACCGAATTTCATACAATTTCAAACACTCAATCTGCATTATTTATTGAGTATTTATATCAAATTACATCTCGTAAAAATGCGTATTCGCTGAGAACGAGGCTTCCAAAGTTGTTCGCCAGGCGAAATAGCCTTGTCTGACCCCCTAAGCGCGCTCCAATGCGAATGATAGTCCTTTAATCCAAGTACAAAAACTCACTTTCGGCTGGAACACAAGAGTGATTTATAGTAAAAAAACAATTCTTATTTGTTGCATACATTTCTTTTTTAGACAAAATTAAAAAAACTAAATATTTTAAAAAAAGCTACATTTCCTATTTTTAGCAGTTGTAAAATTAACATGCCAAAATATTTGAAGAAACATTTGAAGAAAAATTAGATGCTCTGTCTTTATGCTGCTCATTTTACATTTGAAAATACAAAATATAGAATAATTGATGTGTTTCCGGAGTAATCTCTGTTATGTGACGACAAATAACAAGCTGAAAAACTTGCCCATTATAATGTTGTAGACGACTTTCCCATTATAATGTTGGATAGTGCAACAAAAAATCACAATGATCCTACATCTATATTTTTTTCAAATGTTTTTTGTATGAAAACCGAAGAAAGAAAACAAAAGTGACACAATAAAAACTGAAAACAATGATACAGAATATAAACTATATTAACCATCAATTTCAAAGGGGGGGTGCGGTCGCCGGTAGGCGACCGCGAACAAAATAATCACCCCTGCCCGTTGTCTATTAGATTCGGTAAAAATCGAAAAATTTCAGTTAGTGACGAAACAGCGACATCATTTCCACACACTATTTTTAATGTTTGTGTGAGCGTTGGTTTTCAATTGACGAAAAAAATTAAGTTTAAAAAAATGTCCTTTAAAGAATAATAGCTAATTTTTGCTTTCCTCAGGCTTTTAATGTCATAGTTGTTTTTTTTTGTCAAATGTTCGATAAGCAAAAATCCCTTTTTTTTCAAAAACAACTGCTGCCGTGTGCTAAATTGTCTCATTGAGATTCATTCTTCCCGAAAATCTATTTAAATTATCCAAAACAAACGGAAATGTTAAAAACAGTATTCCAAATGGAGGGACCACTAGGGTTGTTAAAAAATGAACAAAAATGAGTAGGAGATAAAACAGTGACGTTTTTTATTAGTAAAGAATTTTATTTTTATTAGCTAGACAATTGTCACTCAAAGTTAATATTTTTCCACTTGACATCAAAATTTTGTTTCGAGAATTTAGAACGCTTGGCAAAAAAAACAAATGTATCTCTTCAGTTCGATTCTATCGTTGATTGTTCTGACTTCAAATATATTTTTTAGGTTTAACCAATACAAAAGTTAAGAAGAGGAATCATAGATGAGGAAATACAATATATATGTATGTGTCATAGAGAAAACATTGAAGTGTTCAAATTATAAAAATACCAAATTAAACAAGGTCTTTTAATTCAATATTAGTTTTGTGTACATTTTACACATTTCAGGAAGTCGTAAAACATCGACGCCATTTTATCAAAACAAAAACCATTAAATAATTTGATAGTTGTTTAACAATCACTTTGCCCAAATTACAATTGTTCTTTCTGAGCATTATTTGGTTTTCACAAGGCATTCAGAAAAGAAATTGAAAAGTTACAAAAATCAGGATATGTCAAAACATTTTCAAAATTTCAGTCGACCAAAAAGTAAAACATTAATTTTGTAACAGTTCTTTCCTGAAAAACATATGTTTAAAAATATTAGTTTCTGTATTTCTTTTTTTTAAACAATTTCAAAAGAAAAGTTCAGTTAACAAGCAACGGAAAAAACCTTCTTACTGTGTTGGGCATTCGGTGAAGATTGAATTTTCTAAATATAATTAGAGAATAGGATGCTAATTTGACCAAACTGTTTTTTTAAACGAATTGCAAATTATTATATGTTTTATAGGCCTTTGCTAATAAAATAATGTCGCTGTTTTAACACTTGTTATTGAAAGTTTATTTAATTCAGTATGTGACGAAACAGTGACATTAGATTACTCGACACAAAAGTAGTTTCAAAATGGAAAGAAAACAAAAATATTTTAAAATTTAATTTTAGTTTTGTGTTTTACTGATCTGATTTTGAACTGTGAAAAATTCTTTGAATAGTGAAACTTGAATCCCAGTGATTTGTGCTTTGTTTAGCTTTGGCCAGTAGAAAGGAAAGTAAAAATTAGCTAACTTTCAGTGGCAAACTACTCCCCGTGGCAAACTAGTGCCGCTTAAAATGAATCTTTGTGATAAAGTCAAAAAACAGCGATGTCATTTTTAACAGAAAAAAAGATTTCAATTGTGGGTTTCACCTATATAATCAAAATGTTATACAAATTGAGCTATAATTCCACCTTGATAAAAGATTCCTGGCAAAAGTGAAACTCTTCATTGTTTTTCAAAACGCCTCGTTCATGTAACTACCGCGCCAGATCGTCTCTAAGATACCACCTTGTTCGCTCTTTAAATGCATCAAAGATAGGAATCTTGGGGGGCGAACGCTGAGAAAGGCGAAAGGAACGCGATGCCTATCGTCCGACTGGTCGGGAAAACAGCGCCGGCGGACGCACTTTGACGCCTGGGACTGGATCTCCCGGCTAAAAGTGGCGTCATTCTGACCACTTTTCATTGCCCTATTTTCCCAGTTGAGTCGATCTTTTTTGTTTTCCTGAAAAGTCTTTTTTAAACAAAAAATTTCATAAGATCTATTAGTTTCGGGTTTTTTTCCATCGAAATCTCCGACTTATTTTTATGCTTCAAGTGACAAGGAAAAAACGAAGCGAACCATTCCCAAAGAATTCCATGAATGCATGAAACATAGAAACCACATTATATTGAAATCTCATATTTTTTGAAGTACATAAACTTTTTTCAAACAAAAAATCTCGTCGTAACATAATTGGCTTACCCGGTTAATCAAATGGCTTGACAATTTGTTTATTAGAATTTTGCCCCAATTCATTTTTAAAGTATTTTTTTAAAATATGCAATGTACAGGTTACACAAACTTTATAAGTATTCCATTTGTATTTTTTAATTCGATGGCATAAAATTTTGCCATTTGTGTTTAGCAGTAATTTTCGTTTCTTGTACTCCCACCGTATTTTTTGTTCACTAAAATTAGCTCAGACACAAACTCTATAAGTAACGCAGTTTACGTCACTTTACTATTTCACACAATTGGCATATTTTACAGTTTCCAATATTTCCAATAGAATGAGTTTAGTTGCCGTTTTCAAAAAAATCTAAACAGAATCAGTAACAAGTTGATCTTTTGCTTAAAAAATTTAGCCAGAAAATTAAAAGAATAGCAAAATTATTCAACTAAAAACCAGTGTTTTTCCCCCAAAATATTAGTTTTTTAATGTTAAACATTTTGTTTCTGTTTTAAAATACAGTATGATTCTCAATGTGTGCCATTTGAAAACTTTGAAAACCAGTTTCCATTGCCCTATTTTCCCAGTTGATTTGTTCTTTTTAAATTTCGTAAAAAAATGTTTTTGAACAAAAGTGTTCATAAGACCTATTAGTTTCGGGTTTTTTCTTTTTATCTTATTTATCTGCCTTTTGTACTCTGAAATTTGTTCATTTGTATGAAGTGAAAAGGAAAAAATGAACCAAATCATTCCCAATAACATTCAATGAATGAATGAAACATGGAAACAACATTATATTGAAAACTCATATTTTTTGAAGTACATAAACTTTTTTTCAATCGAAAATCTCTTCGTAACATAATGGGTTTATTTTAGTTTTATTAATATTTAATCTTAGTTTTAGTTTTAATTGAATTAGAATTAGAATTTTTTCAATAGAGTCTTGCCCCAATTCATTTTAAAGTATTTTTTTTTAAATATTTGCAATTTATATGTTTCACAAACTTTATAAGTATTCCATTAATATTTTTAAATTCGATGGCATTAGAACCTCCGTTTTTTGCAATTTGTAAATTGAATTACAACCTGTAAACATCGGGCATATTAGACGAAAAAACAACTGTTAAAAATCGCATAAAACATTGTGTTTAGCAGTAATTTTCGTTTCTTGAACTCAATTAAAAAAAATTTTTTTCGTTCGAATTCACGTCACTTTACTATTTCACACAATTGGCATATTTTACAGTTTCCAATATTTCCAATAGTTGCAGTTTAGTTGCCGGTTTCAAAATCTAAACAGAATCAGTAACAGGTTGATCTTTTGCTAAAAAAACAATTAGCCAAAAAATTAACAGAATAGCCAAAATATTCAACAAAAAAACCAGTGTTTTCCCCAAAATAGTAGTTTTTGTCAATCTTATTGTATCAAGCACAAAGAATACTTACTGAAACACCCGAAAACTGAAGATTTCACTAAATGAATGAAACACAGAAACAAAACAAAATTCAAATTTCATAGTATTTGAAGTATTTTACAAAAGTTTTTTCTCTCGAACCATGATCTAGCCGTAACAGTTTTGGTTTACACTGTTAAAAATTGCTTGTCATTTTGTTGATCTACGTTTTTTTCAAAATTTTTCCTTTTTAAATTCTTTTTCAACGCCAAAGGGCCCGTAAGGCAGTAATTTCTAAGTTCGCTTTACTGGAACGTCTGCGTCTCTCACTTTCACACAATGTTTCGTTTTTCAGTAAACAGCGGACATGTAGGCCGTTCTGCTACTTTTTGGGGAGACTTTGAGGCTGAATATATCGAAAAGCGTTAAACTGTACTTTGACTGTCAAAAATATAATCCGAATGTTTGAGACATTCCTGTTATTGCAATTCTTTCACCGAAATTATTTTGACGAGCATGACCTTCTTAACTCTAAAATCAATTAATTTTTCCAAGAAAGTAATTTTTGGTAGAAAAAAAATATTCATTGTTATTGAACTTTTTAGAATAAAACTAGAATAAATAGATTTTATAATGGACTTGTTTTTTCATTGAAGGACAATTAAATCATGAAACATTTTTTTTTGCAAAAATTGTTTCGGAATTTGTAACAAAGAAGATATAGTTGTTGCCAATTCTAGTTCTCCCAATTTTCACCCTTAGCGCTGAACTGCGTACGACATTTTCGTTCACACGCAATTTTTCTTTGGATTACTGTGGCTACGTTTTAAAACTCTCTTTTTTTCTTGAATTTAGCTATTGTTTTCTATCATTTTTAGTTGAATTAGTACAAAGTAGTATTCAATTTGTAAAATTAGTGAATTTAATTGGTCATTGGTAGTCTCCGAGTTCGGTTCTCTCTGGATGTTTTATATTTTGAATTGCCCGCCCTTTCATTTGCGACGGCAAACATTACTGTAGCCCTCTGTTATAGTGTCGTTTAAACGAACTAGCATTGGCACCGACTATAATACAAATGTTTCAAAGTATTCCTTGATTTTAGAGAATACGCGAATGTTTCAAACAGTCTCCAAGTTTTGATAAGTTAACAACAACTAGTTTGCTGTCTATTACAAGTAGAATTTGATCGCATTTGTTTAAAAAAAGTAAAAGTTTAAATGAAAACTTTTCACATAGCGTTTTTGATAGTTATCAAGGCTAGTTAGGGAAAATTGAACGCTCTTTTGGGGACTCTGAGGCTGAAATAATAAAAACAAGGAATTTCCAAAGTGGGGGTCTTGAAGAGTTTTTGTTGTTGTTGAAAAACTATGTTTTCCCTTTAATATGGAGAAAAACACGCAAAACAGTGGACGATTAATTGCTCTCTTTAAAGACACCTTATGCAAAAAATAGATAACTTTGATTTGATTTAAGAAATTGCAAAATTTTCATTAAAAAGCGGTCTGAATAAATTTTTTTCGGAAAATGGGATCACCTGTGGATTCAAGAAAGTGACGGATAACAATACACACATGTATAAATATATATCTTAAAACAGCCCTTTGATGTCGATTTAAAGAAAAATTTGGTGACATCAAAAAATAATGTTTCACAAAGTTTAGTTTTAATCCAATGTTTCACAGAGTAGCAGAAAGCTCAAAAGATTTGCTAAAAACGATTTGTAGAACAAAAAAAATATTTTAGTGAGTGAAATGTGTGTATTTGGCTTCGACATTGCAATGCTCACATAATTGTTTTTACAGCATTTAGCACCAAAACTGTTTTCTTTCTTGTTTGTTTTTTTATAAACAAAATGTTTGTAATTACAATTGTTCTTTTTATGTGATTTGTTTCTTAAACTTGCAACGCATTTTCGTTCAATTTATCGCTAAAATGTGCCTAAAAACAAAAACAAAACACAAAAAAAACATTTTTTTTACAAGTGGTTGAATCATATCCTGTGAAGGTCGGACATTATAGTAATAAAAAACTATTGTTTATCTTTAATTTAAAAAAAAACAAACAAACAAAGAAATGATAAAATACATTTGGCTTTGATGCAATTCTCACAACAGCTTTTTTATAACTTTTCCTTTTAAAACTTCTTTTCATGAAATTTGCGGTTTCTAAAGAATTACGGGGTTTCACATTATGAAATTCAAAAAAGTGACTACAATTTTTATGAATTGATTTTTATGAATTAGTTTAATAAACACACTAATTTGCCTATTTATTTTTTTCCGTACCCAATTATTTCTACAATTTTATTTTGATAAAGAGGTAAAAACCAGCAATAAGATTGTCACTTTTCGAAAAATTCGAGCCTACATCAAAAAAATTGGTTTAAACAAAATTTTTTAAAAGAATCCCACTTACGTTTTTTCTCTCTCAAAATCTGTGACATTACATGCTTGTGTACTGTGATATTTGAACATTTGTAACAAGTTGCAATAGACACTTAAACAAATTGAAAATTGCGTTTTACTGACTATGAGTGAATGAAACGCAGAAACAACAACGAAATTATATTGAAATTTCATAATTTTTTGAAGTATACAAACTTTTTTCTATCGAAAAAAATCTAGCCCTAACAGAAAAGGCGTTTTTGGTATTTTGCAAGTTCATCTCTCATTGTTTAAAGGACATCACCAAGAATATCCAATTTTGGTCATTTTTTGAATTTTTTCTCTTGAATTTCACACAAATATTTCAAGCTTTTGTTGAAGGTACGGAATATACCTGCGAATGTTTCTGGTAGTCCATTTCTGTGTATAAGGTGACAACAACGCAAGATGTTTGTTTAAAAGGACAGTGATTTGGTAATTTTAATGGTTGCTGCGATTGAATGCTTCAGTCTGCGTTTCCCACTTTCACACACTGTTTCGCCATTCCAGGATGACCCAATGTAACGAATGTGTTCCACAATTTTAATAATATCTATGAAACACAGAACCAAAAAAAACATTTTCTCGAAAAATTGGGTTTTTGTTTCTTGTTTCTGTCTTCGTTTTAGCCATCACTACAAACTTTCACTGATTCATGCTTAACAGTGCGCATATAAAATTGTTCAAGAATAATATCATTTATGTTTTTTTTCGAAATCTAATTGTAAGACATCATCTGCTTGATATCCTCTGACATTTGTTTATTATTTAATGTGTCAATAAATAGTGAAACAGGCAAAAACTTTGCCAAAAGAATTCACTGTGTGACTGAAACACAAAAAAACAATATATTGAACTTTCATAGTTTTTTGAAGTATCTAGACTTTTTTGTCTCGAAAAAAATGTAACCCTAACAGAAAAGCTTTCCCATGTAATGATCAAGTTGCATTACATTTTGTTTGCCTGAATTTCCCCCAAACCATTTGAAGTTTAACAAAATATCTACAATGTGTAGGTTTCACAACATATATAAGTATTCTTTTTGTCCGCTTAAATTCGATGAGATCTGCGTGTTGAGTCACAATTTAGAAACTTGAGTCACAACCTGTAAACGTCGGACAGACTAGACGTAAAGAAGCATATTTTTCATCGTCCTTGAATATTTTCACAAAATTGACCCCGGTGTTTCGTTAAATAAAATAATGGCCGAAAAGAAGTGCTAAAACGATATTGCAATGCTGACGCTTGTTCTCTAAAATTTTTTTTATAGAAAGATCAAATACTGTTAAAAGCTCCTTCCGCAAATTAGATTTTTGTTATTCTGAAGAAATAAGAAAAAAACAAATCAAATGTGTACCAAACTTTAAACAAAGCAAATGTTTTACAGCCGTAACAAACGTTTTCTGTTTTCTAAAAAAAAGAATAGGCCCAGCAAGTTCAAACAAAGCTAAAAGAAACTAAGCAGAAAAATGACCCATATTTCGATAATAATAATTTGAAGCCAACATTCCGTGAAATCAATAATGAAAATTTGATCCGTTCATCCCAAAATGTTTTGTAAAAACAAAAAAGGTATGTGTTAACAAATTGCTCTTTGAACTCTTTGATTTTTTTTCGAGGATTATTCGTATTTTTAAAGAATTTACCTTGAAAAAATAAATCGTATAAGCTTTGGGTAGATAAAAAGCAATATTTTTTGTTTTTAAAAGAACGTTTAAAAACCTTTACAACGGTCCTTTTATCCACTAACGTATTAAATTGTTTAAAGATTTCAAAAATTAAGGAATTAAGGACCAACAAAAGGAGGAATTAAAGACCAAAGCAAGGCTTTAAAATGTTAGACACCAAAAGTGTGATCATTTGTGGATTTGTCGACCAAGTTTAATAATGTTTTTATAATTCATAAACAAAACCAGGAATACATTTTGCTAACATCTATATTTGCTCAATGATTAAATTCAATTTTTTTTCAAAATACAGAAATGGAGAAAAACACACTTTTCAGGAGACTTGGTATTTTTCCCTAAATGTGGCTCTTTATTTCGATGTTGTTGCATTTCTTTTTGTGCTTATGTAAAATTACTTGAGAATGATGCAAGTGCATATTCGTCTAATTCATTGCCAAGTAAAATTATTTCAAAAAGAAAGTTCGGTTCAACATTTCGTGGAATTAGCATATTTTGAGGCTTTTAATATGGAACGGTACAGCAAGATGGTTGTATTTATAAAACGTCTAAAACATAATCAATTCGTATTTTTTACGAATGAGCAGCATTTCGTCAATGCAGATTCATTTTTATTTTTTTTAAATTTTATTTTAGTGATGACTTGAGAAAATAACAAATTTAATTTCCGATTTTTTCGAATTAGCAACGGTACAATGTTTCGTTACGAACACTTAATTTATTGTTTTTCTCCTAAAAATCACTTTACGAAATATCCACAGCTAGGTATTAATATTAATGTAAAACGGGTAAAAAAGATGCTACAATCATGAAATAATTTTAAAAAGGCTTAAACATATTTTTAGAAAAAACGTAACAGTTGCAAAAAATCAAAATTAAGCAATCTTCGATACTTTTACGGAATTCTTAATTTGCTCCGTAAAATTATCTTTCAAACGTTTATTTAAAGGTAATATTTTTAACTTTCACAACCCTGGACTGAACTGGACCGACTGGGCGCCAAACGGTTGATACAAGCAATAAAACACGGAACCAAAATCGATGTCCGAAAAAATACCGCACGTGAAATTCATTTTTAACTCTCACTGCAAAGTTTTGTTACATTTTGCTTGAAACATATTTTATTTAAATCAATTAGTAGCAGTTTTAGATTTTCTAAATGTTGCCTTATAAAGCGATTTCGTCGAAAAAAACATGCATTTAGAAAAAACAATCATTTTACATGGTGAATGAAACACCAAAATGAAATAAATAAACATTTTAAGATTTCAAAACAATTAAGAATTTCTATAAAAATGATTCATACGATTCTGCGTTTGAATAGCTTTTTTTGCTAGAAACACATTATTGGCTTCAGGAATTTACATACATGTTTCAATGGCTCCCTAAGCATTCCTTCCGTGCTTTCAAAATACTTCGCTCGGATAACGTTTCATGTCATAAATATGTTTTTCTGTAGATTTATTGAAAAATTAATTATGATCTGCCTGTAAACGTCGAACACACCTAAACGTAAGTTTTACATTTTCATAAAGCAAGCTGTATTTATAAAGTAATTATTTATAAAAGTAAAATCATTGTTTGAACATTAACAAGAGAAGCAATCTTCCCTATGTTGTACCAAACACTTTAAGACCATGTCTCGGTAAGGGTCGACATGCCTTATAATGAATAGGGACATTCGCCGAGGAGTGTTTATATGAGCTCAAACATACTTTTTGGACATCATATGGTTTAAAGAAATGGTCGGGAGACACTTTGAAGAAAATCGCAATTTCAAATTTTGACGCGTCGCGGCGCGCCGCGCGGGTTACCGTAGCTTCGCGGAACTCGATTTTCAAGGGTCATGTGATATATCGTTCGAATCCAAATTGCATTTAGAGCATTTTTGTTAACTAAGTCAACATTGATTTCTCGGGCAGGAAACCAGATATATCCAGATCTTTTCACTCGACGGCTCAAAAGTTCACTAAAAAATTATTTAAAATTAAAAATGGACTTGTGTATCTGGGATTCTTTGATATGTTGTAAAGCATCAAATTCTGAACAAAATGAAACCATAAGATCAAAATTTGAGGAGGCCCCAGATACCATTAGACGCCCAAAACGCGGAAAATAGGTGATGTTTTGATTGCAAAAATTTTCACACAATTTTGTCCGAAAAAAATTTTTTTGTCAGAACTAACTGGAAATGGTTTATATAATGTTTTTATAATATATAACAAATTACCAGTCGATCTTAGGCATTTTGAACGAAAATATGTTTTTTCAAATCACGAATTTGAAAGATAGCCTGATCAAAACACCACCTTGCAGCGGCTTTTTTGCTATAAAAGTATACTTGGGGCCTCCTTGATTTTTGATCTTAAGGTTTTATTTTGATCAGAATTGAACGCTCTACAACATATCAAAAAATCCCAGATACACAATTCCATTTTTAAAAGTAAATTTTGTTTCAGTGAAAAAAATTCACTTATTTCGTCTTTCGGAGGGCACAACTCGCTCCAGACCCCAAAAATCAATATTTTGTTTAATTACAATGTTTTTTAAAATTGAATTTCCAATCGATTGAGCCTCCCAAATTAATATTTGGACAAATTTGAACCAAGATACAATTTTGACACATTAAGCCACGCCCACCGAAAATGGAAAATCGATAATTCCCAAATTTGCCAGCAATGACACCCAGGGGTCTAGAATAGTGCTTGGACAGCGTATCAGCCAAAACCAAAAATATGTTTTGGCGCATGTCCCTCGTGTGATCGAGCCTTACTGAAATCCCGTCTTAACAGGTTAATGAAACAAACAACCAAAATTCCATTTCGAAAAAATGTTTTGCAAACACATATGCATCTATATAATAATAATTTTAAAAAAAACTTTTTACAGTTGTAACGTATCAAGCAGAACAATTGTTAATTTCAAACGTAAAACCTAGTATGGATTTTGTGAAACCTCGAAATGAATTTATGAGTCCAAAATTGTTTTTAATGACTTAAGGTTTTTTCAAAACAGAGTAATCCCAAGCCAAGTAAATTTGTGTATTACCTTCAAATAAAAGAGCAATAATTCACTAGTAAACATTTTATAAAATAAAGGTTACAAAAAAACAATTAACTCGTCTTTTTTCCTTTTGATGCTACAACAATAGTTTATTTATTTTTAATAAAGCGCTCGACATTGAGACACTGGTACTTATTAAGGCTTTATTAGCGATAGTGGTGCTTCTTACAAAATTATTGGTAATTCCTACAAATTTTTTTAAAAACATTTAAAAAAGAAAAATTCTGGATCGTTCTAATATTTCATCACATGACCATATTTTGAGTTTTTTTAAAGGAGCAATAGTTAGTGGACATCCAAATGATTCAATAATTACTTCTCAAAGAATAATGCTAGCCTATAAAAATCGCGTGCCACATATTTTGCTACTCACAAGAAGGATTTCAATTTTGTAATCCACATTTTTACAGTAATTCACCAGGTCTTCTTCGACAAACAACCTTTTTCAAAATTCACACTTTCCCAATTTCGTGCCTAAAATGGTCCCTTGTTGTTTTTACAAAGAGTTCCATGTTTTTAGAGCAGGTTTCCACTTCCGGGAACCACTTTACCAATAGCGTCTATTCTGTTTGCTTAATCCTCAAGGCGACCGGTCGTCAGGTGGTCATGAGAGAGTTGGAGAAACCGGTTAACATTTTCAGAGAGACGAGCAGTAATCTGAAAATTAGTTTTCGAAAATTCAAGCAAATGTAGCAAAAAGGAGTTGAATCATTTGTAATAATTTTTGTTCAATCCCGCAAAAAAATTTAGAAATGAAAAAAGAAAGAAAAAATTTTTCAAAAATGTTTTTCTTGAACAACTTTAAAACTTTTCTTGAAGAGTGAGTTTTCTAGACTTTTTTTGAATTTTGAAATAAAAATTTTATTTCATTTAAAAATAAATTAATTTAGGCGACTGTTTTGGAACTCAGATAAGAGCTTGGAATAGAAAATTATTTGCTGGTTTGACATTACTCGATTCAACATGAAATTCTATCTAATCTAAAATTAATTGATTGCTAAAAAAACAATTATTTTAATAAAAAGTATTTTCATTAATATGATGTTTCATTACTCATTAAAATCATCACCATCTTATGTAGTTCACTAAACAAAACTGTTAGTCTATGTAGTAAAAACATGGTGCTGATAAAAATAAATTTGAAATTTGTCATTCTTTGGGTGAAGTGATTGTTTGTTGCAATTGAATTGGCGACATCAACTGAATATTTTGTGTTCCACAAAAAAATGTGCTTTTTCTCTCTTTAAACCTCGGATCAGCCGAAAAAAAACTGTCAAGTTTCTATTTATGTATTCTATTCAGTTTTTTCCTGGCACTCTTTAATAGATCTTTGTTCCCTTTATTAAAAAGTTTTTTTCAGATAACACAACGCTGCCTGTCACTGACGCCCTTCTCTTATATCTCTTTTTCTATAATCAAAGGGGTTGCTTTATTTTTTTCCTCTCTCGTAAACTTCTCATCAAAGGCTTTCAAAATTTCTGAATTTATCAAAGTGCTAAAATGAAATTAATATGAAAAATTAAATGTGATTTTGCAGAACAAATAGTGTAGCTTTCCAGGGGGAAAAAAACTTAAACTGTATTTTTAACACCTTTTTGAAAAAGAAAAGCACACACAAAAAAATTACGAATTTAAAAAAAATTTAAAAAAGCAAAACCTGTTTTAAATGGAAATGAAACTTTTTGTTCCATGCAATGCCGTTGTTTTTGTTTTAAAAAGGCAACGTTAGTTAAAAGCAAACAAAAAAGTCTTTTATTCAGTATTTGTCTTTTTGTGAAACTGAAAATTTTGTTTCTGTTTTAATGAATTTTAGTGAATGTTACATGTTGGCGTGAAAAGGTCGATTAACGCGTTTTAACAATGGCATACGATCCCGCAGTTCAATTATAAAAAAATCACAAACAATTAAAAAAAGAGTAATTGTTTTGTTTTTGTCTTAGTGTTTAGTTATTTACCATCGTAGTTCCCCATTATAGGCATTAGAGCTTGGCTTGTCAAATGACACCATACGCAAAATTGCGTACACAAACTATATGTTTAAACATAGTTACGTAATGCTGAGTCGCGTTACATTTGTTAAACGCTGGGAAACTATGATTGCCCATGACTATAAAACCTGAAATAAAACCTGAAATGTTTTTTTATATAATTGCAGTGAATGTTACATGTTCGCCTGAAAAACTTTATTATTTCATTTAACCAATCCGTGTGTTCCTCTCCTATACCAAAAGAATAGTGATTATTCAGATTAAATCAGATTGAACTGGTAGTTGATTGTGTGTTGTCATTTTTGAATTTTTTTCAATATGCATCACCTTTTAAAATATCTAAAGTAAAAAATCATAATCTGAGTCTATTTATTATATTCAAGCATTCCATGAAAGTGCAACTACAGACTTAGATTCTCTGAGAAAAAACTTGTTTTTGAAACCTCAATGATATGTTGCGAAATTCGCTACTTATCTAAAAATACACTAAAATGGGCGGTAGAGTGCCAAATGAAAACAAAATTCACATCCTTTGTATTTTTTGCCCTTCAATTATTTCTTTTTTAAATTCAGTACATAATACTTTAAAGTTTTATTTCAATGTGAAAGATTTTTACAACCACACACAACTATCATTTTTTTCACACAAACTAAATTAACGAAAAAAAACTTTTTTAAACCGGAAGCAGAAATTTTTTAAATTTTAACATTGTAAGTTAGTTTAATGGTTTACACCTGTTAGATAATTGTTAGATAATTGCTACATAGTTGGTGCTTCTCGATGAATGATTAGAAATGATTGTAATTTAAAGTCAACAGATTGTAGAACTAAAAATAAAATAAATGTGTGAAAAAGCGAATCGCAAAGAGAGTGGTGGTTTGGATTGTAGGAATTGATAAAAAGAGAACAATATTGTTTCGTAATTGAATTGAAATTCATGAAAAGCGAAAAGAAATCGCTGTGAAAAATCTTAATTTTTAAACCTACAGCTATTTCGTAAGAAACAAAAAGATAACCAAACCACCTCAGCCTTTCTCAAAAACAGCAGACGCGAGAGGACGGTAGAGGAAGAAAGAAATAAGGAGAGGGAGAGAGAAAGGGAGAGAGAGACAGAGAGAGAGAGAGAGAGAGAGAGAGAGAGAGAGAGAGAGAGAGAGAGAAAGAAAGGAGACGAAGAAGTTGCAGAACAAAAGGCAAAGAAAATTAATGAAAGTGGGCGAGGCGAGTGAGTGATTGTGTGTATGTGTGTGTGAAGAGCACGTGTATAAGATCGTGAGTGTGTGAATGAGGGAAAGAGTCAACATGTGTGTGAGCGTGAGTGAGTGAGTGTGTGAGTGAGTGAGTAAGTGAGTGAGAGAGAGACCTATCGGTTATTTTATCAACGGATTTCAGAAAAGGCTGAGGTGGTTTGGTTATCTTTTTGTTTCTTACGAAATAGCTGTAGGTTTAAAAATTAAGATTTTTCACAGCGATTTCTTTTCGCTTTTCATGAATTTCAATTCAATTACGAAACAATATTGATCTCTTTTTATCAATTCCTACAATCCAAACCACAACTCTCTTTGCGATTCGCTTTTTCACACATTTATTGTTCTCTTTTTATCAGTATTCTAAGAATACTAGCATTTAATTAAATATCTGTTTTTCATGATGCATATTTCTGTTTTCGGACACGGTTTCCAATGCGGTCATGCGGCTAATGCGGCCGAAGGCCGCTCAGTTGCTAATGCGGCCGTAGGCCGCTTGTTTTCTGTTGCGGCCGTAGGCCTCTCGGTTATGCGGCCGAAGGCCGCTCAGTTGCTAATTCGGCCGTAGGCCGCTCGTTTTCTGTTGCGGCCGAAGGCCGCTTTGTTTCTAATGCGGCCGTAGGCCGCTCAGTTGCTAATGCGGCCGTAGGCCTCTCGGTTATGCGGCCGAAGGCCGCTTAGTTGCTAATGCGGCCGTAGGCCGCTCGTTTTCTATTGCGGCCGAAGGCCGCTATGATTCCAATGCGGCCGAAGGCCGCTCAGTTGCTAATGCGGCCGTAGGCCTCTCGGTTATGCGGCCGAAGGCCGCTTAGTTGCTAATGCGGCCGTAGGCCGCTCGTTTTCTATTGCGGCCGAAGGCCGCTATGATTCCAATGCGGCCGAAGGCCGCTCAGTTGCTAATGCGGCCGTAGGCCGCTCGGTTTCTAAGGCGGCCGAAGGCCACTATGATTCCAATGCGGCCAAAGGCCGCTTTTTTCTAATGCGGCCGTAGGCCGCTCAGTTGCTAATGCGGCCGTAGGCCGCTTTTTTCTAATGCGGCCGTAGGCCACTCAGTTGCTAATGCGGCCGTAGGCCGCTCGTTTTCTGTTGCGGCCGGAGGCCCCTTTGTTTCTAATGCGGCCGTAGGCCGCTCAGTTGCTAATGCGGCCGTAGGCCTCTCGGTTATGCGGCCGAAGGCCGCTCAGTTGCTAATGCGGCCGTAGGCCGCTCGTTTTCTGCTGCGGCCAAAGGCCGCTCCGTTTCTAATGCGGCCGAAGGCCGCTCAGTTGCTAATGCGGCCGTAGGCATCTCGTTTTCTGCTGCGGCCAAAGGCCGCTCCGTTTCTAATGCGGCCGAAGGCCGCTATGACTCTAATGCGGCCAAAGGCCGCTTTTTTCTAATGCGGCCGTAGGCCGCTCGTTTTCTGTTGCGGCCGGAGGCCCCTTTGTTTCTATTGCGGCCGTAGGCCGCTCAGTTGCTAATGCGGCCGTAGGCCTCTCGGTTATGCGGCCGAAGGCCGCTCAGTTGCTAATGCGGCCGTAGGCCGCTCGGTTTCTAATGCGGCCGAAGGCCACTATGATTCCAATGCGGCCGAAGGCCGCCAGTTGCTAATGTGGCCGAAGGCCGCTCGGTTTCTAATGCGGCCGAAGGCCGCCAGTTGCTAATGCGGCCGAAGGCCGCTATGATTCCAATGCGACGGAAGGCCGCTCAGTTGCTAGTGCGGCGCTTTGCTTCTAATTTGGCCGAAGGTCTGTTTCCATTGCGTGCTTTTACTCACATTATTATTTCTGAAGGCGCAGCTACGTTTGTTAGACTAAGTTGCTATAAACGTTTTACTTAATGTTGTCCGGAAACGATGCGTGTCATTTTAAACTGTTTTGTTCATGTTATGTTCAAAATATGTACATTTTCTCAACAGAAATATAAAAAGCAAAAGAACAAAACTGTTGAGGAACCGATCCCCGGAGGGTTACAATTGAACGCGCTGCCCCTGCACTATAGTGTCACTGGGGTGTTCGTGGGCGGCCGCGCTTATGTATGGCGCCGCCTGCCCCAGTACACGTTTACCGTCGCATTTAGTAGAGATCGCATACTAATCGTCAGTAAAAGGATAGTTTTAGAGTATAATTAATTATTTCGACGATAACATTGCATTTTGAAGCTACGGCGGACCAAAATGTACCATTTTATCCTTTTTTTGGAGTGGTGTGCCAAAACCACTCGACGGATTTGGCTGAAAGTCTACGCGCATCGACCTGCAACAGGTTCCGGTATGTGGCCAAAATTTCAGCTCGATTGCTCTATCCGTTCGCTCGTAGCAACATTATATGAGATGAACGGGAGACATCGGCGTTTTTTCTCACTAGCGGCATCCTGGAAATTAGCATAGCAAAAACATTATGCTAATTTCTAGGGTGGGAATCGGTTCAGTTTTGGATGCTGAAAACGGTTCTTTGTTCAGAATTGGCAAATATTGATTTCCAAAGGAGCCTGGGCGATTTGAAGTTTGGCCGCCCCCGCACAAGACTGTGGAGGAACCAAACCACCGCGCAGCGCTTCGCGCTGCGCGCAACTACTTAAAAAGAAAACTAAAAATACATATTAAAAAAAGGATTTTGTTTTTAACTGAGAAAACCTTGCAAAGGTTTATGCATACAAGATAAGGATAAAGATAAAATAAGCAAACGTATTCCCAGAAATTGATTTCCTTTTGTTGCTGATTTCGTGGTTTTTTCGGTATATTTTTCTAAGGCTTATAGTTTTTTCACTTCAAAAATTGATGTCATCTTGATTAAATCAATAATTGCAAGCCATTTACCATAAAATTTTGTCCCAAGTTTTCCATCGACTTAAAAAAAATTATCAAGGTTAATTCTGAAATTTCTTCAACAAGAACAATCAATATTGTTGCAGTATACAATATACATTCAATTACAAAATTTAAATGAACGAAATGATTTAATTTTTGAGTCAAACAAAACAACAAATCGATAAAAATTGAAACTTTTCTGTTTAGCTGGGCTACATTAGTCAGTGCAATGCTTTACTGCTGCACAATATTCACTTGATAAGTGGTCGTTTCACTGTTTCCAGTTCTGGCGTTTCTGATTGTAAACATAGATTGTAAGTGAAAGTTTTGCGAATGCATCACACTTCGTTTTGCTTTGTGTTTGCTATGTTGTGTGTTTCACGAACAAGAGACAACTATTATACAAAACCGGGATTATTCGTGCGGCGTTAGCGTCTATTGATCAACCTCAGTTGAAATGTACCTTAAAAATTTTTTATACATAAAGTTAAAGTTTCAAATTATCTTTTTAAGGTAAACTACATAGTGATGTTAGTTTCTTGTTCTCAGCTCACTCAGCTAACATATTTCAAAGTCATTTTGGCGTCCTATCAACCAAAACCAGAATCAATTGATTAAGTAGTTGCTATGGCGTCTAAATGCCGTTTCAAAACTGTGATAAGCCAAGAATATTGCCCATCTATTTACCTTTTTTTGTTTATTTGAACAAATTAACTTGTAATTAGCTTTTTAGCAGCCCTATGTTTTAGCGATTTTAGAAACTTCTTTTTTTGCATATGCTATTTCATCCACAGAATTTATCAAATTGTTTTATTTTTTCGTTTCAAAAAAAAACAGATGATTTGAGACTTTATGAATTTCTTTCTAAGGGAAAATTTTTTCAACACTTTTTCAGGGAAACAAAAATTAATTGAATGTTGCAGTAAAACCTTATGAAGGGGGTAATTGAAAAATGGTAATGCTTCCTCGTAACACTCTTTTTGTGAAGTAACTGAAAATCCATTTTTGTTTTCGTTTTGCTCTTACATTAATACCTTGCAAAAAGCTCTTTTTTGATTTTCCTTTTCCACATTTTTCTTTTTTTAAATTGTGTTTAGCTTTGGTTTAGCAAATGTTGTTTTCTTTTCGTTTGACTCATACAAATTTTCAAGGGGTGTCATTTTTGAAATTTAACCAAACGTTTCATCACCTTGTCATCGAGAGTGCGGTTCAAAGACTGTACTACCTCAAAGACCAGGATCGCTTTTCAACTAAATGTTTTGAGATATCATACTTTTAGATTTTGAACAGATATATGGAAAACAGACCAATGTTTCTGAGGTTTATATTTTTGTTTTATCTAGCTTAAAATTTTAATTATTTTATTATGTAAATTAGAAAAAATCGAAGAAATAGAAATGACTTCCCATATTCCTGCTGAAACGTTTTGATTTTTTCATATTTTAACTGTGGGGTTCAATTCTGATATTCAATGTGTTTTTTGTATTTAGCTTTTAGTTTTTTTACTGCCAATACCGGGATGACAATTGCTTACACTTCGGCAAGACATGGGTGAAACAATTTTAACGTTGACATTTTTTGGTAGACAAACAGTAAAATAGTGAACATATTTTTTACTAGCAATAAAAACCTATATCATATTTTTGGCTAGTACAAATCAAATTTGGGATTAGTTTAATTCCATGCTTTTTAAGTGAAAGTTTAACGACTGCATTGTACCCAATTAAAACGCAAATAGATGAAATGATCTCACTTTCCCGGTTATTTACGGATTTCGATTTCTGTTTATTGGGTTTTGTGTTTCATCTCCGAGATAAAATTGCTTAATTAAGCTTTGAACATTCAGTTCAAGCTTCTCGTAACGTAACAGCCCATTGAAGTCGATTTAAATTAAAATTTGTTGACATCATAAAATAATGTTTCACTAAGTAAATTTTCAGTTCGATGTTTCACAGAGTAACAGAGACGCCGAAAAGAATTGCAAAACGTTTTGTAGCGGATAAATACTTTAAAGAGATAAATGTGTGTTTGATTCGAAAGTTTTTTTAAGCGTAAAATACATTACATGTGAACTGCAATTTTGAAACAGTATGACAAAAGCACATAATTCGTTTTTTTTAAATACAAGTTTTTAATTTGACAATTGTAGATTAGTTCAATTTTTCAGAGATATCATTTATCTCACCATAGTTTGTAGAGAAAGTATCTTTTCCAACGTAGTAGTGTGTTGTAAACGTGTAAGTGTGTTTGATAGTAACTAAACGTATTCCCTGAAATTGACTTTTGTTGGATTTTCGTGGTATTTTGTGAATATATTTTTCTATGGTTTATATTCTTTCACTTCAAAGAATTGATGTTAACGGAATTAAAACAATGCTTCAATAAAAACAACCTAATTTTCACCCAATTTTGTTTTTGTTTTCCCTCTATTTTAACAAAATTCTGCTTTATTGAAAGTTTTACTTCGATGTGAAAGAAATTTCTTCGAAAAGAACCATCAATATTGTTTCAGTAGTAAAAAAGTTACATGAACGAAATGATTTTTTCTGTTTGGCTGCATAAATGAGTGCAATGGTTTACTGCTGCACAATATTTACTTGATAAGTGCTAGTTTCAGTTTGTCTAGATCCGCCGTCGTCTGTGATTGGAAACATGTATTGTAAGTGAACGTTTTACGAATGCATTACACATCAATAGCCCAATTAAAACGGAAAGTGGAAATGATCTCACTTTTCCGGTTTGTTTACAAACCCATTGGGCATAAAGCATGTGGCATTAATTTTTACTGAAATTCCATACTTGACCAGCCAAGGTTCAGTCGAAACGTACATTTTTTTTAAACATTAAGTGAAAGTTTCAAAACACCCTGAAAAGAGTTCTTAAAAACTTTTGCTTACTGTTGTTAGTCAAATTGTTCTTTGCTTGTTCCAACATTTATAGTCGTGTTTAGCTTTTTAGATGAAAAATAGTATAATGTTTTAGCGACGTCTCTTTTTTAACTGGTATAATTTTTATGATTTGACGTTTTGATACTATGAACGATGGATTTCATCTCCGATATGCAATGTTTTACAATTAACCGAAAATTTTAATTAAAATGTTTCAAAACTATTTTATAATGTTCTAAGGTTTTTTATCATTACTACACTTTCCTGATCGATGGAGATCAACCAAGTAAAATAGGCTTTTTGGGAGTTAGTTTTTTTTCAAATCTATTTCAAAAATAATATATTTAAACAGCTTTGTTTTTTCTTCAAATTGGTTTTTTTATCTAGAAGTTCCAGATTTGATTTACATATCTTTTTTAAACCTGCAGTAATTCCGTCCCAAGCTATTCAAAGTTATGCTTTTATTTTCAGAAGACCATTAAATGGTCGTAAAATATTAGCTTTCAACTGTATTATGTTTTTTTGTTTCTAATTGACTTTACCGAACAAAATATCGAATTTTTTGTCAATACATCTATAGAAAATACGCTTTTCAGAAACATTAGAGACGTTAACCAAATAATCACCTACATTTCATGTAAAATGAACTAAACTTAAACGAAATAACATTTCTGTTAAACTTTAAATAGCTTTTTTTCTTAGGACAAAAATATTGTCTGGAAGTTGCAGAGTTTCATTATAAGTCTCGCTGAAAAACTATATTAATTTGTTCCTTTCTTAATTGATGCTGCCCCTATATATTAACGCAAATGCTTTGAATGACATTTTAATTTTAATTTTAATACCAAATTATATATTCTTAAAGGGGCCAATTTTAATACTTAAAACAAGCAAAGCAGTTAAATGTTTCTGATTGTCCTATTCAAAAAACTCTGATATTCATATCAATAAGCCGAAAGCGCGCAAAGGTTAACGTTAACATTGTTAAGAAAGTTTAAAAAATTTCAATTACCATTTTGTAGTATAAATCCTAATCAGAAATGTTTCAAAATAAATCAACTTTTGTTTTAGCTGGTTTGGTACACTTATGGAATTTGCATTTATCCAGGAAAGCAATACTCATGCCGCACTGAATTTGGCTTTTTCGAACAAACTTCTCGAAATTCGAAAACATCGATGTGAGCAACTAATTTGTTTTTTTTTGGAATTTGACTTTAATTCAATTTGTTTCAATTTGAAGCGTTTCTGCTTTCGCTTTATGCTTCATAATGTTAATTAAAAATTTAAATAAAAATATATTAATACAATAACGATTTCGTTATGAAGTAGTTAATCGCATTTTTTTATTTTCAAATTAAACTTCTTGTTTTTGACAAACGTTTCTTTTTTTTCTTAGTTTCTGTTTTTTTTATTTAGTGATGTTGATAAAAAATAAATTGCATTTTTTTCTCATTAATTTAATTTTTTCAAATCTGAATAAATTTTGTTAACACAGTTTCGAAATTGGTGAACCTTCCATTCCTAACGCTGACTTACTTTCAAGATCAAGATCATCACATTGATGTTATAATTTGTCCATGATTCCAAGAAAAAATAACATTTTATTAATAAATATTATACTTGGACTGAAATTTCAATATGTTCCTTTTCCCATTTTTGACAAAAAAAGAAAGAAAAAAATCACCCATTGTTATCACAAAACAAACCAATATTTCCAACAATTCATATTCATTTAAACATATCAAAGTTGTGATGTTCTGTAGCACTTCTAAATTTATTTTCCGTTTCAATTTTGTAATTCCAACATTTTTTGCAAATTAAAAAAACACATTATTTTAAAGAAACACATCATAATTTGAAATTTACCTTGTTTCCCGAGATATGTGGACATTGTTTTTAAAGTTTTTCAAATTACATTCCTTATCAAGTCCATGTTTCAGATATTTGAGAAATGTCTATGATCGTTGCACTTATGGTTTTTATGGAATTTATTATTTACATATTTTTTGTTTTTGTGTTTTTCAAATAATAAGGCGTCTTGTTTTCGTCGACAAAAAGGAAAACCAGTTTTAATTTTTTTTAAATTTTTATATGTGCAAAACCAAACTTAAATGCTTAGTTTTTAGAAAATTTGAGTTTTTCGTGTTTCATTTGCCACAACATTTAACTAAATTACTTAATTTTAAAAAAATTGTTTTTCTAACTTTTAAACTTTTTTTGCTGCATTAGAAAGTCTAGGACGTTTCGTATGTTTTGATGTCTTGTAGTTAATGGTTTTTTTTATTTTCTTCTTGTTTTTGTTTTTCTTATTACCATTCACTATGCGAAGTTTAAAGTTTTCTTTTATGTGCCACACAGTCAAGGCCAAAATTCGGATTTGGACTATGCCGCGCTGGCAGGAAATATAACGCGCCAGTTGACCCGGCGATGGCCTTCCAAGGACAGATGGACTGATACAAGGACATATTCTTTGCACCTGACTTGAACAATCTGATTCATTGAAATTGTTTTTTGAGCTTTTATTTAATAATAAAAATTAAATTTTTTTTAGATTAATCGAATGTTTCTCTAAATTTTTGTAATAATTTCTTGAAAGATTTGGACACTAAACGAAGTCCCGGTACTGGTTTTAAATTTATATAATAGCTCTGTTTTTCCAATGGTCTCACAGTCTTTGGCAATTTTAAATTTTTCCCGTTGCCACATCATTCCCCTGTTTCAAGCCCGACACTAAACATTTCAACAAGATTTGGATCATTCGAGCGAGCAGAGCGGCGATTGAAAACCCCCGTGAAATTCTCATTTTTTCAATCTTTTAATAGATTTGTTTTTTGCCGTCAGACAGACAAAACCAGTTTTTTTAAACTTGACTTTAAAATGTTGAACTTTTAATAAATGATTTTTACGACTGTTTTGGTGTAATTTTCCGATCTTTAATGGTCTTTCACCAAAGAAGTGATGCTGGTTTCCACATAAATAAACAAAAAAGAACTGTAAAAAATATGTAAACGAACAATTCCAGATTTTGTAAATATTTGAAAATCAAAATTCAGCTTGCCTTTTTTCCATGTTTCAATCGTTCACTGAATTTATTTCATTTTGAGATTACTGATTTTGCGGCGAACGTTTCTTCTAAGTTTCACCATTATGTTTAATATATGTAAAGCACACACTCTTTAAAAAAATTTGTATTTTGCCGTCAGACAGACAAAACCAGTATTTCTTAACCAGATTTTTGACTGTTTTGGTGTACTTTTTCGATCTTCAATGGTCTTTTACCGAAGAATTGATATGGGTTCCCACATAAATGAAAGGAAAGCTACAGAAAAGAATATTTTTTATATGTATGTAAACGAACAATTTCCGCAGTTTTTTTTAAATATTTGAAAATCAAAATCTAGCTTGCCTTTTTCCATGTTTCAATCGTTCACTGAATTTATTTCATTTTGAGATTACTGACTTTGCGATGAACTGAAATTCACAAAAATCGGTGACAAATAAAAAGTTTGTTTCTTCTAAGTTTCACCATTATGTTAAATATATGTAAAGCATTTTCAAGGTGATATTGATGTGGCCACTATTATTCAAAATTTAAAATTTTTAGAATAATCAAATGTTTCTTCAATTTATTGTAAGCATTTTTAAAAGGTTATGACACTTAACGAAGGTTAAAGTAAATAATATTTATCTGATAGTTAAGGTTTAGTTCTCTTTTTCTAATGGTCCCACAGTCTTCGCCAATTTTACATTTTTCGATTTTGCCACATCATTCTCCTGTTTCAAGCCCGACATTAAACATTTTAACAGGATTTGGTTCATTCATTACAAAACGAAGAGAGTGACAAGTCATTTTGAAAACCCCTTGAAATTCTCATTTTTTCCACTCTTTAAAAAAATTTGTTTTTTGCCGTCTGAGAAACAAAACCAGTATTTTTTAACCAGATTTTTGACTGTTTTGGTGTACTTTTCCGATCTTTAATGGTATTTCATCAAGGAAGTGATGTTGGCCCCCACATAAAGGCAATGAAAATTACAGAAAAGATTTTCTTTTAAAAATATTAAACGAACAAATAAATATTCGAAAATCAAAATCCAGCCTGCCTTTCTTCCATGTTTCAATCGTTCATTGAATTTATTTTATTTTTAAAATGCTGCTTGTTTGCTACGAATTTTCGGTAAAGTACAAAAATCGGTAAATCGGTTGAACAAATAAAAAGTTTGTTTCTTCTAAGTTTCACAATTATGCTAAATATATTTAAACATTTTTAAAGGGACAGTCAGGCGGCTTTTGCAACTTTGTCTCATATGAAAGAGAAAATTCAGTTGTACAAAAAACTCTTTGGGACCTTATGTCGCAAAGCCCTAGTTTTTGAGATATTCAACCTCAAAGTAGCCGATTTCGGGTTTCCATCTACAGAAAGTGTAGATGGCCCGGACGGTCAATGTGTCCTGCGTTTAGTGGCAGTCTAATTTGAATGAGAGAATGAGGGAAATGAGGAGGGCGCGAGACGATTTAGCATTTTTGATTATGCAAAATAACCGACCGTATCCAATGAAAAGGAAATGAAAAAGTCGCCTGACTGTCCCTTTAAGGTAATGGTGACGAAATTAACTAAAGTCCCTGTTGGTTTTCCCCGAAGTGTCTTTATTTTAACGGTCATCTAACTACCAAACTTATTTTCCTTCTTGGGTGAATCTCTCAACCACCAAATCAACGAAAAAGAAGAATTCTCGCGTATTTGCGCTTTACTTAGAATACCGCGAAGCGATATATTTTCTTGAAAAAAAAAAAATTTTTAACCTTTTAACAAAAAAGTTTAACCTCAAGTCTATGTTTTATAGTAATATTAAGGTTGTCGGGTTTGAATATCAATTTTGTAATTTTGTCAAATTTATTAGAAATTATAAATGAAACAAATGTTTCACATTTTCGTTCACTTTGCGACTTCAAATTTAGAAATTAATGTTATAACGCGAAGAAACAAAACTGCTGATTTTTTTTGTATGTATCGGAAACGAGTTGAAAGTGCTGGCTAAATTCAAAAAATTAAGTGACATTAGTTCCCAAATAAATAAAATGAAAGTTCCAGAAATCTTGTTAAATTTTTCTAGAAAACAAAGTTATTAAATTATCAAATCACCTAAATAGATGAAGTCCCCTGGATACTCACTAAAAATAAAAACAAAATTCATATACTGTCTATTGTGTTTTATAAAATGAAGGGGTGATTTGATTTTTTTGTCAACGGAAGAAACCAAAAATTGACAGAAAAACAACGAGAACTTTTGTTTCTGAGCCAGCAAAGCCATGGCTGTAATTTCTTTTACAATTATTAAACAATGGTGAAACATCACAGAAACACTGTTTGTGTTTATGTAACCGATTAACTGATTTGATCATGGATACATTGAAAATTTAATGAAAAATGAAATTTAGGAAAGGGTCGTAACATTAAAATGATGAAACTTTGAATTCTGTTCTTTAAAAAAACAAGAAAAAACATTTCATTGGCAAAAAAATCAGTGGATCTCTTGAGCATAATTGGAACATGAGTGACATTTAAGGAGAAATTATTTACCTAAACAGTTGGATTCTTGCATTCTTGTGAAATTTGTTTTTGTGCAGTGCAAAGATTGGATCCTTTATTTGTAGAAAGAAATATTTTCCAAAAATTTGCCTAATCTAGTCCATGTTTTATATGTTAATTATTACTGTCGGAATTTTAAATGTTTATTACGATACGATCAAACTAGTGTAAAAACTCAAAATCAGAAAAATGTTTTACGTTATCTCTAATATTAATATTTTAATTTTACCATTCAATTATGTAAATGGGGCTCACAAATTTCTCATTTGAAACAACTCGATTTTGTTGAACATTTTCTTTTGGAAAGGAAAGGTGATGAGTGCAAGCATAAAAATAATTATTTTATCATTTATGATATCAAGTTGTTAGCCAAAAATCGTAAAACAACGGCATTTTGTGTTTTAACAAGAAGTTTATCTTCGTGTCATTTGCATCGATGTTTCACTATTTTGTCAAATTTATATTTCAAAAATCGAAGATAGTAGTCCGATGTTCGCTAAGGTGATTTTATAATGTGTATCAAATCTTTCTTTTTTTTTTAAAGAAAAATACTTGCGTTTTTTGTAAATTTTCTAAATATCATTGTAATTTTTTAAAGTCATTTTCACAAATACGACATTAACCTAATGTTTTAAGTTATTATTAACCTACACATAGATTAAATCATTTAATTTGTGCCCCATAAACATTCCAAGAGCCTAATTAATGCAAAAAACTGAAAGTTTTCGGAAACAGCCTAAAAGCAATATTAAAATTATTCTTTTGAAAAATATGAATTTATTGACACCATTCCTTTAAAGAGCATCAAAGGTAAAAATTAAAATACCAGCTGTCTGAACAAAATGGTTCGCTTTTTTGATAAGGTTACTACATTTTGAAATCAGCACTATCGAATCGTTTTTACCAAAAAACCAAAAAGTTTCTAAACATCACTTTTTTTCGATTTTGTTTAAGTATCGCAAAATATGAACTTTTGGTTTTGAATACTTTTCTAAACTTTACCTTGATGTTTTACCATTTTGTTAAAAAATCGACAAAAATTTTATTGTCGTTATTCCATAGAGTTGGCGATGATTCATTCATGTTTTTAACAACATCATTTAAGCTCTCTTTTTCGCGATTTCTCTCTATCTATTCCTCTCGCAAACAGTTTTTTTTGGCAATACTCTAGTTTTTTCTTATTTGTTCGTTTGGCTTTGCCTGTTATTTCTTCAAAATTATTTATTTTCAGGGACTCCAAAACCATCTGTCTCACGTTCTGCCGTTGTCAGTACATCTGTTTTTATCTACAATCACTCTGGACAGTGTTTCCCCCTCGGTGACCTTTTAAGGACAAATGTACCGAGAAAGTGAATTCTCACGTTTTGTTGAAGCCCTTTGAAACCGTGCAAAGAACAGATTTTTTTATTGAAAAAGAAATAATTTTGAGCAACCCAACGCAAGTGAAGGTTTCAATCTTTTAGTATGATAATCAGGCTCCCAATTCAATATTGGCATTGAGTTGTCGAAAAGATAAATGTATGATTTTTTTTATTCGACGGAAATCCCATTTTTATATTTTGTGTTTTATGTTTTTGTTCAAGTCAAAACAAACTAAAAGTGAAGCAAACACTAAAATTTCTGGAAATTATTAAAAAATCTTATTTTTAGCATGCTCTCAGCAAACAACTAAGTAAGTATATTTTTTCATGAATTTTACCCGAAATCACAATGTTTTTCTTTTTTGGCAAGTTAAAAATAGTTTACGTTCAATAATTCAAGAGTCTGGTATAACAAAGTTTAAAAAAAATTACCTACAGTTAAATGACCCAAGGCGACCTAAAAATCAATGTTCTGCAAAAAAAGGAAATGTTTCTTGTTAAAGTAAATTCAATGTTTTACTTTTTATATAAGAGTTTGTGCATTTTCAAGTAAGCACTATCCTTGTGCCAGACATCAATAGAAAATGTAAAAAAAGCAATTTTTGGAATTGTTATTCGATCGCAAATTATTAGCTTGGATTTTTTAATTGTTTCTTAAATATACGTCGATGTTTTACCATTTAATAAAATAACTTCAAAAATTTCAAAGCCAGTCAAGACACGCCTGTTTTATAATTGTTATTTTTCCGCCTGCGCTTTTTCTCTCTGGTTTTTAATTTATCGCGCGAGCACCTCAATCAATTTGAAAAAAACAATTTTTTAAACCTTTTTTCATCAAGTTAAAGTCAAAATCAAACGAAAGTTGCACATTTTTATGAAGTTTGTTTGCAAATTTTGCGGCCTAATGCTTGCAGCCTTAGTTGTACTAATTTATAAACATTCAAAAGCTATAATTATGCGCTAATTGAATGTTTCTTTTGAACTTTTTAAATTATATTATTACATTGTTACATTAGCATTTTCACGAGACATTTGAGACAACAGCAATAAAAAGCGGTTTTGATCAAAGCGGAATTTTAAAAAATGAAATAAACATTTATTTGCACTAATGTTTTACCATTATGAAAAATTAAGCGTAGAATGTTGATTTTCACTTTTTATTTATTTTTTATTTTACTGGGGCTCTCCTACCAACTTTCTCATCTTGTGCCGTTATCAGTACATCTGTCCTTATCTGCTCTAGACCGTCAGTTACACATGGTGACCTTTTAAGGACAAGTGTACCGAGAAAGTGAATTCTCACGTTTTTCTTTAATTTCTTTGGAACCGCGCAAAGAACAGATAATTTTTATTTAACAAAAACAATTTTGAGAAACCCAACGCAAATGAAAGTTTCATGGTTTTATAATGATCATCGATCGACTTCCGATTTCAATATTGCGCTTCCATGTCGGTTAATGATTTTTTGCAAATATTCGACGAAAAACTCATTTCGCTTTTTGTTTTTGATGAAATGTTTTCACAAAGTCGAAACGAAAAGTGAAGTATGGTCTCACACAATAAAATTCATAGAAACTATTCAAAAATCTTCTTTTTTAGCATTGTTTTTGCAAATTAACGCAGGAATTTAAAAAATAATTACTTGAAACTGAAACCAATGTTTCACTTTTTTGATGACTTAAAAGTAGTTTATGTTAAGAAATATACGCATTGGCCTTCACAAAGTTTTAATAATAAATAATTTCTTTCTTTAGAAAAATGCATCTATCTGTCTTTATCTAACTACATCTCGACAGTCAACTGACCTGAAGTGACCTAAAAGGAAAAGATCTTCTAAAAAAAACAACAGAAAAATGATTTTTGTCTTGTTGATGTTTATTCAAAGGTGATTTTCAAGTGGCGGCATAACATGGGTTAGTTTCTTTTTAATTAGAGTGCCTTTATACCTTTGAACTGAAATCGCTGTTGTGAAAATTGTTTTTTCCCGTTTATTTATTTTTTCTTAAAAAAATTTGTTCTATGTTTTACCAATTTGTCAAAAAGTGTCATAATTTTGAAATTGGTTCTCCCATCGGCCTAACATTAAATTAAATATGAAAGCTTTCTATTTTTTTCTGCTTCAGAAATAATCAATTTTTCGCTGGACCATTACCTGACCCTGGATAAACTTTAAGGACAAATATTAAAATTTTAAATTGCCGAAAAAGGAAATTCCTACGTTCGGGTGATTTCTTTTCAACTATGAAAAAAATTGAATTTCATAAAAAGTAGCAAAAACTAAAATACCAAGCTAAAATACTAAAATAAAAGCCAAAAAAGGAAATTCCAACGTCTGGGCGTTTTTTTAAACTATGTAAGATTGAAGTTCATAAAAAATAGCAAAAAACTAAAATACCAACGAATGTGAATGTTTCATTGTTTAATTATAATTATTGGGAGGCGGAAAACTCCCCCGAAGCGGGGCGCCGCGCCATTCGGGGGAGATTGCCACCCACGCGCTTTTTTCGGGGGAGATTGCTCACTGGCTCCGCCGGGCGGGCGAGATTGCTCGATTATCAAATCTACATATGTAACGACTGCATTTTGTTTCCAGCATCGGTAAAAGTAGCAATATCTAGGATTTACATATTTCACGATATATTTGTTCAAGTTTGGGTCTATGCTATCTGTCATCCGAACTACTAAGGGAACGTTTTCTTTACTAGGAATGAATTAGTTTTTGAATATATATTCATCATTAATACAAGATGAAAATTCCTCGATGATACATTTTTAAGCTTTTTAGCTGACCCAGTAAAAACCAGCTGAATGTAAACCAGCTATACATTAACCCATTTAGAGCTGGGTTACTATTACAATCAACCCGATATATTTGTCTCTCATTTGATTTTAATGGGAAACATCTAAATTAGTTAAAATATACTTTACTAATGTTTATAATCTATTTGAGAGTTTACATAAAACATTTTAACACGAATAATCATGAAATTAGTTCTATTTTCTAGAAAAATTATGAGTTCTTTTTGAATACGTCGTTCATTGCTTTCCAAAGTAATGTTTATATCTTGGTTAAATCGTTTTCAACTTATAAAATTACAAAATACAATTTTAAAAGTAACTATGTGTGGATTGATTAGATCAAACCTACAAAAATAGGGACTTTGCATCTGTATAGTTCATAATCAAGCAATGTCCACGCCTGGCTAGGCGGGTGAGCAATCTCCCCCGAAAAAAGCGCGAGGGTGGCAATCTCCCCCGAATGGCGCGGCGCCCCGATTCGGGGGAGATTGCTCGCTGCCATAATTATTGGGTTTCAAATTGGGCGTTAATGTTTTCTTATCTGATTCCTATTTCCATCGAATTTTCGCATGTAGGATGGAATATCTTATTTATTTATTATTTTTTATTTTTGTTGGGAAAATTAAATTAAACATCTAAATTTTAAAAAAAGTTGAAATAAACTGTCTAAAATTTACAAAAAAGATTAAATGGATATTCTACCATTTCAGTAACCATGTAAAAATGTGCTTCCATTTTTTACTTTAATTTTTTTGTCCTTATCAATATAACCAAAAAAGAAGTGGGTTCTATGTTTTACCACTTCGTAAAATGTGTGCTAACATTTTGTATTGAGTCCTCCTCGATCTCTCGACTTACCACTAATTAGTCATTGCAGTTTCTGAGATGTGTTTATTCATACTTTGTTTGTAAATTTCTTTCTTTTCCGCCACCAACATGGCCACTCATTTTTTTAAAATAAATTTATCTTCCAACAGTCAACTAACCCTGGATGACCAATGAAATATATAGGAAAATTAAAAAAAAAAAAATAATGAAGTAAAAAAACTAATAAAAAATAAAAAATGGATATAATATAAAATAGAACTATTTTCAATGTCTTTTTTTCACAGTCTTGTATTGTTTTTTAAATAGAAATCTAGTTTTCACGTGAATTTCAAATTAATAGACAAAGTCAAAATTGAATAGATGTTTTACATTATGGGAAAATTAACCTAAATACGGTTTATGTTACATAATGATTCCGTAGATTCGCAAGTCTCACAAAACTTGAAAAGTGTAACAACATTTAAAATTGACTTTTGCTGAAAATTTTAGAAACATGAAATGTTATTTTTAAACCAATTTAAACTTTTTAAATTTTTTGTAAACAAAGGTGTTTTGACAATTTTAAAACTGAATCACTGTTACATTATCCCTAACTTAAATACAGCTGATGTCATTCAATACTTCATTGTAGCTTTTTCTGCCGTGATGCCGCCTAAAATGGTTTGTAAGCCTGGGAATTCTTATAGAAAAGGTAAAATATAAACGCAGTTTTTCGTAAATAAAAATAAAACGTATTTTTTATTCACACACATGTTTTAAAATTATGTTAGAAATACGGTATAATTGTGAAGTCAATAGTTCGACAACATCTACCACTAAAGTTTTTTTACAACTAAATTGCCACTTAAAGAGATTTCATTGATTTTCAAAGTCTTCCACAACTTGATCGTTTTGCTATTTTTTGTGAACTAAGAATATTTTTTTTTAAATTTAGTTTGCTGTCTTTCTCACTTGCTTACGTTATGAGTACCTCAGTTTTATCTACGTTCATTCTAGACAGTCAACTTTTTGACTTTTGAGGACGAATGTGACGTAATCTCGCGTTATTGTTCAATTTCTTCGGAACTGTGCAATGAACAATAATTGTTTTTAGAGAAAAAAAGCTAATTTTTTGAAAAACACGATGTTTCATTTATTTATTATTTTTAGTTTTTATTGCAGCATTATGTTTTTCCTGAACTTGTCGCCTCATTTTAATCTCCACACTCATTTACCCTTCTTTTACCCTATTTTACTTGAATTTCAAAATTAATCAACAAATTCAATATTAAACCGATGTTTTACACTATGGTTAACCTAAATGTAGCATATGCAACATAATTATTCGGTAGTATCTCACAAAGTTTGAAAAAATGAAACATCGATTAAAATGGAACTTTGATGAAAATTTTGGAAACAACAAATTAATTTATTTTTACAACTTCAAAATTAAACCACTCATTTACATTATCCTTAAGTTAAATTTAGCTAATATCATTTGATATCTTACACAAGCGCAGTTTTTGTGAAAAAATAAAAAAAATAATTTTTATTTAAATCTGTGTTTTACCATTGTGTTATATATGCATAAATAGTTTCAAATCAATTTGTCCTGGAACAAGAATTGTTGGCACTTTAAAAAAAATGTAAAAATAGAAAATAATTAAGTTTCATTCATTTTCAAAGTCTACCACAACTTGATCGTTTTGCTATTTTTTGTGAACTGAGATTGTTTTAAAAAAATAAATATTGTGGCTTATTGTATCTCTCACCTTCTGCCGTTATCAGTACATTTGTCCTTATCTCCATCCATTCTAGACAGTCAGCTACCCAGGATTTCAATATTAAACCAATGTTTTACATTATCCTTAACTTAAATTTAGCTGATGTCATTTAATAGTAGAGCTCGAAACGAAAATTTAACAAAAGTGGAAAAAATTGACTTTGCTGCAAATTGTACAAAGTTTCGGATCTAACTTAAATTCATTTTTAAATAAAATATGATTAGTATGAAAATTACAAAAATTTATGACATTTAAAAAAAAGTGTTTTTCTTTGTCACACTTTGGCTTAATTCAATGTTTTGATGTTTTACTAAGCTTATTACATTATTAAGTTTGCACTTTTCTTGTGCGATGCAGCCTAAAATCATATTTTATCAGGTGTAAGCCACGGAATTCTAAAAATAGGGTGGTTAAATGCAAGTGCAGTTTATCATAAATACAAATAACATAAAACTTATTTTTTATTCACATACATGTTTTACCATTTTGTTAAATATGCATTAAAATTGTCAAAGTCAATCCTCCAGCTTTCGATGTGTGAAGTTTTTTATACGACTGCAATGCCTCTTTTTTGTGTTTCATTGTCTCCAATCTTTTTTATGGCCGTTTGGTCTTTTTCGTAAACTGATTTTTAATAAAAAAAAAAATTAGTTTGCAGTCTTTCTCACTTTCTGCCGTTATCAGTGCATCTGCCCTTATCTACCTTTACTCTAGACAGTCAGCCAGGATGACCTTCTAAGGACAAGTGTGCCAAGACAGTGAATTCTCACGTTTTTCTTCAATTTCTTTGGAACTGTGCAAAGAACAGATGGGCTTTTATTTATTTTTAGTCAATGCAATACTTTTGAGTAATTTAACTGAAGTCGATGTTTCACGATTTTGTTATTTTCCGAGTATTTACATCATAACATTGAGATTTCGATAGCATTATTCTTCTGAAGCCGCCGTTAACTGTTTTAACTTTAAATTATCTTTTTCGTCCTTCTCTATTTGACTTCATTTATCCATGCTCTTTATTTTAATTTGCGTTTTCATCGTTGACGACAAAACCGAACTGATTGTGTTTTTACTACTTTTATGCCGAAATTATGTTTTTTCATATTTGCAATTACTTGAAAATTCTCATTGAATGGATGCTTCAGTTATTCAACAACTACTGTAATTTTATGGGGCGAATAGTCGACCAAATTCGTGCGTTTTGGAAATATAAATAAACTGGTTTTAGATTAATTACGGCTGACCTTAAATAAGTATTTAGCGCTCGTGATTTTTGTATTTTTCTGCAATGCAAGACAATCTTGTTAAAATTTATTTAAAGTAACTTGATAAATATTTTTTGAACAAGAACATTTCAACAAAACAGCATACATTTTAGAATTCACTGTTTGTGTCTAAAAAAAACATCAAATTGATGTTTCGCTTGGTTTCAAAGTTTTCTACAGTAAAAAAATTGGACTATGTTGTTTCCATTTGCAAAACACTAAATTTTTCGGGTTTTTCGCCGAAAACTTTAGTGTTCTGTTTTTTTACAACTTTTTTTTTTCAAAAAAAATTGTTTGAAAAAAATTTTTTTTTCTAAAAAATCAAATATATGTTTTACGCTTAGTTTGAAGTTGTGAATAATCAAAAGAATCGATCCGGCATCGATGAAAAAGGTTACTATACTTTAAAAAAGTTCAATAATGCCCAGCAGCTGTGAAATTAAATCTGGTTTTAGCTCATCTATATTTTGAGTTAAAATTATAAAAGGAGCACCTTGTTGTTAAAAAATTTCGATTTAAACTTCGTATCTATGTTTTACATGTTACTTGAAACTGTGAATAAATACAACGAAACTATTCGGTTCAACCTCCACATTATGGACCTTTAAAAATATTATCCTAGCTCGGTGTAATTTTCCCATATTCTTTAACTTCTTTTTTTTCCAAGTTTCCCTTTTATCTCCCCATCTCTCCTTATCTGCCTGTATATCTCGACCATCGACTGGTCCGAGATGACCTTCTGAGAACAACGCCAACGAGTGAAATAGCAAATTCTTATTTTCAATTTCTTAAAGTGTGATGTTTGAATCTTTCACGATTTATATAAATTGATTACATTTTGTCAAAATTTAAAGACATCTGATTTTGATTCATATGAGTGTTTTACATTTTTGTGAAAACAGTGTAAAAATTTTTACAGACAATGCTGAGGAGTTGAATGACGTTGATTTTGTTTGATTTCTTAATCCCTTTTCCAACCAGTTAACTCTTTTACGGGTTTCCTCTCTCTATTTCTCTCCCTTCTCCTATTGCAATCGCCGGTTTCCTCGCGCGACCTCAACCCACTTTTGCGCCCGCCTTTCCTCATTTCTAACAGCCCATATCCTTTTGTTCATTTGTTGCGCTGAAAGTACAGTCAGAGGGTAGAAAGGGAGAGAAGGACAGAGAAGGACAGAGAGACAGAAACAGATAGAGAGAGAGAGAGAGAGAGAAAGAGAGAGAGAGAGAGAGAGAGAGAGAGAGAGAGAGGAAGAGAAAGAAGGAGAGAGAGAGAGAGGAGAGAGAGAGAGAGAGAGAGAGAGAGGGAGAGAGAGAGAGAAAGACAGAAACAGAGAGAGAGAGAGAGAGAGACAGACAGACAGACAGACAGAAACAGAGACAGAGAGAAAGAGAGAGAGAGAGAGAGAGAGAGAGAGAAAGAGAGAGAAAGAGAGAGAGAGAAAGAGAGACTACTTCTTGCAAAGTCCGATTCCACAGTTCACTTCATTTCATCGCCGCGCACTCCTGATCCTTCTTTGATCCTGATGGTCAGCTGATTCATTAACTCCGCCTCCCCCCCCCCTGCCACCGGTCTGGTGGACTTCATCTGAGACGTTCTTTTGGCGGCCGCCATGCTATCTCCCCTCTGATCGATGTGGGTGGAGAAGAAGCAGTGCCTGTGCGCAAAAGTACGTCGTCGGACACTCTCGGTTCCAAGCACCGGTTTGTGGCCGCCGCCGAACGCCCCGACGCGCGCACGGGGGTCAGCGCTCGTTTTCTACTCGCCCCTTGCCATTTCTTCTCCTCTACGTCTCTGAACCTCTCTCCGTCTCTCTCTCCCTCTGTCTCTCTCTCTCTTTCTCTCTCTTTCTCTCTCTCTCTCTCTCTCTCTCTCTGTCTGTCTCTGTCTCTATCGCTCTCCGGTACCTACTCGCCAATTCTTTAACGAAACAGTAAAGTAATGCACCAAAAGTTGTTCGGCAAAGGCTCTAGACGCCTATTTTTCTCTTTTCTCCTTATCTTCCCCAAAAATCACTCTGTTCCTTTTTGATATTCCGCCGAGAAACACGTTTTTTCGCCATGTCGTAACTGTTTGGCTAACACCACGTCCCATCTCTGCCCACCAGTTGCAATTGCGCTCCTTCACGCTCTGTAAATTTGCAACTTTCCTTTCTAGATTTTACGCCTTTCCACTTTTTCGGACTTCTTCGGTTTGAAAAGCGAATTCAAGTATACGCTTTTTGATAACTACTAGCATAGCTTGTTTGATTCATCAACAGAGATCTTTTTTTTTTTTAGTATAGCGAGAGCTGCACGCATCAATTCGAAATTGCCGAAAAACACATCTCAAGAAAGTGAAACATTGCACTGTTTTGTTTGTTATAAACAGCGAACATATCAAAAATTTGCAACTGTCCATCTCATTTTCCTCATTTCTTTTTGGACTTTGTCTTTTCCGACAAGTGAACTAATTGTTTAATTTATTCTTTTAAATATCTACTAGTATAGCAGTTTGTTTGGTTCTTTATAAAAACACTTTTGTGAGAAAGAGTTTTAAAAAGTTTTCATAGCGGAAATGTTTTTTTAAAGTGTAAATGTTTCACTTTCTTGCGATATGTTCTCAAGCAATTTCGAAGTGTTCTGCGTTGAAAAAATTGGCAAAATTGAGGCTCGCAAGGCTAAATTTTAAAAAAATGTTTGTATTTAAAAAGAAAAGTTTCATAATCTTTTTCTTTAAAGTTTTTTTTAATTGGGTTTTAAATGATTTACAATTCTTAGATTTTTAAAAACCGTAATAAAAATGTTAATTAAAAAAAATTACCGTCGAATGTTTCGGCGCTGTCATTTATTTACTTACAAAAAAAAAGGGTCGTTTTGTAGTGATAATTGGTTAAAAATAACTGGCGAATTGTACTGAGCAAGAAAATATTTAAAAATTTTAATTTCATAATTTTTTAAAATTCGGTTCGATGTTGCACCACTTTAAAAAAAGGAGACATTTAATGTCGTTATGTTAGCTCTTCTAGGGACGAAATAAAAATTCAAAAAGAATTTCATTGGTAATCTTAAAGTAAAATATAAGGAATTAAACTGAAGATTCCATTCCTGAACAAAATTTAAAAAGTGAATTGAAAAAAAACCAATGTTTCATCGTATTGGTTTATACTTCCAAGATGAGTCATTTTGCTGTATGCATGAGTATGATGAAAATCCTCCAGATCATTATAAAATGTATATTTTCACTATCACAAAGATTTATGATATTATAAACTTTGTTGAATCAAGAAAAACGAGATTTATGACAATCATGGAAAAATGAAATTGTTGCATGTTTTTGATCATTTGACTATTATGCACTAACGCTTTTAGTCTTTACTATTTCTCTGTTTAGTATCATCAGAGAAAAAGCCCTTTCCAAATTATAATCACGGATTTACAAGATTTCTGAGCTTTGCAGGTTAGAATTTTTTACCAGTTTTTTATGCTTTAAAACTTCGAAATGCGAAAATGGAACTAATTCAATGTTTCGCCAACAAGGAAATAACGCATGAGCAAGCTAAATTTGTTAGGAAGGCGAGGTCCATAAAACTAAAAATTCAAAATAAAAAATGATTTTCAAAAACCTTTCGAAAAAAAAATTACTGTAACGCTTGAACGACTTACTCATGCGAACGTGTGAGCGTGATACCTAAACGATCGTTGTGAACCCATGAAATGATTGATTCACGGAGATTCAGTTATAGTATTCTGACTTTCGCTGACTGACTGTGTGGTCGTGTGAAAGTGAAAGAATCCATTCCCATCAGAATTTAGAAAGTTATTGCCTTAAAGACCAGGCATCTCTCAGTGACGTCAAATTTCCCAGGCGCGATCTGTCGCTGGGTTACACAAAACCTGATCCAAGTGTCTTTCGTTCTCGGATGGACCGTGGGGGCGTCTGATTCATTCGACCTGCGGTTGATCCAAAACCTTTCTGTCTGTCTCTCTCTCTCTCTCTCTCTCTCTCTCTCTCTCTCTCTTTCTCTCTCTCTCTTTCTCTCTCACAAACTCTCTCTCTCTCTGTCATTATTTCTGTCTCTGTATCTCTCTCTCTCTCTCTCCCTTTCTCTCTCTCTCTCTCTCTCTCTCTCTCTCTCTCCAACTTCCTCCCTCTTCCTGCCCTTCTCCCCACCCCATCAGATAGCATTCCCCCCTTACATCAACTGGTTTGCTTCTGTCTTCTCTCCTTCTCTTTTACACACAAATAAACAACTGTCTCCGTTCCGCATTGCCCATGATACTATTACAGATGTTTCGGATATGGCTTTTGTCATTGACGTTGCTTCCCTCTACTTTGGGTCATCTGGAGGAGTACTCCGATGATTTCATCCTCACTTTCCTCAATCGGTCTCAAGAATTGGATGTGACTGAGGAGTGCAGGGGCAGTTTGGCTAAGGTTAGTTAGATTTTGAGAGAGAGAGAAAGAGAGAGAGAGAGAGAGAGAGATAGAGAGAGAGAGGGAATGCAAGACGTCAAATTTCTTATCAAATATTGAAGGAGGAAAAATAAGCCTTTCGGGAATGTTTGAATTTTTATTGCATTAACAAAACATTCAGATAATTTTTAAAAACTTTGTTTAGAATTTGAGGAAACCTTTTTAGTTTCTATTACAACACCACCCCACTGTTTCGACTTTGGCATTTTCAATGCTAAACTTGTTAGGAAATACTGTTTTTTAACATAATAACTTGATTCTGAAATCCCCCTTTTCGATTATGAAAATCAAACAAGAAATGCGGAAATGCCCGATAAAGGGGATTGACTGTTGTTCGGATTTAAATTTATACAAAAACTTAAAGTGCAACATTTACATAAAAATCAATTACTTTTTTTTACATTTTCAAACCGATAAAATAAAAAAAAGAAACCAAAAATAGATTGTCAACAGCAGCTATGCGTTTTATAAACTTTATTTTGTTTTATTTTTTTCTAAACGTTTAATAAACAATCCTGATTGCACTGTTTTTAAATTCTAGTTGAGATGATAGTTCCTGCTTCCTATATTTTGTGTTTTATTTGCTTTTTCATGGTTCTTTTTTTAAATTTTAACTCTTATTTTGGCTACCAATCAACCGTAAAACCAATGCGTTTGGATAAGCTTCCGCTTATTTAAATTTGGTAAAACATGGTTAGACATGGTTCATAAAATAGTTTTTGAAAAACTCAAATTCAGTCAGATGTTTCAGTCAAAACAAATATTCGAATCACATACAACAGAACAATCGTTCGAGTGCCTGTACCAATTGCAGAAGTAACAGAATAAGTAACTAAAACTGGTTTATAAACATTTAAAACTCTTCAATTCGAACTAATACTAAAATTACCAAATTAAATGCTGGAAATGATGTAACATTTAATTTTTCCTCGTTGGAATTTACTAATTTTGTAATATTTAAATTGACTTGAACAAAAAAATCATGTTTTGATTTTTGAGTGTTTCATTATTGGCAGAAAAAAATCAAGTAAAACTTTCCGTAGTTCGGTGGAATTATAAATTTTTAGTAAATTTAAGAGAGAAAAAAAGGCAAATTCGAGAAACAAACAATGAAATGTTAGAGACGCAGAGATATTTAAGATTGATTTGTTTACGGTTTTCAAAAACCACTTCCTTTTGCCTTTGCCAAATAGTTTCCACCCTTCTTTGTTTTCCACTCAGGACCCAATTTTTTGATGAGTCATAGCCCGACAGGTCAAATTTTGATCTTCTACTCCTACTTGGCAAATTGTACCATTTTGAGCCCTGATTCCACCAAAACGTGCAAGATCCGGTTTTTGTTGATATTTACGGTTGTTTCTTCCCCAAACTTTGTTTTGCAGGTGCATTCCTACCTTCTGGACCAGGCCACATTAGAGGCCCAACGAGCCTTCTACTATCAGTCGTTTGCCAAAGGTGAGCAATCGAATGGGGAGGAAAGAGACAACAGAGGAACAATGGAACGTAGAATTGGGGCCCCAGATTTTTGGAATTTATCATAATGTAAGCCAATTTTGCAACAAAATGAAAGTCGAAAAACATTGAGATAACTACGGATATGCAATTCCTCATTTGTTCTGAAATCGTATTTCAGCAATCCTATTATTTAAGACAAAAAACTTCAAAGTTTAAATTTGTATTTGAATTTAAAATGTTCACACATTTCATTTCTATTAACCAATGTAACTTGCGTTTCTAGTGATTTTGCTCTTTTGAAAAATAACCCCTTCGAAACAATCAAACAATGTAATTTTGACAAAAAAACTATTTTTAGAAAGATTTTATAAAATTGTTATTTAAAAAATTGGTGCGCCTTGTTTTGCAACGTTAAGTGTGTTTTTTTAAAGTTATCTCAAATTATCTTAATTTTCAATTTCAAAAAAATATTCTTTTGGAGAGGTTTCCACTTCATATTTTAAATTTAAAAATTCAGGAAACACTTTATTTCAAAAAGTAATTGACACAAAAAGCCTTCAAAACTTTTCTAAGAGTAGACTGTAACATACAAAATCCAAGCTACCAGAAATGTTATTTTTGTTATGTAAAATTACAAGTAGCTGAAACAAATCTTCACAGTATTCTTTCATTTATTTCAGAGTTGATACATTCACATTTTGTGAATTAAAAAAAAATTCAAATCACACTTTTAGGACCCTCCCAACTTTTCCTCTCAAGGGACCAAGATCGATGGGTCTACCGAGGCTACGAATGTCTTCTGTCGGCTGGGGAGACCGTCTACTCCAAAAGCGAGCACCCAATGCACTACTGCTATTCTTATGACGATGGACCTGCTCCCGTTGGGGCCTACTCCGTCTGCATTCCTTCTCCTTGTGCTGGGGATAATGTTAAGGTTAGTTTTTGCAACATTACTCTACTGTTTTTTGTTATTATTACTCTACTCTTTACAGTGCTAAATGCTCACTCAATGTTGAGTAGAATGAATTATTGGAATGATGTGGCAAAACATCACAATAATTAACAGAAAATACTATGAACTTCTAAAAAATCAATGAAACATCCGTACAAAGAACTTTTTAATTTTCAAGATAATTTTACATTTTTTTATCGCTTCAGTTGACATTTATAATGTAACACTTACAACCAAACGAAAAACCCTACACTTTAACGTAAGCATCAATAACTAAAACGTTGTCATTTCCCCGGATTATAAGGGCAGCTTGAAATACGCAGATGAGCTTGAAAAAATATCCAAAAATATAAAACAGTTTTATAAGTGTTTCAGTTAATTGGAAGAACTTTGATTTTCAAAAGTTCAATTTTTTAATTTCCTTCTTCTTTCGTCATTTTCATTAGAATCTAAAACCTACGATGATCAATTTGTAAAGCCAACCAAAAAAAGCGGCTCAGAAAGTTCGCAAAGCTTACATGTTTTTTTAAAATAAACGAAATAAATAAATTTTTTACATAAAATAAACAATGGTTACAAATGTCGAACATAATGGCAAAACAAGTTCAAGAGCATGCTTTAAAACTTTTTTGTTTTAATTTCGATCTTAAAATTTAGTTCAGTGTTTCCAGGGTCTCCTAAATAAAATTAATTTGAAAACAACTCAATAGTAGTAGAATAACCATGCAACATGTATTTAGGTTCGAGTACCTCAATTCAAAAATTCACAATTTTTGAAAATATAACTGAAAATCTAACATTTTAAAGGGGAAGGACATCGTAAAATTGATTTTTCAAAGTGTCTTTATTATAGTTTCATTGAGTAGACATCATTTCCACGATTCAAAAACATACCCCTTTTATATGATTTGGACTGCAAAAGGGGCGCGTTTACGTTTGCCGCACGTGAACACGGCTAGAGTGGGCGAGAGAGTGTGGAAAATGGGGAGACGCAGAGTTGGCGGCAATTCAAACGGGAATTTCCCCACATTTCAAGCGCTTCTAAATCGGTTCATTTTGATCCAAAATGTGAAAATGGGTAAAAGAGGTATTTTTCGGAATCTTGGGAATAAGATCTTGAGATCTTGAGAAAGAGACTTTTATCACAAAAACAGAAAAATTATTTTTACGCGGTCCTTCCCCTTTAAACACAAAAACTGATTCTTTTGATCTATTTTCAGAGGAGTGAGATTAATTCTGAATGTTCTACTTTCGTAGCGGGCTTGAAACACGTAACTGAACTTGGTTGACATATAGATGCCTTAAATATATTTATTAATTACACATTATATGGATTCCTGAATGAATTCCAAATTGAATACTCTACTTTATTGAAGTTTGATGAAACATGTAAACGCAGCTTTTAACAACGTTTACTATTCGGTTTTAAATCAACCATTTACATTTTCACTCAAATTTTTTATTGTATACTGGGCATTCCAATGTTTCACACATTTATTTTTTGGTGCTTATATGAATTTCCCTAATACTAACATTCATTGAGGTTGCAAAACAGACCTAGCGAATTAGTTCCCGAAAAATAGTTTATCAACTTGTACAAAAGTGCACAAGAAATTAATTCCTATTCCTTATTATTACTTAGAAAAATAGTTCCCCAAAATTTGATTTATCAAATTGAATTGTATAAACACTAAATACATATGTTTCAGCTCCTCAAAGAATGGCGAAAGATGACCAAGCCCACCGAGGACAACCTCCCCATCAACTTCTCCGATTGTACCCGCTCTCGCCACGAGAAACAGTGGTTCGAACAATTCGTTCCTGTGGCTGATCTCGCCTTCAACCTCCTTCTGATGGCATTTTGCATCATGTCAACCATGTTCCACTACATGAAAGGAAACGAGAACAAGTAAGTAAAGCTTAAATGTAAGGCGTTAACTAAGGGTTTAGGTCCCTATCTGCTAGGGTTCTTATGGCATTCTCAATGAAAGGCAATGCTAAGAAGTTGGTTGAACTGCCGAAGGACCCCCAATCTTGCATCACTTGCATGTTTGGGTTGAGGGTACTTTCTATGGTTTGGACGCTTGTGGGACACTCTTTCATTTTCATACAGGTAAGAGAGAGAGAGAGAGAGAGAGAGAGGGAGAGAGAGACAGTCAGAGAGAGAGAGAGAGAGAGAGAGAGAGAGAGACAACAGACAGACAGACAGACAGACAGACAGACAGACAGAGACAGTCAGAGACGCAGAATTCCAGGCCTACCTCGAAAACGTCGAAACCTTCAAAAACGCCTTGGTCGACAACTTCTGGGACCAATGGATCACCAATTTCACCCTCAGTGTGGACATCTTCTTGGTTCTTGGAGGATGTGTCCTGTCTTACAGTTGGTTCCGCAAATGGCTTAAGAATAACAACGGTAGGTCACAAATTAAACCTTTAAATTTATCGATTTATTAGAACCTGAGCCTACTTGGACCTCATGGGCTTACTGGCTTCGATTCTACAGGCATCGGATTGTGAGGCTGTGGCCTGCCTACTTGTACACTGTCATGTGTGTGACGCTGAGGGTTTCGGTAAGTGAGTGAGTGAGTGAGTGAGTGAGTGAGTGAGTGAGTGAGTGAGTGAGTGAGTGAGTGAGTGAGTGAGTGAGTGAGTGAGTGAGTGAGTGAGTGAATGATTAATCCACCTCACGTTCATCTCTCTTCTTCAGGTGATGCACTTCCACCCAATGTGGCCTCCCACCGACCCAGCCGTCCAATGTCCCAAATACTGGTGGCAGAACGTTCTTTTCATAAACAGTCTCACAAACAATCGATGCATGCCCTGGACCTGGTACATCGGAACAGAATTCATCTACTACCTCATCTCTCCCGTCTTCCTTCTTCTTCTGAGACAGTCACCTCAACTTGGAGTTGTAAGTTTTACTTGAAAAACTGAGAAAAAGTGGTTTTCAGGGATTTTCTGTGGCCGTAATTGCCGCTTCTGCAGGAGCCAACTGGATCAAGATTGTGAATAACAACTTCCCTCCCACTCAGTTCTTGTGGAAACAGCCGGAGATGTTTAACCCTAACTTTATTCAGGTAAGCAACGTTTTTATTAGTTTTTTTTCTTCTTGAAATTTTTTCAATCACAGGGCTGAAATAAGCATTGTTCTTCCATTAATCCGAGTTTGAAAGTTATTCACAATATTTAAAAAAATTTGTTCGGTAAAATTAATGTAGGTCACAAAGGTCCGAATCAGTAAGCATTGCTTCTGAAAAATTAACGCTCCTATGTGATTCTCGAAACATTAAAAAAACATAACTAATTTTGCATGTTTATGTCAATGGCTTTTGAACCTTTGCAAAAATGTATTAGTTTAAAAATGAAGTCGATTAAACACATAATTGAAACAATAGATTAACAAAAAAAAAACATAAAGCACAATTGTCTGAAAAAGTTGTTTAGCAATTTTAGGCTTAGTGGCCGCGTACAATGCAAAAAGCTACCAGAGCCTACCTAAGCATGCATAGCGGCCTGAGGCTAAATGTAGATTCTATCATCAGCGGAAAAATGACAATGCCACCATCGAATTGGGTTATGTCAAAGTTCAAATTCTTGTAAAGAAAATGAAACAATTAAATTTTTAAAAAAATTGGATTCGTATAAATTATCATTGGGGTGAAGATATTTATAAAACATTATTCGAAGAAAAATAATTAAATTGTTCATTTTGTTTTATTTTTTCATATGCTTTACATTCACTTTAAGAAAAGTTTGAAAGATCGAAATCAATAATCCGATAAGTTTCCATTTGGAGTAAAATGATAACGCAACTTCCAGTTTGCGACTTAACCTGAAAATCCAATCTATTTTGTGCAATTCAAATAAAATACTATGTTAGGGAACGGTGCAAAACTTCAGCAATCAAATGACAATATAAGCATCATGCAACTACTTAGTTGTGTACTATTGACTGTTGTTACAGGTACTGTTGACTCGCGTGGAATTACATTTACTTAACCCAGTTAAGTGTAAAAGTTATTCAAAACATTTGAATGGTCATCAAACACCACAATTTATAAATATGAAATATAAACATGCATCACTTTCTAAAGATTTAGTCAAAAAACTTCCAGGACAACACAGTAAGCATTGTGGTTTAAAATTTTACGTTCTTATGAAAGTTACGAAACATTTGAAAAAAACAAATGTTTTAACCATTTAAAATATCTTATTTAAAAATGTTAAAAGAGAAATACAAAACCAATAAATTAAACCCAAATCACACGCAGCGCTTCGCGCTGCGCGAGAGTGTTGAATGTTTTTGTCAATGGCTTTTCTATTAATACAGTATCAAAATGCCATCGAATAAACACATTGGATTAATTTAAAAACAACCTGTAGCACAACTGAGATGTTTAAAAATCTGTGGTTCAAAACATTATTTTCATTGTTTTAGAATACACTCACCCCTAAATTCAAATTGTTTTAAAATAATTGTCCGATTTAAAACAAAATGTACGAAAAATAATTTTTTTCAGATTCATAAAAATTGTCTTTCGCCCTCTAAAAAACTTTTGTAATGAAAGATACATTCATTTTAAAATTGTTCCAAATTTAAAAACTAACTAAAACTTTTTGTGCTTTTGACAATTTCAGAAGAAAAGTTGAGCTTACTGTCTGCCTTTATGTCTATCCTTCGAATACATCAAAAATGAATTATGATAGCAAACCCTTTTTGCCACCCCAATTGTTTCAATTCCACCTGAAAATGAGCAGCAACTGCAATTGTGAAACTCTAGGCAATTTAAATGCAAAACAATCAAACAAACTCATTACAACAAAAAAGAATGAAAAATAAGAAACCAATAAATTGCATGCAAAATCCTATGTAAACACCTTCTTCAGTACTATAGAATTGCAGTCTAGTTTTCTTGACAAGGCTATGCAACTTTGGAATGACTCAAAAAAATTGTGTGTAAAATATAATAATTGGTACTAGAGATTTATAAAATAGTTTTTCGCAAAATATAAAAGTTGTTTTATGTTACATTGCAATTGAAAAGTACTTACTAAAAATATTCCGCATTCTTGTAAAAATGCTTTAAAGAAATAAAATTACACAACAGAAATTTTGCATTGCCCCTCGAAACTCGTATTCTTATAAATTTGAGTTCCCAGGTTAATTGAGCTTTTAAAACGTTCAATTTATTGATAAGATATTGAAATATTGAAATGTTTTAAAGTTTGAAGTATAAAAACAATCATTTCTTGAGGAAAAATTCTTTAAAATTGTTTTAATTTTTCTCGAATGTTTTATAACCAATTTAAAAAAAGCTTAAAAAAATTTAAAGTTTTTAATTTTTTTTTAAATTTATGAAGCCTAGGCTATACAGATAAACATACTTTTCGCATTAATCCGAGTTTAAAAGTTATACATAATATTAAAATTATATAAATTTGTAAATTTTCATCACAAGAAATTGTTTGTTAAAAGTGAACCGAAACAATTAAGTCAAGGCACGGTGAGAACTATTGTGTCTATCAAAGGTTTCTTTTTTCTGACAACGTATTGAAACTTTGGAATACTTTCAGAAAATTGTTTGAATAATATTTTTATTTGTTCTGAGATTAATTAAAAGTTTCTTCGTAATATGTATTAGTTGTTTTTATTATTGAATAATTTTAACATAATTGTTTTACATTTCTTTTTAATCGAAATTTATTTTCTTTTTTTAATATTTCTGCGCTCAAATGTTATATTACCACATTATGCCTAATTTGAAAATCCTCCGCAGTTGTCCGCCGGCTAAAACATCAATATTTTTATTAAACGTTTATTGGAATCATTTATTTTCTTTCAAACAATCCAAAAAATTATTCCATTCCTTCAAACATTTTACAAAAAACCTATTTAAACATCGCCTTTTTTAAAATTGCGTTTTCATTGTAAGATTTTTTGACCACAACAGTTTTTCAACAATTTTACTTTTTCACTCTTTTCAAAAAAATGGTTCTGCTTGAGAATTGATTGAAAAATTTCGTTAAACAACATTGTTAAATTGAAAATTTTTATATTGTTCCAAATTCTTTTTATTTTTCTCAAATGTTTCATATTCTTTAAAAGTAATATTTGCAAAATCAAAAACAATGTTGAAAAGTTTTACTTTTACTGATTCTTGTAAACAGTGCTGATTCTTCTGTATAGTGCTGTTCGCAAATCGAGGTCTAATAAACACGCAAATAAAACATTCGATCAAAGATTTTAAAAAATTCTAAAGCACAAAAATATATTTAAAAACTACTTTTTAATGATTAGTTGCATAAAATTTGTGAAATACTCTTTTTGAAATTTGTTAAAATTACAGCTATAGGAAACTCATCAAAAACAACGTTTCAAAAAATAGTTTAAAGTTACATTAAAAATTTAGGTTGCAATGCTCCAGTTTGTATTCTCTCCTGAAATTCAATAAAATATAAAATTAAATTTATCGTTTCCAGCACCACATCGAGCTTCACATAAGCCCCAGGAAATCAAAAGCAACTAACTGCCAGTTGTAAAACTCACAACCAATTAAATTGCAAGCCAATAAAACAAATCAACATGGTTGCAGATTGATTTAACAACATAATTGATAGAAATGTTTTTCAATGTTTTATTTGCTTTTGTATTTTAAAATTGTTTACCCTTACTATTTTTTCTCTAAAACCTTTTGACTTTTCAAAACTGCACTGAGGGTTCAGATCACGAATTAATGGTTTGTTTAAAGTTCACTTTGTTGAGAAGGCGTTGAAACATTGAATAAACAAGAATTAATAAAAATAATCATTTGAATGAAAATATTTTTAAAATAAAATTACGTTTTACAAAAAGATAAAATTAAAAAAAAGAAATTCTACATTCATTTTATTTTTTAGTTGTTCAGATGTTTTACATTCACTTTAAGAAATGTTTGTAAAATCAAAAACGATGGACTTCGACTGTGTGTTGATCTCAAGTTTTGCGTTTTCTTATAGAATTCTATATTACAAAATAAATTTCAAATTTTCAGCACCACATCGAGCTCTACATCAAGCCCCAGTACCGTATCGGCCCCTACGTCATTGGAATCCTTCTTGGCTACTACTTGGCCAAATACCAACGCCAGCCGGTGAAGCCTGAAAGGAGCAGAACACATGTCGGCGAGTGCATTTCCGGCCTTTTCCTAAGTTGAATCATCTATTTGGGACCTACAGTAACCCAAAACCTTTAATACCCTGGTTTTTCAGTGGGAGGCTGGGTCTTTGGAGCAGCCTGTATCATCTGGGGACTCTACGGCCTCTTCCCTTCGCTTCAGGCCTGGGATTGGCCTGCCTACCACGTCATCTACGGATGCATCCACAGGGACGTCTTTGCTTTGGGAATCGCTTGGCTCATCTACGCCTGTCATACTGGAATCGGAGGATTTGTCAATACGGTGCTCAGTGCGAAAGTGCTGCTTCCGCTGTCGAATCTCAGTTATTCGGTGGGTTTTGGGAGAGAGAGAGAGAGAGAGAGAGAGAGAGAGAGAGAGAGAAAGAGAGAGAGAGAGAGAGAGCGAGAGAGAGAGAGGTAGATAAAGGGAGAGACTAGATGGCTATAAAGAGGGAGAGAGGTAGAAAGAAGATTTTAAAGATAAGCATTTTTACTTTCGCCAATGTAAACGACATGATTATTTTCCATTCCTGTCCAATTTTAAAAAAATTGTTTTCAAACATTTTCTTTCCCGGCAACACGATTTTTCTAGCTACCCTTTGAGTATTTACTTTACGAAAACATACCTTTTGCCGATTGACTTTGATTGACATTTTTTTAAATTCACTTTCTTAAAAACATGTTGAAACATTAAAATTGTTTTATATTAGCAAAAATATAAATTTTTTAACAAACATTTTCGAAAAACATTAAGAAAATGATCACATTATGATAGTACATCATCAAGTTTAAGATTTTCTCACCAACTTCATAATTTCAATTTCAATTTCAGGTTTTTATTACCACGCCGAGCTCTAAATCTAACGTAAAAGATTCGATAGTCAAAAAGCGAAAAACAGTTCACTGACTGACAAAAATTAGTTTGTGCAACATTTCATAGGTTTAGCGTATGATCGAAACATTTATGTGTAATACAACTCAACTTGTCAAATATTTGGAATTTTAGTTCGAAACATTTGCTTCACAAAGTATCTTTTGGTTAACTCCGCTTATCTCATTTTTGTGTATGACAACTGTTTCAACTGATTTGCAAAAAAAATCAAATTTTCTTCTAATCGTTTTCTGTTGCTGTTCAAACCTCGTTTATACTAAAATATTTTTCTCAAGGATTGAAACATTTTTCTCAGATGTAACAGTTTCAACAAGAAAAGCGAAGATTATTTTTATTTCAACAAAAAATTAGGGGAAGGAGGAAGAAAGAGAGGGAGAAAAATAGAGAAATGTAAAAAAAAACAAGAAAGTAGAAAGTTTTTATGTTCATGAGAGAGATAGTTAGAGAGAGAGGGAGAGAAGGAGAAATATAAAAAAAGAGAAAATGAAGTAAATTTCCGAAAAGTCAAATGAATATGCAAAAGTTTAAAAATAAACGCAGTAGGTACTACAAGACAGGCTTTAAGCTGATTTTTCAAAGAAAAAAACTCTATATAATTAATTGATGTTACAATAATTTGATAAATATGCAGTACACATAGGTTGGTGTTTGATTTCGTCCATGAGTAGATTAAATCGGTTATACGAAAAAAAATTAGGAAAAACATTTTTAAAAAACTAATCCGGAAAAACTATAAATTAAAATTAGGATTTTGTGAAACTTTCGCTTAATTTAGAGCGATCGTAGGAGCTGTAATGAAAAATGCATTCGCTTTGCGTGCTTATCAATAAACTACAACATTTGGTTAGCGTTATGAAACACATTAAATAAATTCAAACAAAAAAATGTATAAACTTTTTTTTATTTTACTTTCACTTTACCAAGGTCTTTAAAACGCCATTAATACTTTTCTCCCGCGTTTGTTCTCTTCAACAACTGGTTGAAACATCCATGTGTACAAATACAAATTGTTTAAAACTTGTCATTTTGTTACATGCAAATTAGAAACGAGTTCGTTTTGCTAGCCTTTGTTTTAAATTTTTTTTTGTTTTTTTTATTGAGGATAACTGTTTCAACTAAAAAACAATGGTTTTTAAAGCTTTCGCTTATCATTGGTTTCTATTGAATTTTACAACGACATCATGCAAATTTTACAGATTCGAATCTTTTCAAACTTAGAAAACTTTTTTCTGTTCAAATTATTTGTTAGTTGTAAGTTACAAACAAATGTTATGTTTCTTATGGCAAGGGTATAAATAATGCTTACTGCACAAGTACCCTTATAAAACACTGATATCGTTTTTGATTATTTTCTAAGCTTTCGGAAAATATTGAGATGAGCATTCGTAAATTGCACAAAACATTTAGTGAAATAAATTAAACATACTGGTAAAACATGTTATCAAAAATACAATTCGTGTGAAAATGACAGTTTTACAATAAACTTTTTATATTTTGTGAACAAATTTTCTTATTTGAGGCTACAACCGATTTTTTTTTAATTTTGAAGATCTGTAGTAAGCAAGAAAACATTTTTCTTATCATTGCGATGTTTCAACCTCATTTTATCTAGTCGACAATTAATTTTCGATAGTGATGTATTTCATAGGCAGTTACAACTATATTTTCGCCTTTCTTTAAAACATTTTTTCGAAAACCTTTAATATAGAAGATACTTTAATTTGTACTTATTGGTAAAACAAATTATTTTGTTATTGTTTTATTTTTTATATTTTTTTGCTTAAAATGGTTTTTAAAATAGGGAGTATCCTAGTTCTTTAAGATTAAGGTGTTAAGGTTTGAGTTTTTGTTTTTGTTATCTTATCGAATTGGTAAAGATTTTCTTTCGTTACTAAAGTTCTATTCTTATAAAATATATTTTTTTAAGTTTATTTATATGGAAGATTTCCTTTTTGGCTTTTTTCAATTAAACTCAAACAAATGCTTTACAAAACATCATTAAACTAAAAAATAAAGATAAATTAGTTGGATCAGGTGATGATATGTTAGTGTGTTTGTGTTGGTGTGTCATTGGGAGCGAGGATGTGAGAAAATGATTGCGTGATATAAAAAAGAAAAAAAAGCTTTATTACAGTCTGAAAATTTTTGATATTGCTACGGCTGTAGAGAATGTCAACGTAAGAGTGCAAATGGGAATTGACTGATTTTTTGGAAATGAGTTAAAATTTTAATCTTTTTTTTAAATTTAAAAGAATTAAAATTCTTTTAAATTGTTGTTTACACAAGCCGAAAATGTCGTGTTTGTTTGTTTTATTTTAAAATGTTTAAAAACTCAAACAAATGTTTCAACTAACCACAATAATCTCTAGGTTAAAGTAAGACTGTTCCAGTAAAGAATATGATCGTGTGTATGTGTCTGTGTGAGTCAGTAAGTGATTACGTGAGCCCGTGACTCATTTTCTCATTTCAGGCCTACCTGTTCCACATGATCCCCGTGGTGTTGACCTACCTGCTGGTGCCCTTCCCCCTGTGGTTCGACGCCAAATGGCCGATCCTGGCCCACTGCGTCGTCCAATTGGCCATTTCCTACGGTTTCGCCATTCTCTGCACTCTGACCGTCGAATACCCGGCCTTGAACATTGAGAGAATCCTCCTGGCTCCCAGGCCAAAGACCACCCTGAAACCAGTGCAGACGGCGGATTCTGAACTTCAGCTGAAGCCTCCCTCTCCCCAGCCCTAGGAGGCCACCCATACGAGTTCTAATAACTAGTCGTACTTTTTGCTAAGCGACACACGTGTGCTTTAGTCTCCGATCGGGACAGATGCTCATTCCGTCTTTCACCCAACAACACTCATTTCCTCCCCCTTGCCATTCGCATTGAATTCTGTCAGTCGGTGAATTTCCATTCAGTGTCGATTTTCATTTATTAATAAAGGTTTTAATTTTAGAGTTGTTGTTGCAAACAATTTTTTTAAAATCAAACTATCGAAGCCGGAAAAAACCAATCTTCAGGGAATGCTTGAAGTTTTCGTGCATTAACAAAACATTAGGATGGTATTGCAATCTTAGCTTAGAATTTTAGAAACTGTTCTTGTGTGTGTGTTTTTGTACACCACCCCACTGTTTTGACCTTAGAATTTTCAATGCTAGGCATGTTAATATTTGATTGTCCATAAAAACGTTCCAAATTACCTGGTCTTTTAATGTTGTTTTTGAAATCCCCCTTTTTCGATTCTATATAGGATGAACTGCTTCTTAGGTATTTAATTTTCCCAAAATTTACCCAACATTTTAACGAAAAACATACGTAAAATTTTAAATAATGGAAAATTCTTAATTGTTTTATAATCAGCTATGCATTTTTTAAAAATAAATCTTTACTTTGGTTGCAATACATTAAAATTGCAATAGTTTTTGAAAAAACTCAAATTCACTTCAGTCAAAACAAATATCCGAATCACTTATCCTAGAACCACCTTTCTGGATTTGAAACATTGAAAACCCTTCAATTCGAAATAAAACTAAAATTACGCATTGAAATGCTAGAAAAGATGTAAAATTGATTTTTCTTCGTTAACTTGTTCGCAAATGATTAATTCTTGGATTCGTTGGAATTTGCCAATTTCATGATATTTAAATTGACTTAAACAAAAACATGTTTTGGTTTTTTAGTGTTTCAGTATTGGCAGAAAAAAATCAAGTTAAACTTTTCGTAGTTCGGTGGAATGGCTATGTGGTTTTTAGTAAATTTGAGATAAAAAAAACAAATTACTGAGAAAAATGTTAGAGACATGATGATTTGAAACTATTTTAAAAGATTCTCCCTTGCCATTCGCACTGCATTCTGTCAGTCGGTGAATTACCCTTCAGTGTCCATTTTTTATTATTAATAAAAATTCTTAAATTTATTTACAAATTTTTGTCCCGGAGAACTTAGTGACTGAAGAACAACTGTGTGATCGTCGTTCTCAATTAAGGTTTAGCCGAGACATTGAACAGAGAACCAAATGCACTTCGAAATTTTCAAGTGTTTCGAATAAATGTAATGTGTACGTTTTCTTTTATACCGAACTTTTTTGCATTATTTCAAAAGTAATAACGTTAGAAAAATATGAATTATTAAAAAGTAAAATATAAATTAGACTTGGAGAAGAAGCCCATTAGCAGTTAATGAGAGCCAAAAACTTAACAAAACTATGAAACACGAAAACAACAACAGTGTCGAACAATTTTGTAAGTTCTTAAAAGGGAACCTTAATCATATGGTGGTAAGTAAAATTATTACCACAAACGTTAAACATTAGAATACATTAATTTGTTAAAAATTCATACTGTTTGTGAAATATCAATTTTAAAAAGTTTAGAACATACTAGAGAAACATTTTGAATTTTACCTATTCTGAATATCTAGAGAATCCCCCTTTTCCATTCGCATTGAATTTTGTCAGTCGGTGAATTACCCTTCAGTGCTGATTTTTTTATTCAATTGTTAATAAAGGTTTTAATTTTAGGTGTTTTAAAATTAGAGAAAAACAACAGACGTTAGAAATATCAGTTATTCACAGTTTTAAATAAAAATAATAAACGGGTGAAACAGCCCGGCGAAAATGCAACGAAATCATTGTGAAAAGTTTTGATTTTAAACAACTAGGTCATGTTAATGATTCAACACTTTCAAATAATTATTTGCCCAATTAAGATAACATTTGGTAGATGGAAACAATTGCAAATTCTAATAAACGGTGAGATTCTAGTACTTTCCGAAGTTGGGAATTTGGTTTTTGTTCAGACTGCATTTTAATAGCAATTGTTGTCATATTTGATGAAAAAGAAAATTATTATATGGCACTGGTAATCAAAACTCTTTTATTATTAATAAAACTTTATAATTTTGATGTTTTGATTAAGAAATAAGCTTGTGTTTTGGTTGCTCTATCCATTAGAACTTATGCAGAGTCAGATAAATTAAGAAAGCAGTGAAACACAAAATTAACAACGGTTTCGAACAATTTCGACAATTCAACAGTTTCAATTTCATTTCAAGTATGCTTTGTTAATTGTTTTAGCTCATGATTAACGTTTTTATGAAATTTCAACATGGTTCGAAACCTTATTTTATTAACGTCATTTTCAATTCAATTAAAGTGATTCATTTTTTGCTACGGACACTTTTCATTACCTATGGACTACCTATGGAGGAAAATGAAAATACCTAGAAACATCACGTTAAACACTCCAGTACCGTTATTTAAAAAATCTTAGCTGTTCGTCAAAAATCAATTATAAAAAGTTACGATAACCAGCAAGCACTCGTGAGTAAGTAACGTAATTACACAATCGAAAATTTAAGGAACAAATGAAACACAACAATAAATTAATTTTGTCTTTGTGTTCACCTAAATAATTTTTTCATGAAAAACAACTCAAAACGTAAAATATTTTAAAGTTACTGGAGCGTTTACGCAATCAATTTTTAAACAAATTGGCAATTTGCCATGTTTACCAAACTTGAAATATTCTATTTTTAATAAAAATTTATTATTTTATAATTATCAATAAAAATTAATAGCACAACTACATATGTCAGACAGATTGACTGTTTTTCAAAATCAGAAGTTTTAAAAAAATAAATGAAACATCACACCAATAACACAAAATTGTCTGTGTGCCTTATTTATGTTACGACAAATATATAACAATCAATTGATATATAGCACTGCTAAAGTCTGGTTATTAATCCGCAAATTTTCTTTCGTTAATTTTAAATTATTAATATAACTCTCCAACTTTGCTTTGATAGATAAAAACCTAAAACTTCCCATGGGCACATTATCGGTTCTGCCGGAATGAAAAAATAATTATTTTATGAAACAAATAGACCACATTGTAATTCGCGTTTCGAGAAAGCAATAAATATACAAAAATTCAACTTACAAATAAAATCAGTTTAATTGAAAGTAACAAATTGTGTTTTTTTTTAGAAAAGTCTGCTGACAATGAGATGTGTATGTGCTAAAGTGTTGATTATATATGTTTTATACCAATTTTTTTTAAATATTTAACTCTCTTTGAGAATTGTTGAGTACGTATTACATTTTTACAAAGAGATGAGTTATTAAGAAGACTATGAAACACAAAGACAACAGTGATCGTTTCGAAAAACTAAAGTGGTCAAAAAGCCTGTAGCATCACATCCTTATTAAAAAGAATTTTTCTTGTATTAATAAAATTTCCTAATTTTAAAGTTTCCACTCTTCTTTTAAAAAAACGCATTAATGTTAGAGTTCTCATTGAAAACGATTACAGAATTTCATCTGTTCAACCCGCTCTGAAACAGCAGGGCGACAATACAAATTTTTGCATTTACAATATTCAGTGAATGTAGTTTTTGAAGCAATGTGATTGTTGTTATTAAAAAGTTTAAATGCAACTTAAAAGTTTGCAAAAATCTTTGCTACACTGGGTATTTTAACAGCAACGAAAACATGTCAGTGTTACAGATATCACAAGGATAGTCCACCACGAACTTTTTGATAAACATAACAAAACATACAATACAACAAAAGAGTAATGCTGCAAAAGAAAACGACGTGTCCGAATACTTACCATTCGAAGGCATTAATGCAATTCTTTGCACTTTTCTAATATTTGTAAGAAGCTTAACTTTAAAATTTTGTTCCATACCAAACTGTGATATTAACATTTTTTTAAACTTTCTAAATTACTTTAAAATTATTTGAAGGAGTAACTTTACCGTTCAATTAAAAAAAATAATCTCGATAAGATATCGATGCCTTTAATAATGTTCTTAAAATCAGAAAAAGGAAAGGAGACAAAACCAATAAATTTAAAAAAAACTCATTTATTTTTGGGTAATCTACCCGTCATGAATGTTTCTACTTCATTTCAAATATTCTTGTTTCGTCCTTAAAGTAATGAACCAATCATCAATACAAAGTTTACATATTTTATTCAGCCACTAGTTATTGGTAAACCACCTCGAACTTTCAATCAATCGATTTAGATTTAGTGGTGCAACCAAACATTTTCTTATTAAACAATGATTAAACTGCCATTATATATTGATTTCTTAATATGCATTTAGCAAAAAATAAGGTTTTCAATTACCTGAAACAATTCGTCGTATTCCTGAAAAGTGTTTTTAATTTTTTAAAAAAGTTACAATGGTTTTGGCGAAGATAATTTTATTTGTTACAAATGTCTGCGCTACAGTATTCAAATATTTCACTTTTTTTCACAAATTTAAGAAGAAAAAAATTATTATTGCTTGAGCTCCTCTAATCAACAAACAAAATAGCGAAAAATATATGCAAGCCCAAATACCAAAAAAGTTGTTTTTCTTATTTTGTGATTGGTGTGATTGTGGGCTATTTCCCCAAACGGCTAAAATTTAAAACTTAAATTTTTTTTCGGAATTTCTGTGATTTTTGTAAAACCCAAATTACCAAAAACGTACTATATTCACTAACCCCAAATTAAACGCGGATTATTAACTAAACTCCCTTGAAAGTTTAACTTAATAAATTCAGCAAATGTAGTTTCGCAGTTTTTTTTATTAAAATTTTACAGTCACTCCACACTTATAAACTAACACGATTGTTTACTTATGAAACATAAAGTTATTAAACAAATTTTTAAACAAACAAGTTTTTTTCAAGACAGATAACTGTTTCAAAGAATGTACAAATTGACATAGTGCTTCAGAATGTATTATCACCGCCGACTTTTCACTAGAAAAAAGGAAAGAAACCCAATTCGACTACGTTTAAATGTAGCCTTTGATATGCATGATTTATAAAACTGAAAAGAAGTCTATATTCTGTTTCAGATTAAAAAAGTTTTACCCAAATTCTAATTTTGTCGCACTTAGCTTTGTGATGGAAAATTCAATTTGCAATATTGTTCTGATAATATAAATAAATTTTAAATTAAAATATGCACTTGAATGTTTCAGCGAAACCATCAAACATTTGAGTAATTGAAATTTCCAATAGTGATTGGAATAACACTTTTGGTTTTCTTAATTTTGGTCGTGCTTGTCCCCTTCATTGACAAAAAAACATGAAAAAGTAGAGAAAGAGTAAACAGAGTAAGTTGAGATAGAACAGGCCAATTTTTGTAATAAGTTCAAACTGACTAATGATATTTTGCACAATTTTTGGCAAGAAAATTTAAAAAAAAATCTTTTTTTGCATGTTTCGTACTTTATAAATACATTCGTGAAGCTAATTTAAACAATCTTCCTGGTGTAGAACAATTTTATTTTTGCAAATCCATTGAAAGGTGAAAGGTCAAAAATAAATTTATTGGCACAACGAAGTTTCCATTAACTAAATGTTTAGTTGTAAAGTTTTGAAAAAAATGTAGTAAATTGTTATTAATGCACACTATAGTCGGTGCCAATGTTAGCACGTTTAAGCGACACTATAACAGAGGGTTACAGTATTGTCTGCCGTCGAAAATGAAAGGGCGGGCAATTCAAAAAATAAAACATCCTACCAATAACTAATTAAAATAACTAATTTTACATTTTAAATACAACTTCATACAATTTAAACTCAAAAAAATATCAAAAACAGTTATTTGACATGTGAGAAAATAAGTAAGAGAAAAAAATATTTTTCACGGGAGCTACAGTAATCTGAAGAAAACTGCGGGGGACCAAAAATGGCGTACGCAGTTCAGCGCTAAGGGCGAAAATAGGAGATACTAGAATTGTCTACAACTATACTATAACATAATTCTTTACAACTAATACAGTAATTCATCCTTGTTGAACACAAGCTATTTTTTAACATCATTCAACTGCTTCAAATATTTACCAAATTAACAATTTGCTGAACAAATTTAATTCCATGGTGTTTTTTTCCCTTTTTTTTCGAATGTAGGCATTTCCGTATCCTGTTTTTATACAGATTGGTTTTAAGAAAATAATCAAAAAATTTGGCCTGGCATATCTTCGTTAAAACATTTTGCTTCGAATAGTTTCCAATTTTTACTGTCAAAAAAGTCAAACATTTCAACTTAACTAAAAATTATCAGAACTCAATACTTTGATGTTAGTCTTGGTGCAATAGTTTTGCAATAATTGTTTTTTTCTTTCTTTTATAATACTGTGTAATGAAAAGTGTTTTCCTTTGAAAAAATACTTGTTTCAATCTTTTTAAAGACACTTTACAACATCAATTTTTAAAAAATAATAATAAATTTTCCGCTGGAAAAATTTTCCGCTTTTCACTGTTTCAAGCAATCAGCAAAAGTGAACAAGATCAGTGTTTTTAGTAATTCCTCTTAAAGTCTTGGTACTCTTGATACAAAAAAACAGCACAAAACTTTGAAATTATTTATAAGTGCATAAAATTAACAATTTTTTTCCGTTTTGGGCTCCACTCGGGACAGATGATCATTTTACCTTTCACCCAACAAAACTCTTCTACCTCCTTTGCCATTCGCATTTTCTACGAACCTGTGAATTAGCTGTTCAATGTTATAGTGTTATAACACAAACACTAAAGAAAGCACGAAACATAACTACAACAATACAATGTTCTTATAACAAAACCATTTAAAAATAAAAGAATCTACCAACTATTTGGAGTTACGAGTGGGACACATTCAAAATGTCAAAAGAGACTTTATTATCAGTTAAAAGAGTTTAAAATGTTAAGAATCGTCTGAAACAGCATAACGATAATACAATTATTTTTTGAAGGAGAGTTTCATGTTGTCGCAACTAGATTATTAACAAGTTTTAAAACATTTTAATAGGTTTTGATTTTTTTCACCCTAGGGAAATTTAAATTTTTTTCACACTATGGAGATTTTTTCAAACCCTAATATAAAAGGTGTGATTCGTAGAAGGCAGTGCTTTCATTCTAAATGTTGAATGTTGACGGAAACTTGAAACCCAGAAATGAGAACATTTAAAAAAGGTGTTCATTTTATCTTTATGAATACTATTTTATAAGAAATGGTTAAAAAATTAGTTGATAGTAAAAGAAGAGAAAGTATTTATCCAACGTTTAGCTAACTTTTTTGTTTCATTTTCAATACATTGCACCTAAATTTTTTTAAATCCTTCAACCAACGCGCATTGGTTTTTTTCAAACAGCGAAACTTGACAAAGTAGTGAAACCGAAAAGTGGTGATATTCCAAAAGCAAAGCTTTTTTGTTTTGAGTTTTGAAAATTTGACAACAAAAATAATCGTATTTTAAAATTAAAATGATGAAAAAGTGCAAAAAACTGTCATAATAAACTCAAGTAAGAGAGAAATAAAAATTAATTTTTCATTTTATATTTGTATTTTTTATCATCAGCAAAAATCTTCTGTACTTATACCTTTCTCGTAATGAAATCGTAATTAAATCCTTTATGATATATGAACAATTTTGTAGATGAACTTAACTATTTGATTAATTAAATTCGTTAAAATTCATTTAAAGTGCTTCTAAAGCATTTTTCAATGTTTCGGCAAATCCTTAATTGATATCAAAACTTAGGCGTTTGTTCCTCGCCACTACCACTACCACAAGCCAAGAAAAAATTCGTAAACATTAAACATTTTTCTATACATTAAAAAAAACAGAAAAAAGTGTCGAATCGGTGAATGCCAGCAAAGTTCGTACTCAAAAGTATCTTTTTTTTAAAGTTAGATGATGTAAAAAAGTAATGTATACGGTGCCAGTGAGAATAAACCGAAAAAAAGTTTAAAAGTTTAAAAAAAGCACATATCCTAAAAACATAAAATAGCTTGCACTCAAATGTTTCTCATTTTCATCAAATGTCTTACCATACCGTAGGCATTGATTGGAAGTAGACCTTACAGTTTTATTTAAAAGGTCTATCATCCTAAATTTCTTTCCCTCCCTAGCCATTTGCATTGACTTATGTCAGTCGGTGAATTACTCGTTAGTGTCAACTTCATTCAATTATAACTAAAAGTTCTTTATATTAGAGTTGAAAATGATTTTCATTTAAAAATACACAAAACCTCCGTCGGTTGGACAAGTAACGGTTTTTCAGAGCTGAACAAAAAAGATTTCCATTATAAGAAGCTTTCAATAAAATTATTGAAAACAAAATGAAACATCCAAACAATTTCCTCACAAAAATGAAGGCACCAAAGATAACTTTTAAATTTTTTAAAGAAAATTATTTAAAGAAAATCGATTTTTTTGGTTACAATCAATAGCAGAAAAGAAACGGTAACATATACTCAAACTTCGATTTTGAGCTTTGATTGAAAGAAAAATATGGAAGGTGTTCTCCTCATTGATAGTTCTGCAGAGTCGGACAACTAAGCACTTTATGAAACATAAAAATAACAAAAACAAATACCATGTAGAAAAATCAAATCCCGTGATTTGTAGCCGAATATACTAGAAAATTTTGTTGGAAGCTTTTTGTGAAGTTATCTTTTAAACAGTTTTACAGCTAAAAATAAAGCGAATGCAAATAACTTGTCTTTAAATTTCGCGCCTTGACGTCCCCTAAAAAAATATTATCGCCTTAAAATTGTGTAAGCCTTAAATTGGGTAAAATAATAATGATCAGTTCAAAATAACAATTAAAATTTTGAGAAGACTGAATTGCGAATTTATTTAAACTCTTTGTGTTTATTTAAACTAAATAAATATATGTTCACTAACTAAATAAATAAATTTTTTTCGTTTATTTTTTCGCACACATTCGAGATTCTAACTGTGTAATCGAAATATTTGCACAACAAACAGCTTGGGTAAAACATTCATCCAACCCTACTTTTTCCAAATATTTAATTTACACAAATCTAGAAGTAAAGCAGATTTTCAAGTAACCAGTATAGTATCATTTTCAAAATTAAAAATTAAACTAATTTTGTAAAACAATTGCATCACTAAGCTTCAAACTACACGATAACAAGTAGAGCGGGTGTCATAATTCTGCTTGAATTAATTAATTGCGAACACCAAACTTCGTCTAGGCTCTATTGATTAAACGAATCGACTAACCAACTTATCACTTACTTGTAACAGTAAACAAAACTAGTGAAAAGGATTTTGGCATTCCTTTGAACTAAAAGACGTTTTCTAAACATACATTTTTAAATTGTTTTTAAATAATTAAAGAGGGAATTGAAACGTTTGCAATTTTATCCAACTACTTTCCCAAAAAGTTGTAACATTTAAAAATATATAAATTGTTTAATTACTGTTTAATTGTCTTGGTTTTTAAAAGTTTTCGTTTGAAAACTGGTAATTTGCTTCAACGAGCATAGTAAATTCATAATTTATTTTTTTATTTGCAGGGACAACAAAGAAAATCGTAACTCATACCGTAACTCCGGAACATTTACATATTTTGTTTATAGAAAAGAGAAAAAAAATCAGCTGTACAAAAAAGTCAAAAACACCCTAAGCTGGAGCTATCAATATTTTATAGATTTGTTTACTATTCATATATGCCTTGAGCAAAACTTTAAAAAAAACTATTTCACAAAAAAATCACTAAAATCTTTCCTTTGCGTCGTACATCTGTGAGTATTTGTTTACAGTAGTTGTTTGTAGTGAAGTCTTTTATTGCAAAGTGTACGCCTTTTTTAAAATGCAGAATAAAATGCAAAATGGCACTATTGATCCTGATTTGCCCGTCTAAATCTTAAAAGCTCGCTGAAAAATTGAAACGACGTTGGAAATGCGCAAAAAGCTTAATAAATTAATGTTAGTTTCCTTGTTTATTCCACACCCAATACTAAAATTTATATAATTTTTCAATCAGTCAAATGTTGCAAAGTGTTTTTCAATAAACAAACCGTAACGTCTGGTACTAGTGCCTCTTAATCTTCTTTTCTACGAAATCAAAGACTACTCAGATGAAAATCAAGGAAACATCTAAAAAGCTAATTTTTAATTTTTTTTTCAATTTTGGATATTTTTCACAAAACGGCTGATACATTTATCAGCCGTTTGAGAAAAATATCGGAAATTAAAAATAGAAAATAGATTAAAAATTGAAAATAGTTTTGAGACTTCTTTGCAAAAAAAAACAGAAATTAAAAAAAAGTCAAAAAGTAGCTCTCAAAAAAACTTTTTTGAGCTGTGCCCACAATTCATATCACTTAAATAGAGTTGGAAATGCGCGAAAAATTGATGTTAAAAAGTGTTTATTTTATATATTATCGTGCCAAATTTGTCCTTCGTTTTCGTCTTGTTTCTGTGATTATTTGGTTCTTAAAGTATTTTTTTTTAATTTCACCTAATTTTATGTTGCAAATTTACCACAAAGGGCAGACTAAATTAACAATTTGTCATTTTCACAGAATCAAAGTTCAACTCATCGAACCTGTTTTCCCTATGAAAAACTAAAAAGCTCACTGAAACATCGAGAAAATGTTGAAATTATGAAGAAAAAGTCGTTGTGTTATCAGTTCCATAATACTAAAATTTAGATAATTTTCAGTTTAGTAAAATGTTTCAAGGCCTTTTTCAATAAACAAACTTCGCTGTTAGGTATTATAGATATCACTACCTCTTTTCTTGTGAAAAAACATGCCGGCCAGACGAAAATCAAAAAATCACCTGAAAAACAACATTGTATTTTTGTAACTAAACACATTCAGCCGTTTGGGAAAATGATCGGCTCAAATTGAAAATAGTTTCGAGCCCTCTTCGCGAAAAAAAAAGAAATTATAAATGTGCAAAATCTAGCTCTCAAAATGACTTCTGCGCTCTGAGGTTCACATTTCATATGAGATTTTAATAAAGTTCAAAATGCCCAAATTATAGATGCTGAAAAGACTGTTTCAAGTTTAATTGAACCTATTTGCAGTGCTATATATTTAGCGCCTGCACATTTATTCAGTTATGGTAATTCTTCCTTGTATTTCGTTCAAATAAAAATAAACATCAAGGACTAACAAAACAGTGGCGTTGTAAGGCAAGAAGATTTATTGGCAAAGAATTTCTTATAAATCTTCACTGGGTCGGGAAATATCACGCTGTGCTCCTATTGATCTTGATTTCCCCGTGTGAAACTTAAAAGCTCGCTGAAAAATTGAAATGACGTTGGAAATGCGCAAAAATTTATAAAAAAAAAATAATGTTAGTTTCCTTGTGTATTCCATCCCCAATACTATAGTTTATATAATTTTTCAAACAGTCCAATGTTACAAAGCTATTTTTAATCAAAGTGTAGCTCTCTTCGCGAAAAAAAAAATTGAAATTGGAAATGTGCAAAACCTCTCAAAAAGACTATTTTGAGCATTGCTAGTTCGCTTTTCATATGACATTTTAATAAAGTTCAAAATGTTCAAATTATAGATGCTGAAAAATGGCTTTGTTAATTTTAATCGAACCGTTATGTAACGCCTGCTCATTTATTTTGTGATGCATATCGAGCAATAACAATTTAACAGTGGCATTGTGAGGCAAGACTTTTAATCGGAACATGTTTTCTTACAAAACATTACTTTAAAAAATCGGTACAACCACAGTTCAATTTATGCTGTTTTGGTTAACATTTTTTTGTAACATTTTTTGTAACATTAATAACGGCTTTATCATTTTTTATCCTTAATTTACAAAACTTAGTTTATGTTTGACTTGGGTGTCAAGTGGATTCTTGGAAACTAAAGTTTCAACTTCTAGAAAAATGCAATAAAAATAAAAAGATTTTTGAATTTATAAAAACACACGAAGTTTTCATACTTTTGCAAAAATCAAGTAACGAACTTGTAAATGTTGCGTATTCGCCCTCCAAAAAATGTTATCAAGAGAAAGTTGAGTTTTTTAATCAAAATAAATTTCTAAAATTTTTCAAATAGAACGGATGACCTTTTCTGAATTGTCCTCGTTCCGTCTGCATGTTATTGATTCAAGTCTGTAACTTTCGTTTGATGGCTTTTTAACGATAACTTTTTCAAACGTAAACTTTTAAAAAACAAAGAAAATTTTGAGCTTATGAATTAACAACAGACGCGAAATTGCGTATGAAAATTACGTATTTTCAAAAACAAACTTACTCCGTAATGCAATACTCCGTCAGGGTTACATTTTTAAATCGCTGGAAAGCTTGCCAACGTCTTTAAAAATTCCATGTTTAAAAAGCTCTTATTTATTGGATGTCAAAATGAATTTAATCAGTTTTGTCCACTGTTCATTGTGAAACCTAATCGTAAAATTTTAAGGAAAACTCTTGAAACATTTGCGTTATGAGGTTAAATGCACTATTTGCAAAGATTATCTTAGAGTGCCAAAATTATGATGTCAAAGTTAGAAATTCTAACTTCGACATCATAATTTTTCTTCAGAAACATTCTTCAGCGACTGACGACTGAACTCTCCTGATTACAAGTTTGATAACATAAATTTGTAACATTTTGCCGAATTTGTGAAAATGTATAAATTAGGAAAATAGAGCAAAGTGCAGCAGCAGGCAATTTTTCTTTGCATTTAAAAAAATTTTTTAAATCATCATTCACCTAAATGTTTTGCTTAGTTTTCGTTAGATTTGTGAATTGTAAACTTTGATCGATTGACATGGAAACAAAACAAAATGAAGAAATAAACTGATTTCTCCTTTGTTCTCTTTGAACATGCAAAGTTTAAAAATGTTTTTTAAACTGCTAATATTTTACAATATCAAAATATTTAAATAACATCAGTTTTGATGTTTCACTTTGTTTGTCAACAATTGATTGTTTCAGAAAGGTGAAATATAATGCCAAAATACATAGTTTTAATTCTGCCCATTCAATCTACCGCTTTCAAATTTGATTGTTTTCGTTAGAAACTGCTCTTCAGAAGATTAACAAATTCATCAATATCCCAATACACTGCGGGCCATAATTATACGGCCACCTTTCTCTGTTAAATGTTAGTCATTGCGAAAAGTTCTAAAACAGTATGCTATCATCCAATGGATTAAGCATGCATTTGTGAACAGATTTCTTTTTTAAAATCGGAATTTCATTGACATACGACTCTGTCACGTCCATTCCCGCGAGGGCCCTTGTTTCAGCATACGAAGGTAAATTTTTCTTGGTGCCAAAACAGACACCATTCGAGAGAGCATAAAAAGTTACCCAAGAATCTGTTCTTGTTTAATTTTACAAAAAACATTTGTAGCGAGCAGAACGGTTTGTAAAAGCAATTCTTGGGATAAAACTTTGGGTATTCAAATGAAGAATAATGAAAAGTTCCCGTTTGATGGCCAAAATTTATGTTTTCTGTTGCACAGTGCTCAAAATAGAATTTTTTGTAAAATTAAACAAGAACAGTTTCTTGGGTAACTTTTTATGCTCTCTCGAATGGTGTCTGTTTTGGCACCAAGAAAAATTTACCTTCGTATGCTGAAACAAGGGCCCTCGCGGGAATGGACGTGACAGAGTCGTATGTCAATGAAATTCCGATTTTAAAAAAGAAATCTGTTCACAAATGCATGCTTAATCCATTGGATGATAGCATACTGTTTTAGAACTTTTCGCAATGACTAACATTTAACAGAGAAAGGTGGCCGTATAATTATGGCCCGCAGTGTATGTTATCACCAAAACAATATTTTAATAAACTCGTTGAAATCTTTAAAAAAACCGAAAAAAATTCAAATTGACTAATCATTTGCTTGTTCATTTGCAGGAAAAATACCAAGAAAACTATCAAAATTTGCTGTCTTATGAGAAACTAGCTCGCTGAAAAACTGAAACAATGTTAAAAAAGCGGAAAATGCAACGTTTAAAAAAATAAAGTCTTTTTGTGTTTTCCGACCCCAAACCTGAATTTTTTTTTAAAATTAGGTCAAATGTTGCAAAGCATTTTTCAATAAACTAATTTCAATGCTAATGTCAATGTTAGGTTTCGAAACTCGAAGAAAATGTGTGCTTTCCGGTGGTGAAAATACTTTGTCAAGCAAAAAGTTTTTTAAAAATAACAACTAATTTTAGTTTGGAACCTTTGAAAGTGTGTTTACAATCTTTGCAAAATTCTTAAGAATGCGACTGAGCATAGCAGTCGACTAATTGTGAAGATGAACACAAACGACGCTGAAGAAAATTAAGACAAAATCGGTAAACAAAAATGTGAGTTTGCCAAATGTTTCAGCCGTTTGAGAAATAAAACGGTTAAAAAGTGAATTTAGACGCTCCTTTGCAAAAAAAATTGATGTGTAAGTTCAAAATCCCACTTAGTAACTGAAAAACGTATACTTCTTCGAAAACAAATCACACCAATGAAATTCTTTAAGATCACTAAATTATAGATTTTTAAAATAAATTAATAATAATAATTTTTTTGAACTTAGTAATTGAGATCAACACTTTTTTTTTAGTTATGAAAAATTGAAACACGCATGAGATTTTTTTCATATATTTTAACAATTTATTTGACAAAGTGTTTTATTTAATAAAAATGATGAACGAAAATGTGTTATTTTTATGTTTCACTGCTTTAGTTTCTATAACTCGCGTGTTTTTATTTGTTGCTTCTTCGAATGTAAATGATTTTCTAAAGTGCGACGGAAAGTCGTCATTTGCGGATATATTGTTGCCAATAGATTAAGTGCGCCGAGATATTGTTGCTATATCGAAAATTCAATTGGCTAAGCTTAGTAAAATTCAGTTTTCAGCAGTGATTTTTAAAATTTGTACTGTGGTTTCATGGCTTATTGGTTTTTAAATGAGACTAAATCTTCAACATCTAGGAATTTTCAAGGTCACTGATTAAAAATCTCTTCACTGTTTGTAAAACACCTAAAACTAATAAGAAAATTTCTAATGTTGCAATTTTGGTTCAAACATTATGACCCAATTATGAACATATATGTAAAATGATTTATAGATCAGTATTTCTTGATTTTTAACGGAGAAACAAATACAAAAAGAATGTTTACATTAGTGCGCTGGGTAAGGAAATATGAATTGTTAACAAAGATAAAATATTCTAACGACCAACCGAAGAAATCCGAATCTTCCGCAAAATTAAATATTTTGTTAACAGTTGGTTGGAACATTGTCCTGTTGGTTTTTTCATGTTGAACATTTTAGTTTAATGGGTTTAAAATTTAAAGTTGCTAAGAAATAACTCAGGAAATAATTGAATGCTTCAATTAATCGCAAAATTTTTTAATAAGATTTGCGTTTAAAAATTATGCAGATGTTTCAATTACTTGGCAATCAGACAGAAAATTGTTGGAAACGGTTTTATTTAGATAATAAATTGAAAGTGAAACATGTGAAAAATACAAGGAAACGCAAACTAGTTTACAATTTTAGAGCACCGTTACAAGTTGGTTATATATATATTCTACGCGCATGTTTACGTATTGTGTCGAGTAAGCCATCTTGTGACGCGAAATTGCGTACAAATTGTTTTTTTTCCACATTCGTAAGCAATTTTGTATCGCATTTTAAGAATAAGTTTTTTTATAGAAAATAATTTTAAAAAAAACATTTTTTAATTTAAAAAAAAACATCGTATTGTATTAATGAAAGAATGCTTAAACATACCTATAATTTGATAAATTATAGTTGGCTGATCACTTGAAAATAATTCAATTGTTTCAACCTTCTGGCTAATTGATAGGATAAAATCGCCAATGTTTTCTGCTCTTCCTATGCTTTCACAGTGTAAAACTAGTTTTAAACTTCTTTCAAAACCATAAATCAGAAAGCTCAGTGAATCGTAATTTTGCTGATTCACGTTTTGATTCATCAGATAAGATTATTTTGTAACATTCTCATTATTTTAACAAAAACAAAAGGAAGAAAAATTCAATTTTACCGTATTTTGATTAAATTTTCTTTTGCGCATTGTTCTCATGTTACAGTTTCAACCCCGAGAAAAATTCAATAAGCAAAATAAAAAAAAGAAGAATTTTCGGCTTCAATTAGTATTTTGGAATTATTTGGCTTTAATTACAGAAACTAGTATAGTCTCTTATTCAGCACAAAAAACTGAAATTGAAGTTCAAAATGTTGCTCTCAAAAATATTTTCTTGAGCTGTGCCAAAAGATCGGCTGAGATGAAATATTTTAGCCGTCTTTGCGAAAAAATTGAAATTGCAAAGTTTTAAATCTAGATTTCAAAAATACATTTTTAGCTGTGTTCACTGTTTCTATATGCTTTGAACATACTCCAACAATAAAAAAACGTCATTAAAATCCCACTGTTCAGATCAACTTCAACTGAGTTTAAAAAGCACAAACTAGAGATGTTCAAAAGTGACTGCTCTAATTTTTATCCAACCTGTTTGCATTGCTATTTAATGCCTGCACATTTATTTCGTGATGCGAATTCTTCCTTGTATTTCGTACAAATAAAAATAATTATCAAGGATTAACAAAACAGTGGCGTTGTAGGGCAAGGTGATTTATTGGCAAACAAATTTCTTATAAAACTGCTCTGCAAGGAAAAAAGTCACATCTGTGCTGTTGCTGTTTTGGATAACAATTGTTTGTACTATTCCTATGAGTTTATTGTTTATCGTCAATTGACAAAAAAAGGCTTGGACACGAAAGTTTCAACCCCAAGAAAAAGCAATAAAAATTCAATAAAGATATTTTGGCTTTGGATAAAACTCCCACACACAAATGTTTCAAACTTTAGGCAAAATTAAATAAACAATTTAGAAATGTTCATATTCACACTTCAAAAAAATGCAATTAAAATCAAGTTGAATTTTGTAATTATTTTAATCCTTACACAAAATAACCAAAAAAACACAGAAAATCGATTATCGGTTTATGGGTCAGGGTTACGGTAATCGGGTAAGTAAAAACTTGAGCAAACTGTAAAAGTTAGGAATTGAAGCGGTTGTTACTTTTATGCGAAAGAACGCGTAAATATTTCAAAGTTCTGAAACAAGTGTCTGATTTTTGATTTTCTGAGAACCCAGGTGCAGTAATGGTTCAATCCCTTTTGACGGCTTCCCTCGGTGTACTTTACAAGTATTTCGTAGGTAATTCGCGTTATTTATAAATGTTATGTAATCAATTAATTGCATCGCCTGCAACATTATTGCGCAATCGTAAACGCAAATTTAATCGTCTGAACACTAGAGTTGGTATTTATGAGTCATTGAAAACGTGCACTTCCTTGGTGACAAGACTTTAGTAATCGGCAAATGGGAATTTTGATTCTAAGATTTCCTGAAAGAGGAAGGAATACATGGGATCATAAGATCAACACTTTATTTATTTATGAAACATTCAAACAAAATAAATTAAACAGTCTGAAAATTAGAAACAATCGAAGTTACTTGACTCATTCTTGGTCGTTTTCTAAAAATCCATCGTTGCCAAACAGTTTTGTAATAAGGGAGACACAAAAGAACCGCAAGGGGGTCAATAATCAATTGGAATCCAGCAATGGCAAAAGTTAGACAGTTCATAATGGGAATTGGGTTGTTTTTAAGGGCTAGGACTGAAATTAACATGGCTATTGATAGAATTAATGGAATGCAGCCTTGGATTGTTAGCATCTGAAACCGAGGTTTTGAAAGAGAGAGAGAGAGAGAGAGAGAGAGAGAGAGAGAGAAAGAAAGAGAGAGAGAGAGAGAGAGAGAGAGAGAGAGAGAGAAAGAGAGAGTGAGACAGACAGACAGAGAGAGAGAGAGAGAGACAGAGGGAGAGACAGAGGGAGATATATAGAGAGAGAAAGAGAGAGAGACAGAGACATAGGCAGAGGGAGAGACAGAGGGAGATATAGAGAGAGAAAGAAAGAGAGAGAGAGAGAGAGAGAGAGAAAGAGAGAGAGAAAGAGAAAGAGAAAGAGAAAGAGAAAGAGAAAGAGACGGGGAGAGAAAGGGAGAGACAGAGAGACAGAGGGAGAGAGAGAAGAAGATAGAAAAAACAGTGGAGTGATGTGGCAAGAGAGGTTTCTTACATAAACAGATTCCTTCTGCATAACAGGCTCCTTTGTGTCCACGGCAGCGAATCGTTTCCTAATTCTCCTTATGTCCCAAATTAGAACTTGACGCAAAATTAAGGTCTCAATAGAACAATGGAAGGCTGCCAATCTGGAGATGACAAGAGCAGAAGACTGAAAAATTGAACTTTTTTCCAGATCTTTAAATTTTTGTGACCTCCCAACGATCGGCTGGGTACTTTTGTCCGAAGACTAGATATCCATCCAATTGTTTTCTTAGTTCTGGGAGTTGGGAGAAAATTTCTTCTGCAGAACAGTATTGTTGGGTTTTGTAGATCTGAAAACGAAAGTCTAATTCAAAATTTTTAGATGTATATTTTATTTTGGTAGTATGGAAAGCATTTTTAGATGACTTTGAAACCTACAACAACCCAGAAATAACAATTGTATAAAGAAAATTTTAACAAAGAATTCACAAAAAAATAAACAAAAAATTCCCCCAATTAAAATTACCGGAATATTTCAAAAGTTCATAAAATACATTTCCTAAACATATAAATTTAATAAATTAAATGAAACAATTTTCTAAAGCTGTCTTGATGTTTGTGTTTTTCGAGCTTTTTCAAGAATCTGAGTAATTATGCGAAATGCGAAATTATAACTGTCAATAAGTGAACAATTTTTTCAATGTTACAATTTTTGTTCAAGGTTTTTGTAGTTTGGTATTTAACAATCCGTTGTCGGTTTCAGTCCTCTTCACTTAATTTTCTTTGGAATTGTTTTTTTTGCAAAATATTTTCTCGATAAAAATTTCAATTGAATGTTATCTACAAAAATTGCATTATCCGTTAAAAATGAAATTTGATTTCAACAAGATTCTTATGTTTCTTTTTGATTTTTTTACGTGCAGATCTCTCAACACGCCCATTTTTCATTATAAAAATATATTTAAAGTATTTTTCAATTGAAACTCACTTAAATGTTATCATCACACGATTTATCATTCATTTCAGAAACAATAAAATCTTTACTATTTTTTAAAAGTTACATGTTCGCATGCACATCTCCAAAAAAGCATTTTAATTTCCAAACAATTTGAAAATTAGAAAAATTAGTTAATTTTTATAATTTTATATAATTTTTTTAAATGTCGTTCTAATGTTGTTTCATGACTTGTTCGTTTTCTAAGAAGAACCTATGGGTAGCTTGTTCCTTATCTAACTTAGCTAACTTGTTTGCCTTTGGTGTGTGTTTAAAAATTATTGTTATGTTTTTGTTAGCTTGCGCGTTTTTTTTAAAACAATACAATGAATAAGTTCCATTTAAAAAAAAGTGAAATTGTAAATAAATTGAAGAAATTTGGGTTGTCAGTGTTTTATTTTTTTTCAAGATTTTTTTGAATTGTTGATAAAAATTATATTTTATATGTTTCACCTAATTGTTATAAATGTTAGTCATAGTAGTCTATACTTTTCCAGTATTTGTTCCAGTATTTGTCTCAAAACAATAAATTTGATACTCAAGAATATTTTTTGTGAAAAAATAAACGTCACAAAAATATGTTTGCAGTTTCTGTTCATATACATATTAGATGAATGTTTTTGGCAGAAGTTTAAGCAATTTTGATTTCGTCTTGATCGTTAACACGGCCTTTGGAACTGACAATATTCTTTTTTATACAGTTTTTTGAAACATATACATCTCCCAAAACACATATTTTAATTTTTTTTAATGTAGATATTCGTTAAAGCAGATAACCTTAACAAAACTTTTCTCTCTCTCTGTCTCTCTCTCTCTCTCTCTCTCTCTCTCTCTCTCTCTTTCTTTCTTTGACTAACCTGAATCCAGATAAAGAAAGCGCAAAGCCCCAACAAAATCAGAAACAAGTATCTTCTCTTCGCAGGTTCATAATGAAACAGATAAATCCTATAGGCCATGCTCAATTGAGGTAGAAACGTTAAAACCACTCCTGGGATAAAAGTAAAAGCATCAATTTGGAATGCTATTTCTGGGCCCAAAAGGGCTCCCAAGCCAAAAGAGGCGATTACGGTAGTTCCATCTTTCATTGTGGTGACTAATTGATAAATTGACATCCAGCCGGTGATAGTGCATGCCAATTGAGCTATTGATGACCACAGAATGAGGGAGGCAAAGTTCCGAAACTCCTTGGGTGAGTGGACCAAGACCATGTATATGACGAGGGAGTTCAGGGAAATAGCAAAGAAGGCTTCGATGGAGGTTACTATTCGGAGGACGAGAATTGAGGTGGGATCCAATAGCATTGCTAAAAAAAACACAGTAATTGTGGAATGAAATGTTACTTCAACAAGAACAGTGGTTCACTGTGCCACAAATTCATTAAAGAATTTTACAAAATCGTGAAACATTCGATAACCGTAAAAAAATTAAAACCAAAATTGGTAACGTAAACTGCCCAAGCATTAACGCATATTATATATTATAAGGTCGCTTTTTACAGCATAAAGCCGCATAAGACCGCTTTTTACAGACTCAGGCCGCAGAATAAAACATTTATTTTATAAAAGATTCCTCACATAGAATGATTATGGTTGACATTTGCTCGAAGATTGTGGAAGCCAAAAACTGTTCGCTTTTACTTTCGAAGAATACATTGCAAACTTGTTAATCAGTAGATAATTTTTCAAATTCTTTTTTAACAAAAATCGTTGAAGAAGTAATTTTCCTTATATTAAAATTGCATGCGAGATGGGTAACGTGTCCATTGTTCAGCTGTTAAGAAATACAATTTTTCTAATTCATGAAACACGCGGTTGATGTACCCAACCAGAAAGTGAATATTGAATGTCAAAAACTATCAAATTCAATCATTCTACTATTAATATGCTCTTATACTTAAAATTTATCTGAAATAGTGAGAAACTTTACATTTTAAAATGTTCACACAACATTTTTAGCGAATAAAAAAATTGAAAATTACAGAAACAAAACGTTTTTGACTATCAAATGTTTCAGTTTTTTATTGAACTCTGCTTCCCCTCCAATCATTGTGTTTCGAGGTTTACAGTAGGATTATTGATTTCAAAATTATTGGTTTTCGGTTTATTGAACGTGATTAGCAATTAGAAAATTTGTTTAGTTGCATGTGTGTATTTAGTAGCATTGACAAAAACTAAAAATGATTTGACATCTAATAGAACCTATCCACCTGGGAAAATGAACAACCACCCTAAACTGATGGCAATGCAAAGTTTTTGGTTTGAAATAGTGAAATGATTGGCAAAAACAAACAATGTTAGCAAAAGCTAATATTATCAAAATTGTTTGCCAACAAAATGGGGTACATAACGTTTTCTCGTATTTATTATATATCTTTTGTAATAAGAAATAATTAAATAAATACAATCCAGTTAAAAAGACGAACTGAAATAAAGAAGATCGAATCTCACATGAGTATTCTTTTCTTAAACGTCAAGTAACTGATATTGCGAAATCTTACTTCCATATCCAACATTGATGAAACATTTCAGTTGCTAAATTCCAAAAATAGCAATACATTATTTTGAAGTAATGCACTATTTGTCAAAGTTACTTCTGTTGGATTGCTCTTAGAAACAGGCCAAGTTTCCAATGGAACAATTTTAAACAGTTCATTAAAAAAATGTATTGTATCTATTTTTAACAATGCGATGTTGGAGGCAAACACTCAAAACTGTATGTTAAAATCCATGAGAACGAATTTAATGAATATTTGAAAACTTATATCGTTTCAAAATGTTGTGAAACATTGAATTACCCTAAAAGATTGACTCTGGATTTAATGTACTTTGTAGCGTACAAGGGTGGCTCAGGGCCGGCCCGGGCCTGCCCGGTTACCAGACAAACATCGAGAGTTCCGATCCGCCCCAGGTAAAATATTTTTGTCCGCAACTCGAAAAATTATGTTTGCGACCATTCCTCAGATTACATATTCTATACATTTTTTCATTACTAAAAAGTTGTCTAAATGCGAAGAAAATTTTCCGATTTGCAAATAAATAATTTTTAGTTTCTCTTAATTAATTTTCTTTTGTTTATTCTGTTTTTTTTCTCTCGAAACAGTAACTTTTATCATTGTAGACAGGATTACAAACAAATTTTTTTACTCATTTTCACTTTATTTTCGAGGAAACATTTTAGAATAGCGAATGTTTTAAAGAACTGACAAATAAAACTAAAGATTTCAAAGTTGATTGTACAATTTTTATTAATGGGAGAAAGAAAATAAAATACATGTAGAACGATGACTTTTTTCTCAACAAAGCTGCCTTTGCCTGACTCTACCCAAACGAAATTTTACGAAGAACTTATTGTACGAATGTTTCGAAGCAAAGTAAAAAGCACTGTAAAACGAAAAAAGGATTGTGCATAGCCTTTTTCGAGGTAAATAAAAAACATACTTGTAAAGCTGCTGAATCGATTGAATCAGCTAATCTATTGCAATTTTAAGTTATCGAGGTAAAACAGCGGAGTGATGTGTAGTATGTTCAATATTCTTTTCGAGAAGAAGGATGTAGCCATGCTTCAGCTAACAGGCCAAACTTCAATCCAAAAGACATTTCGATAAATAGAATCCAATTTGAAAGAAGGAAGTAGCAAAATTTAAAAAAAAATTTGTTTTTTGAGATAATGCCAGGGACCCCAAAACTGAATAATAAAGGCGGAAGATCAGCTGTGTAAACGGAGTACAAGAAATGCGTAAATATCGCAACCACGCGCTTATGTAAAACACAACGATGGTCGAAGAATGACAATGTGAGTGATTAATTTAAAAAAGGCCTCTCTAAAGAGGGCAATCAAGAGGGAAATGGCAAAGGAAATCCCTCATTTGCAAGGTAATCACATTAAATCCCACAGAGGATGTGGCAATTGCACCCTGCAATCTCAAACACTGTCTGAGGGAGGAAGTGATTATGCTGCAGTATACTTAACTCTGCCCAATTTATTGATAAATTCTATTATTGAAAAACAATAAGGTAACAAAAAAATCTAACAGTGGGTCATTGCAAACCTGCGAGCACTGCCCTGAATGCATTCCAATTTTTGCTAATTTTACTTGGTATGCTTTTGACAAATCACTCCACTGTTTCAACTTTGCTATTTTCTTTTTTCTGTAAGCCAACTACTTAGCTAATGTGAAGAAATTGAAAAGTAGTGGATTAGAATACTTCAAGTCCCTCTGAACTCTCTAACTAAAGAACTAAATCGTCTGTTCGGATGAATCTTGGATGAAACATTGAAAAGTTCCCAACTTCTTCAGGAAAAAAGGAAACATTTTAATGAATATTCTGTGATAAAAGGAATTTCAGTGGTTGCTTCCATCAATTATCATTTTTAATAAATAATTTTATGCAACTAGCATTTGAAACATAGAATTGGGCCCTTTTCCTTTTTGTGAATTATTTGTAAAATAAAAAAATGGGCTTGAAGATGATTTTTGTGAAAAAGTTTAGATTCACTAAAACACATCTCACCGTACTGAAAAATTAATTAATGTCCTCCGATGGAAATTGAAAACGTTGGGAAGTTTATAAAAAAGAGAAACACGTGTGAAAATTGATTCCTTTTTTAAATAGATTGAAAGGTTTTTTTCGCTTCTTGTTAGACACATATGAATAATAACTGTTTTTACACATGAATAGCACTGTGTTTACGCGTTTCATTTTTTTCACAGAGAAAGAGAGAGAGTGAGAGAGAGAGAAAGAGAGAGAGAGAGAGAGGAGTTATCTGGGTATCTCTCAGCCAATGTTGCGAATAAAGTGCATTTCAATTACGAATAAACAAATCAACGGGGGTAGTTTGCGAAGGCGGAATTACCCAAATTGGATCAAATACCACGCTGTAGTCGACGAAATTACACGAGGGATAAAATCTAAAGAACAAAGAAAGCGCTTTTGGATTTTGTTCTTTGGTGTCGCGTGGAATACTAAAAAATAGGTGCTTAAAAAATTAGTTCATTTCAATGTTTTCGAGTTTGTACATAATGATGAATCAAATTGGAAACCGCTTGATCTTCCACATTTCTTTGCGATTAAAAAATTTCGTATCATTGTTTGTTTATAGTCATTAACGATCCTATTTATCAATATTTTCACTTATGAAAGTGTGTAGCACATCATTGGGATTTTCAATTAAAAAAAGATTATGATTTTACGTACTAATCACAGTAATAAGTAAACCCCTTCCTTAGTCTTGAATTTTTTTATCTCAAAAACTATGGTTCATCAAATTCAAAAATCAATTCAAATTTTAAACAAAATTTGATTCGAATTTTTACAGCAAACCGACCGATAAGAACAGACGGACCGATTTCCTATTAAATTGAGAATATTGAAGAAAACTTAAAACACTGAAAACACTTAAACTACAAACGTTATAAGAATAATTGCAAAAAAGGACAAATACAAATGGAAACAGTTTTTGTTTAAAGTTTAAACATTTTTAAACCGTTTCAATGTTGTTTATTTTTTAAGAATTCTAAACAAAATGTTTTTATTCATTTCTGAAAACCTTGCACAAACTATGTACACTTTTTCAAAAGACACTACGGCCGATTTGCTTGAGACTCATCGAAGCGTTAAGCCTTTAATTCAGTTTTCATTGAATCAATGATTAAAAATCTATTTTTGATAAGAAAAAGCCAGTGCACCAAAAATATAATCAAAATTTAAGTAATCAGATAAGCGTGACGACTACTGAAATAGAAGAAAAGTGAATCACAAAAAACAAAGACTTTGTTTAATAATTATCTATTTTTGTCGATCCAATGTTTCAGATAAACAATACATCAGGAGGATCGTATAAAGAGCGATCGTCTTGACAAACTTGCAAGTAAACAGAAGATTATAATTTTTCAGTGCTCACAAATTGTTTTACTTACAGTTTAGTTATGTAAACAATGATCAGCCAGAGGAGCGACAATATAAAGAAGACTCAAAAAAAAATCTTTTTGCGTAAAACTCTAATCGTAGTCATCTTTTTTCCATTTTTTCCTAGATAAAATCAGTTTTTTAACAATGTGGTAATGCATTACGATTGAAATGTCAAACACAATAAGAAACAGCCAACTAACGCAAAACAGAATAATTCAAAATTCCAACAAAAATTTTCATTCAATGGGCAAAAGATTTGAAAAAGTTTGCCTTTTAAAATAATTGCCATTTTGTTGACGCACGCCAATGTTGCAGCAGAATGTCAATCCACTTCGACAGTTCAAATATCAATCAACAGCACGCACACTTTTGAGTCGCAAAAAATTCATCTTTTTGCAGTAGATTTTTTGAACGTTTTTTAATGTGCAAAAATGTTTTTCAGCTTTTGTATTAGTTTTTTAAGCAAAACTTAAAGAAATCAAATAAAATTTTTCAAACCCGAATACTCTCGCAGTTTGGGGACAGTTTACTTTATAGCCAAGGGAATTGTCTTCATTCTGTTTAATAGCCTTGAACATTCAAGTTGTGTTAAAAAAATCAATAAACAGATCCTGCAAATTTTTTATTATTAATTGCACACTTGTCTTGATAATAATGTTTTATCTACAAACTAGGAACATTGAAGAAAACTTGGAACATTGAAACATCGTAAAAAAATAAATTAAAAAAATCATGTTCGTTTTTTGACGGTTTATTCACAAACTCTTCAAACAAACATTTTTACAATAACACAGGAAGTTGTTAACAAAAATAAAAAAACAGTTTCATTTTCTATGTAACAGGTTAAAATATTTGATAAAATGCAAATGTAAGGTCAATTTTTGGAAAACCGTAAAAAGTTTCAATTTTAAGTATTCGGAACTTTTTCAACAAAAATGTTACAGTAATTTTTAAAAAAACAATTGAGCCACAAGCAATTTATTATAATCCAAAACTTAATCTAAAGTTTTTTTTTTGAAATTGCTGATTTTTCGGATTCGAATGTTTCATGAGTTGCTTGAATGGATTATGAAAACAAAAGCAATAATGGATCCCGCAGATGTCGTAAATTTTTTGTAAAAATGTGGAAATGTAATAATTAAAAAAACCATTTTGTGTTTATAATTAGCCTAAATATTGTTTTTTTAAATATTATTTACGTGTTTTTAGCCTGAATTTTACTAAGAAAAGTCATAGCTACTAGCGAATTTGCTGAAAAAAAAAATGTTTCAAAACAGAATCCAAATCTTTTGCATCTCCATGAAACTTTACTCAAACATCACTAATTCTTCGCTATATAGGATAATTCTAATTAAAGCATCTCTTTCTTCTGATTTCTACGTTCGTTAAACAAAAAATATGAAACATGCAAAATTTACGTGTTTTCACATTTCTTCTCTGCGTATTGCTTATGGTGCAACATGAGAAAAATTATGAAAATTTGAAACTTTGAAAACATGGAAACAAGCTAATTTGTTTTCTGATGTTTTTGTCAAATTTTTACCATAGTCGAACAATTTTTTTTAAACTCATGGACAATACAAATCTAAATTAGAAAAGACAGAAGATAAACGGTAACAAGACAAACAATTTTTAAAGTAAACACCAATGACAGTTGATCAATTGTTTCACCTAGCTGATAAATAAGGATAACAATATTAGAACAGTGTGATTTGTTCCAACTCTGCCAAAAACTATGAAATTTTATTGTTTTAAAGACAAAGAAAAAGTAGTTTTTCGAAAGATTTCTGAACTAAACTTTTTTTCATTATAAAAGCATGAAAAACTGTTTCCATTGCCTTTTATTCTATTTAATAATATTATTAGGAAAAGACACGAAAATCGAAAGAAAACAAATCAATGTTTCAAATGCGAATACAATTTCTTGCATTTTTTCAATACTTTGCTTTGTCGTCAATGGAATTGCTTTATACTACTTTGCTTATACCATTCGTCGAACTACAAAATACAAAATTATTGGCAATACTTCACGAGGCTTGGAGTTAAGAGCCAGTGTCTATGAAAGTCGAGCTGGCCGCTCAAGACCTGTGACATAAAAAAAATGTTAGTCTTCGATTTGGCCCAAAAGTTGTCAAAAGCGATTATATGACCTAAATATGACATTCTGAAACTTTTGGCTCAATATCGATTTTCGGTCCCGGGTTACGGTAGGCGACCCCGGGTTACTGTAACTTTCTTCAAGCTTAACCGAATTTCAATTTGGAGGGTTTATTCGATAGCTCTTTCGACGCTGACAAATAATGTAATTGACCGCAAAATGCGTTTTCACAGAAAATTTTGGTTTTTCGCGTTTTTCGACCCTTGACTGTTTAGACGGGAATAAAGCGGACTAACTATTCGAAAACAAGAGATAATTTCAAACATTTTGAAAAAACGACTTTGCAAATCGGAGTGCCCCATCATGTCGAAAATTTCGATCAAATATGCAAACTTTTCGAAAAATTGACATATTTTTCAACGTTTTTGCTTCAAAATGACTAAGAAATGCTAGATTTGCACCTAAACTGTTTATGCAAGTTACATAATGCATAAAACATTTTTTAGAATCGTTTTGGAATGAAGCGCGCGGTGCGCGCATACTGCGCGTTGTGTGCTGTGCGCGCGACTTTTTCAAGCAGGAGCTGACGCCAAATGTATCAAATAGTATACCAATCGACTCAAGATTAAATAACAAAAAATAAATACATGCATTTACGTCAAAATGATTGATTATGTACGATTATTCGCATCATTGCTCTAGTCTAGGATAATAATTGCTAAATGCGTGCCCAATTCTAGCTCAAATATAAAAGGAAACTCAAAATTGTTAATTTAAACTTCAATTAACTAAACTGAGTCGATTGGTATACTATTTGATACATTTGGCGTCAGCTCCTGCTTGAAAAAGTCGCGCGCACAGCACACAACGCGCAGTATGCGCGCACCGCGCGCTTCATTCCAAAACGATTCTAAAAAATGTTTTATGCATTATGTAACTTGCATAAACAGTTTAGGTGCAAATCTAGCATTTCTTAGTCATTTTGAAGCAAAAACGTTGAAAAATATGTCAATTTTTCGAAAAGTTTGCATATTTGATCGAAATTTTCGACATGATAAGGCACTCCGATTTGCAAAGTCGTATTTTTCAAAATGTTTGAAATTATCTCTAGTTTTCGAATAGTTAGTCCGCTTTATTCCCGTCTAAACAGTCAAGGGTCGAAAAACGCGAAAAACCAAAATTTTCTGTGAAAACGCATTTTGCGGTCAATTACATTATTTGTCAGCGTCGAAAGAGCTATCGAATAAACCCTCCAAATTGAAATTCGGTTAAGCTTGAAGAAAGTTACAGTAACCCGGGGTCGCCTACCGTAACCCGGGACCGAAAATCGATATGGAGCCAAAAGTTTCAGAATGTCATATTTAGGTCATATAATCGCTTTTGACAACTTTTGGGCCAAATCGAAGACTAACATTTTTTTTATGTCACAGGCCTTCTCGACTTTTACTGACATCGTCTCTTAATCATTTATTTGCACACTAGGTGGATTAAATAAAACTTGGAACATTGAAAAAATGTAAATTTAAAAATTTAAAACATTCATGTGACTTTTTTAAAGGTTTTCTCACACAAACAATTTTACAAAAAAAAACACAGGAAGTTGTTATCAAAAATAAATAGTACAAATACATTTTCAAAGTAACGAATTCCAAATTTAAATAAAAATTAACTACTGATTTCAAAAAAAAATGAAATTAGCGAAACCAAAACAAGTTTCAATTTGACGATATCGGTAAACACAATTCTATTTCACTTCTGAAGACGATTACAAATCAAACTACACTGGTTTGTTCTTCCTCAAAAAATCTTTGCGTCGGAATAATTGAGATGTGAACATTTTCTTTTAGTTTTCATTGCCTAAATGAATAAAAAAATACATTTTTTTTAATCTCTAAAGAGAAATCTAGTGTAAAATAAATTTTAGCAAATACTCAATCAAGCATAATCAGAGAGTGGAGCGGCGACAAGGAATATTGTTTTTTTTTTGTTGCCACCATCGCATAATTGATGAAACATTGTCAAAATCTGTTTATATATTTCTAGATAAAAACAAGTGGACGTTCCCGGCAAACTGCATAAGGTGAAAGAGTGAAATGTAAAACACAGTAAGAAACATTCAACAAAATCAAAAAAATCTAATTACAAATTCCCTTTAGCAAAAAATTTTTCAAGGTGCAAAGCGAAATATTTTGCAAAAGAGCAGGTAAAATTTTTTTTTAGAAATTGGTAAATTTTTTGACTGCATGCCAATGTTGCAGCAGAGTGACAATTTACGTCGACATGCAAACTTCCACTTACTATGGAGTTTTCAGTTGTATGCCTAATGACGACTTTTCCAAACAATTAGCTTGTGTTGCGAGGTTAAAAGTAAATGCACAACATTTAAATTTTAATTTTTATTGTTAAAATGTCCACATCAAATTTCACTACATTTGCATGTATCAAAGCGCTCCACAATTGCCTGTTTTACAATCATTGAAATTCCATGATATCAAGAAATTAATTTAAACCATTAAATTAAATTAGGGGTCAGAGGATGAAGATTCTCCTATTTTAGAGGGATTTCTAATATTTTCATTCCAATCATGAGAAAGCAAATCTTAGGGTAACGACAAAACTTTCAGTTTTGTTTTTCCCCCATTCGCATAAAAATTTGAATTTGGTATACTTTTTATCTATGTTATTAGTGGGTTGAGTTCATGCGAAATATACAAAGTTTTCAACTATTTATTTTTGTATTTGCAAAAAACAGTCGATCGAATGTTCCACTTAAATGATAACCAAAGATGATTTAGGAAGAGCAATGTGGACAGTCCAGATCTGTTTTTCTATTGGTTACAATTTTAAGGTAAATGTCATTTATTGTTTATTATTGGAATAAATTCTCATACAAACAGGATAAGCCAAAACAATGATAAGTTAACACAATTTCCGTATCAATTGGATGATTCACAGTTTTTTTTTCTTTTTTTTTCTATTGTTAAACCGCTGAATCCTGATGCGGAAGCACTGCTTTAGATGAAAAAGTGAAATGAAAAATCACAATCAGAAACAGCCAACTAACGCAAAGCAACATAATTCAAAATTTTCTCTTTTTGCAAAAAAAAATTATTTTTTTGTTTTTTTTTGTTGGGGCAATTTTGCAAAATGCACATTTTAATTTTTAAAAAGTTACAATTCAATGACAGGCATGCGAATTTTCCAGAAAAACTGACAATTTACTTCAAAAATTAAAATCGACAACAAAGTCGCTTTGGAGTCACAAATTCATCGTTTTTCATTAACTTTTTTGATTTTTAATTGTAACAACGCGTTTGAAATTTAGTTTTACTTGTTAAAGCATTCATTACATTTACAGTAAGTCATTGAATTTATTTTAAAATTATTTTAGTTTATATAAAAATCATCCAACAGAAATTTTTGGTCTATGCAGTGTTCTTGGGTACCCGAGTTAAGAGTATAATCAAACTACCGAAAAAGAAAAATAGACATATAAAAGTAATTAATAAAAAGGCCTTTAAAAACATAAATGCCAGCCGATCGAATGTTTTAGCTAAACGGTAACAGAAGATGTGTTGGGCAATGTTGATGTCGCTGTCATTTCATTTCAATCATGTTTCTATTTTTTGTGGTTACCACTCGTAAAAATTTAAATGGTTATATTTTTCCATTTTCTTCGTCTTGATTACAACCCTGTTCGATGGAAGCTGACTGCATTAGGTAAATAAATAAATTAGTGAACACCATAAGAAACAGCAAACTAACGCAAAACAGCATAATTCATAATTCCCTTATAGGAAATAATTTTCTTTTAAGTGGCAAATTTATTCGTTTTACAAAAGAACATTTGAAATTATTTTGAAAAAAAACTTACTTACTTTTAATAAATTGTTTTATAGTAAATTTAAAACATTACCAATTTAATTTTAATTGTTAAAACATTTAAATCCTATTTCGCTACATTAGAATTTTTCAAAATCCTCCGCAGTTGGGTTTTATAAAGTCATTGAAGCAAAAAAGATGTTTATTCATATTTCAGTGACCAGAGATAGTAAACAATTTATTTTAGTATATGAAAATGAACCAACATAAATGTATGTATACCAACGTGAATGGGTACCCCAAGAAAAACAAAAAGAAATTTTCTGAAAAAAGAAAAAGAATGAAACAGAAAATTAATTAAATAATTAAATAGGCTCGTTTTTTAAACTAAAAAAATATGTCAAAGGTTCGAATGTTTCAGCTCAATGATAACCACATATGAAAATGAGCTTTTTGGTAGTCGTCCAGTCGAAGTCGTCGTTAAAAATACAGCTAAAAATTGAGAATTGGCAGTGCTTACTAATTTTTTCCTGTCAATAATAAAAGACCAAATTTTAGGATGAAAAACAGTATGTTTTTGTTACCACAATTTACGTGAATGTTTTTTTCTGGTTTTTTTTCATAGTTTTCTAGATTCCAAAATTTGCATGACGGAAGAATTGTGTTATCTGAAAGAGTTAAATGTAGAACGCAATCAGAAACGGCCAACTAACGTAACTCAACATAACTCAAAAATGCCTTCTTACAAAAAAAATTATTATTAAGGGGCAATTTTTTTGTAGCAAAAGAGTTGAACATTATAATTTTAAAAGTTTTTTTCCGAAACGTACCACTTTTATATGATTTGGACTGCAAAAGGGGCGCGTTTACACGGCCGTTTTACGCGTTTGCCGCACGTAAAAACGGCCAGAGTGGGCGAGAGAGCGTGGGAAATGGGGAGACGCAGAGTTGGCGGCAATTCAAATGACAATTCCCCCAAATTTCAAGCGCTCCTAAATCGATTCATTTTTATCCAAAATGGGCAGAAGAGCTATTTTTCTGAATCCTGGGAATGAGATCTAGGGTTTTATCACAAAATCAGAAAAAATATTTTTACGCGGTCCTTCCCCTTTAAGTGGATAATTTACACGAACACCAAAATCATTCGATCGAATGTTCGAACTGAACGACAATGAACGGTTATAATCTGTGAATCAATTTTTGACTGAGGTCTTCAATAAAGTATGAATAAAGTGCTGACTAACTGTTGAAAATGTTTCATTCAAAGTTTGGGAAATACTAACTCAAACAATCTCGCAGAGACTTCTCGTAGTGACTTTAGTCTACTCTCCAAACGTTAAGGACAACAAGCAACATTTAAAAACTATACTTCAAGAATTTATAAAAAACCAATAAGATAAAAACTAATAAAATTATTACATAAGAAAAATAAAATACGGTATTTAAAAAGAGTTTTTTAACAACTAAGATTCGATCTAATGTTACAACTGAAAGGTAAGAAACAATGAAAACAATAAAATCGATTTTGTGTTTTGGTGCGATTGTATATTAGCAGCAACAAAGTAATTTGTAAACTTCTTATTTGTTTCACGTAAAACTGTTTTTAATAAATTTCTCAGACTCCATTTTTTAAAATGAATCCATAATAACGCGCTTAAAGGCAATTGTGTTTCATAAAATTTAGTTGCCCAAAATTTAGAGAACACAATTGCCAAAAGTTCTTTTTTTATAGTTTAAAAACAACTTTTAAGTTAAAAAATTTTAAACTTTTCGCTAAGCAAACTACATTCGTTTTTCCTAAAACCCTCTGCGGCCGATTGTGATTGAGAAGCAGTGAAGGATTTAGTCATTCATTTTCTTTTCAAAGCATCAGGGAAAAAATTGAATAAAGGGAAAGAGAAATTTGAGATTGAAGCTACAAAAGAAGGAAACGTTATCATTTGATGAAAATAAATGACTGTGAAATGCATAAACAAATAATAACTGGCTTTTTATAATCAACAATAAAATTCAATCCAATGGTTTAGATAAACGATAACCAAGGATGAAAAAATAAAGACTAATCTCCATATCAGACTAACCTTCAGTCATGGTTTAGTGTTAGAATTTTTAAAACTTCAATTTTCGTAGACCGCATTTTGTTTAAAACTAACGTTTAAAAGATGTACTGTAACAGCCAACCAATTTGGAAATAAAAACTTCGAAATTTAATATATAAAATTTATTGAGACAAATGTTTTAATAATTGTCTGAAACTCTTTAAAACTTTTAAATTACAAATAAAACGTATAAAACATTGCTTTTTTCAATGTTTAAGAAAAAAATCGGAAAGTGAAGAAAAAAGTATATATTTTTCGACTCTGGGGAATTTTGTGGTTCCCGCGATTCGTTTTGTAAAATGAACGCAGTAAAATTACTTTTTTTGGATTTCTGACTTTACACTTTAAATGTTGTATCTTCTGTTGCATGAATTATGGTTGAATTAAAAATGAAGAGTTAAAGAATTCATGCAACATTCGAAGATATTAAACAAAAACAAAAATTTTTTTGTCAGCATTTAAAACCATGTTTTTTTTAAAATTTCATGATAAATTTCAGTGATAGCAGACTTTTGGAGTTTTTGCATGTTACAATTGTCATAACCACAAAACAATTTAAACCAAAGCTAATTTTTGTAAACATCAAAATATGGGATAGAACGTTCCACTTCAGATTCGGTTTAATTACAGTATTCGTGAAAGATTGGAAGAGTAATTCTAGAAATCTTTCGGTTTTAAAAGTATTATTATATTCTTTTAAAACTTTTTTATTTGTGTTTGAATTTAGAAATAATTTTTATAATGTTCTAGAGATTCTCTACATTACTGTAAGACCACATTTTCGGTCCTTAATCTAAAAAAAAAGCTTTGACATGAGGTTTATATTTTCTGCCACATAACCACAACTCTAGCAAACAATAGAACAATTTGAGAAGTTAAAAGTGAAGTTTGTAGCATTTATTCAACCTGATATTTACAATCATTTTTAATTTATGTCAACAGAAATACTGATGGTAGATCGCGCAAAATCTATTTTTTTTGTATAAAATTATTACTTTTAATGTATCAGCTTCAAATGTTTCATGAGTTTGTTAATGTAACTAACTAAACAAAAACAACGTTTTTTCCCTGCTCACATAGGTTGCATTTTTTTTAAAACGGTCGTAGATTTTGACAATTTCAAACTACATATATTAATGTTTCAGTCTTTAAAAAAATGGAAACTAAAAAATGAAAATCATTGGAAACTTGTCTATAATAATCACTCTTATCACGCAATGACGATGATTATTGTATTGTTTTTATAAATCTAAGTAATCCATTTGGAACATTCATATATTAAATAATAGTTCAAAATAGCACTGGCGTTGTGTTTTATCCCAAACTTTTAGTCTTTGGGAGTTCCGCTGAGCAATGCTTTTCTGACGTTTTCGCTGAAGACTTCAAGTAATCGAAAACACATAAAAATATATTTCGGCTTTTTTGTGTCATGAAACCACAGATAAAATTTCTAAATACTAAAAAAACAGAAAAGGTAAAATCGATTACAAATAAAACACTAAAACATAATAAAAAAAATAATAGACGAAAACGTTATCATCAATCCCAAGTTCGTTCGACCACACCGCTGAGAATGCAGCCACAGTCTATCGATTTAGATTTTTTTTGTTTACAGTCAGTATTAGTCAAACAATAAAAAAACAACAATGAGAAGCCAAATTTCAGGGTTAGGATAAAGAGTTTCAGTGTTTGTTACCTCAATTTAGGTTAACGTTTCATGATTGTCAGCTTTTTTTAGAATGAGATTACTACCTTAAGTGAACAACTCAAATGTAAAACGCAATAAGAAACAGCTAACTAACGGAACACAGCATAAATCAAAATGTCCTTCTATCAAGAAATTTTCTTTAATTTTTTTTAATGCTTTGTAAAAGAAGTTTTATTGCTTTGTAAAAGAACAGTAGATAGAGAATTGCGTTTTAGAAAAAAGTTACATTTTATGGCAAGTCAATGTTGCAGCAGCGTGACATTTTAATTTAATTAACAAATATCTTCGGTTTTGAGTCACAAATTCATTATATTAATATTAATAGATTGTTTTGGTAGTAAATTTACAGCATATAAAAATTAAATTTGAGTTATTTTATAATATTATATAATATCCAAATCCTATTTCGTTATACTTGCATTTTCAAAACAAACGCTCAACAGTTGGCATTTTCCAGTCATTGAAGCATAAAGATGTTTATTCACTTTCCAGTTACTCATTGATTGGAAAAAGTTATTTTAGTTTAGAAAAAAATCAACCATCAGAAATTTATGTTGGAAGTATTGTAAATAAATGTTATTGGGTACCCGAATAAACAGTATAATAAAACTACGAAGAAAAAAGGGAAACACAGACATGAATAAATGGTTTTTAAAAATCTTTTTTTGAATAAACATCAATGTCATTTGATCGAATGTTTCAGTTAAACCGTAACAAGAAATGAAAATGTGTTGTACAATGTTGAACTCCCTGAAGAACAAATAATAGAGAATTCGGAATATGCTATTTTAACAGTGCTTACTAATTGTTTCATTTAAATCGTGAAAACAAAATTTCAGGGTTACGATAACGAGTATTAGTTTTGTGGTTATCACCATTAAACTTTGTAAATTTTTTAGTGCAAAACCGAACAATCTAAAACAGGCAATTAGGGTAGGTTTAGAAACTTTTTCAAGTACGCGAATTTACAAATACTTACTCTTAGACGAATACACGCAAAAGATAAATTAACAAAACCTTTTACAAACATTTAGGCCAATTGGTCGAATGTTTCAGCTAAACGATAAGCGAAGATGAAAATGTGGTGTACAATCATGACGTCCTTTTTTCCATTAGCGTAAAAATGTTAACTGTGTAATTTTTTTTAAAACTATTTTAATAGTTGGCAGAAAACACACTTTTCGAGTAACTCAATTTAAGGTAAAGAGAAATTTCAAAAATACTCTGAAACAGCCAACTATCAAAACAAAACTCTTATTTTTCCTTCTAATGAGAACATTTTAAAAATATGGTCACATTTGAAGCTTGACATTTTTTAAAACTCTTATTTAGAATTATTGAAATTTAACACAACTTATATTTTGAAAATGTTCAAATACTTTCAATTTTTTTAAATGCTACAATAATTGAAACACAACACTTTTGGAAAAGATGGAGTTTGTGTAAGACATCAAAGTTTTCAAGTATACCCAATTGACATATACTAAAAAGTGAATACATGTGAAATTCTGCTAATAAAGGTCAATGTTTCAGTTACTTGATAATCGAAGGTGACTTTATTAAACAGTGCTCAGCAGCGGTGTATTGACTTGGCTATAATTAATTTATTGTTTAGCATTGAAAATATTAATCACAGGATCATGAGAAGCCAAGCTTTAGGGTTAGGATCAGGAGAATTAGTGTTTGTTACCACAACTTCAAAACTAGTGTGAAACGGTGACTGCATTAGGTTAAAGATTGAATCAAGTAACATTAAACTAACGAAAACCAACATACTTTTACTAATTGATATTAAGATTCTTTTAAAGGGTAAATTTTATTGTTTTCAAAAGAGCATTTAAAAGAATTTTGTATTTTAGAAAAAAAGTTATATTTTGTTGACACAAATATATTGAATTAAAACAACATGGAACATGTCAATGATATACCTTATTGCAGAAGTTAATGAACCTTGGATGAAACAGAAAGACAATGTTCACTAGATCCATTTCAAAAATGAATGATAAACAATTATAGTTTTTTTTAAACATTTACCTCAATGTTGTGAATGTTTATGTATATTATTTTACTCACGGGAAGTGCTACTTCAGAGAGTTTACACAGTTAGTTTTTTTTATTTTTTCATTAATCTTGTATAGTGGCCTTCTTAAATAAATTCTTAATTTCTTCAGTTATGAATCCGCTGGGAAAAATTTAACGTCAGAAAAAAATATGTATCTATATGTATTTTTCTGTATAATAATATATGTACATTGCACCTCTAACTTGAAAGAGTATTTCAGTTATGAATCCGCTGGGAACTAAGATTTTCGACGGCTAGTAAAAAACGGAGGACAGGACGACTGTTTAGCTTCCATGAAAGGCAATTTCCCGAAATTGTGAAACGTGCAGCTAAAGTGAAAAGTTGTAAATAAAACTTTCCACCAAAGTTGACTTGACTATGTCGCATTGCCAAAAACTTTAACCTTGTAAATGTTCAAATACACTGGTTGGAAGAGTAGAGTTATGTGACAAAAGAACATGAATTCAAAGGTTTTGAAAGTACAATGCAAATGAAGGTGAAAAATTTGTCCTATTTCTGTTTTTGTATTCTTTTTCTTTACGTAATGTTACAACAAAATAAAAAAAAGAAACTATTTCGCATGGCTATTTCGTTCATTTTATTGAAATATCAGATTTGCAATTATTATTTGTTTTTATTAGAAATTAGTTTTTTAAGGAAAAAATAGTTTTTTTTATGAAAGCGATAATTTGTTTTTTTTAAATAGGACATTTAGAGAAATTTAATCCCAGCGTTATTTTTTCGGCCACTACAACAGCAAATATAGCAAACGTTTTGACAATTAGGGAATGTCTAAATAAATAGTGTAACATTTATACAACTTGACATTTACAATTTTTTTTAATTAACACAAATATTGATGGTAGATCGCGCAAAATCTAGGTTTTTATAGTATCCATCCATAATAACAACTGGGTAATCGTGTCCTCTGGGACAGTTCTAATTCTAAGAAAGATGCTAGCTTCTGCCAAAATTATGATGTCAACACATGAGCTTCTCACCCGAGTTCATACTACTATTCAAAAACATTTCAAGTGAATGTGAAATGCTTGAAACATTTAAAATATAATACTGATTTTCAAAACATTTTTTTAAAATTTTTTTATGAAAATCAAAAACGCAAAAACCTTAAAAAAGGCAAAAACCCGAATAAACAGGAAAATTAATTATAAAATTCATAGTTTGTTGATATGAAAAAACGATTTAAAATCAAACTTCTACAAGTATAATTGTAGACGGTTTCATTTTTATGATTTGTTTTTTTTCTTCAAAATGGTAATTTGCTTATCTGATGCGTTGCAAAATTATTTTTTTACAAAATCTCCAGTGTATTAAAAATCTTTGAAACATACAAAAGCGAAACTCAGTATGAAAAATTTAAGTAAATTTACCGATAAATTTTTTGGTTTCCCATTTTAAATCGATAAAAAAAGTGCAGTAAACATTTATTTTCGAATTCCGCAAAAAATTAAAATATAATTCTAAACATGCACCAAATACTCTAAAATATCAATTTTAACTGTTTCAACCATTCGTTGAAAGTATCTTCTGACTTTTTGTGACAGTTTATGGAAAGGATCTCCTGCTAAACTAAATTTCAGAATTTTTACCTCAAATCAGGGAACCGAGTATGAAAATAAAATTATAAAATAGAAAAACAACATCAACATCATTGTGAAAGTTTTTTATTTTGCGGCTGTTAGAGTTATAACGTGAATGTTTCAGTGCGAGTTTGTTGCCCAGGAAGTGCTTAAAGTTTGGTTGAACTCCAAGCAAACTCTGTACAAAGTTATTCATTTGACTTATAAAATATTGATAAAAATAGTGTTTGCAATGTTTGAGTAACATATGTTATTCTTTCTCGATCATTTTCATTGAAGCTAAAGGTCCCTTTAAATTTCTTGGTTCAGAACTTCTGAATAACATAATTTTAAATTTTAAGAAATATGACAGGCCACTGAATTAGGAACCACAATTCTCTATTTCTGAAACAAATGATTTGAAACATTCGATTTGCAAAAGTAAAATTTAAAATTTAAAAAAAAACAACTTTTAAATAAATTTAAAATTACTCAATCGTTTCACATTAATCTTATCTTTTTAGTTAGAGTAGAAAAATCAATTGAGCAGGACCTGTTGAATCTTGTTTGTTTGTGGAAATATAGAAGTTTCATGGCAAAATAGATAAATTAAAGAGTTTTACGTTTTTTTCTACGTGTTTTAAAAACTTAATTATTGATCACATTTTGAATTATCGAAAAATGACTTTTCTCTTAAAATGTGCAACTTTTCTCAAATTTTCATTTATTTTGATACTTAAAAGTCATTTCCAATTGACATTAAATTATTAGGCTTTGAGTTCACACCTAAATTTTTTTTTAAATACAAAGAACTAGTCTCGAATTAACAATTATTTTTAATTTATTACTCCACTCGAAAGCTTGAAATTCGCCGTCTCAAATCTTTCTTTGAGGTAGTATTTCGCCGTCTCAAAAAATTTATAAGTTCTTTTGGTATATTTTGGTAAAATTTATAAGTTCTTTTGGTATAACATCATTGAATGATTATTGTAGTCAAAATCGATCTGGTGTCAAAACTCTGTAAATTTTGAAAATTTCACATCTTTTTAGAATATAATTAAAAGTTAAAAAGTTTTCTATTTCAGTCTTTTGCAAAAAACTTTTTTATTTCAGTTCGTTGGTAAAGTTTTTCAGTTTTCTGCATTGGGTGCAATTCTAAATCGAAAAAAATAACAGAAAATCAGTGTAGAAATAAAAATTACAATTTAAGAAATAAGCTGTTTACCTGCATGCACAAAAACACACAATTTTGTAAATAGAGCAATATGAAAATGACGTTAAAATATTTAGTGCACTTTGGGACTAAAATAATTCAAGCAACGATTATCGTTAACTTTGTGTTTCATTCAGATTTCATACAAATTCCATCCTCCTTTAAACAATTCACTGAACAGATTAGTTTTTCAAGACATTGCCAAATATCAAATTTATGTTGTGCCGTGTTTCAAAAAATAATATTAGAAGTAAATTTCAGTTTTGTATATGAGCCTTAAAATAAATTGACATAGCTGTTTAAAAACAAAAAAGAGATGCCTATATATTTTCTGTTTGATTATTCTCCACGGAATGGTGAACGTTTCAAAAACCATAGTTTGGAAATTGTTGTCAGTTTGCTGTTTTATGCTTTAACTAAAAAAATGAAGCAATCTACACAACAATGTCGCGTATGCCCACCGATCCCACATTCAAAAAATCATGGAAAAATCATAAATCTAGGGGTTCCTGTAGCTAAACATTGCTTATAACTACAAAGGAAGGAAACATTTATACCTTTGCTGAAACTACGACAATTGCTTTTGGTTATGAATTAAATTTGTTTAATACAAATTTTGGCATTTATAGGGGTGTTTTAAGGGAATTAATTGTAAAAAACGTTCATTAAAAATGCATGCCTGATAGTTGAAAATTTTAGCGCATTTCTCACAACGGCTGAGAGCAAGGACGGATTGTCCGCTTCTTGTCGAATCAACTTTATCAAACTTCTGAAACTTTCAATCACGCACTTATGAAACATTTTAAAATCACCATTTTTGTAACTTTACAGAAAGTTTAGATGATCTTTGATGAAAATGGTTTTGACATTTGTGTAAAAAATGTATATAAAAACTGTTTCGAAATAATTTTATTTTACTCGCATTCTTCATTCAGATCAATATTAACGGCCTGTAAAATTAGCGCTAATTAGTGTTAAATGAGTTAATATCATGCAACGTCAAACTGTTGAAGACATTCTGGTGTGATAGCTGTGGGCAATTTTATAATTTGGTGAAACAGTCGAAAAGTAAAAAACTTGAAGTGAAGGTTTTTTGTATGTTTAAAATTTTCACTCAAAGTATGGATAGGACTTTTAAGGGATCTTTTTTTATAAAAATGACAACTTTTTGTTACTTGCGGAAATCATTTAAAAAAATTTTAAAAAAAAACAGTTGTGCAGTTTTAGACGTTTGTAAAAAATCTGCAGCAACCACATCAGTCGCTTGCACATTCAGCATAAACTAAAATTTATTGTTGCTTAATTTTTTTTATTTATTTTTGTTTAAATTTTTAACACTTTTTTATTAACCTCAACACGTAACAAACTAACAAAATTAAGAATTAAAATTGTTAATTGTTTATTAAAATTGTTTTTTTTTAAAATTAGAAAGTCAAAAGGAGAAACGTATTAAAGTGTCCTCACAATAAAAATGTTCAAAGTATTCCTGAAACGTCAACTTTAACTAAAAATTATCATATTAGGAATATGCATAAAAGCGACTTCAAGTGAAACATTTTTTTCCATTCAAAATAATATGGAAAAAAATAAAGTTAATTTTTAAAGCAAAAAACGATTTTTTTTGTTTAAAACATTTGCATGTAATAAAATAGGGATTAGGAACCACTCTGGTCATTTTGTAAATTAAGAAAAAAATATGGTTTTCCTGAATGAATGTTTCATTAACATAAATTTTGGCTTTTTGATTTTTCTTTAGAATTATGGAGCTACATCAAGTTCTTACTAAGTCTTTGTTCATAACTCTACTGTTTCAGTGCAGGAAATACTTACAACTTTAGCAGTAAACCATTAGTATAGTTATAAAAAAGTTAAATTTTGTGTGATGATCCCGTTTGAACAATAAAGTCTACAAATAGTTAAACAAACAATTGTTTAATATAAAAAATAATTTATGTTTCTATTCGAAATATTTTCTCACGAAGTGAAGAGTGTCTACTAATTCTGATTCGGCAAAACGAATTAGTTTTTTTTATTTGGTCTTTTACTTTTTGTATTTTTGTTTATTTTTGTTTAACTTTTTTATTTGGTCAGTTCGCTGTTTTGTGGGCAAATAATCTTAAGGCGAGTGTGTAAACAAAGATGTATCTCACAGAGTTGTTACTGGTATATTTGATTTCCTTGACGTTATTCCTTGACGCGGTTATTCTTGGAATTCAATGTGGCTTATGAGTTTTCCAGCATAAGTAAAATTGCCGAAGCATGTGACCAGCAAATTTGTATTTTCTTAAATAATAAATGATAATTTCAACGAAAGCATTGTTCTCCCAATATAACTTTTCATATTATTTTTCATATCATTTAAAATGTATTTCCTACTTGAACGAAACAAGAACCTACCTTAGTAAATCATAAGTCGGTTTGAAAGAATATTTGCAAAGTAAAACATTTAAATAATATAAATCGTAATTTCTTAAGTATAGGTCCTAGATAGATTTTCGCTAATACTTTTTCGTTTTTTTAAAAATTTCTATTAATATTAAAATTTTGTTTAAAATGAGCTAATTATCGAAATATTCGATTATAAGCTGTAGAAATACAAAAAGAAAATGTAAAACACGGCATCAGTCAACTAATGTGTCCAAGAAACTCGATGAGGAATTTTTGAAAAGTTTTATTGTTTGATTTTTTTTAAATGGAGATAAATGAAAGACATCAAAATCATGATATTAAGATTTACACATTAAATCAAACGCAAGGTAAATAAATCATATATGTGTATTCAAACAAATTTTAACCGAATAATGCCTTTTTTTAGCCAAATGCCGAAATAGCCCTTTTGTTTTGAAGGTTTTAAATAATAGTACTAAAATTTTTAATTATAAAGTTCAAAAGTTTTTTTCTATTTTTTTAAAAATCACAGCTTCACTGAAGGCATTTAGCAAAATCATAAAATGATTATTTTTAGTCTATAATTATGTTTTATCAAAGGTTTGTACATTTGTGTTTTGATAATAGTTCGATGTAATTATCGTTCTCACATTGTCTCTATTTGGTAAAATTTTAAACCATTTTGTGTTGCCCGTTTATTATGTTGTTATGTTTCCCACAAACAGTTTTCTTCGAGATTGTAACATAGAACCAATAAATCAAAAAATACGAGGAAAGCTTTAAAGGTTTATTCAAACAGCCGAATAATGTTAATCATGGCATAATGAATTTAAAATTATTTTTTACTAGTTGATTTTTTACTAAATTTGTTTCAAAATTTGTTCAAACAAATATAAACCGATAAATTTAAAAACCTTTTTGAGAGGATCAATCACAGACTGCTTTTGTCGGAATATCAAGATTATACGAGACGTATGAAACATGCTGATGTTATTTAGACACACATACACACCCTCATTAAACAAACAGAATTTCGATGAAAACCATCCTGTTTGAGCGAAAATAGGTATTCAACATTCTATTGGCCTAGAGGTTTACACATAAACGAGGATGCTTCTTTTTTTTTCGTTGCTTGAAAATGTAAATAAAAAATCATTTGTCGAAATTGTTTGTTTCATTGCACTGTTTCATACATCCTCAAAGTGGAAGAGAGTATTCATGTGATGTTCCCTTTTTCTCATGATGCGGTCTCGTTCTTTAAATATTTTGGGAATTACCAGCTGTTCATTCATACAAAAATTCAGACATGTTTTACTTAAAAAGCTTTCATAAAAATAAATAATTTCTTATAGCTTAAATATTCAAACCATTTGTTACAGACAGTGTGCATTCTACGGAAAAAAGACTCTTTGATCAAAAATGGGATACTTTGTTCTTTATGTTGTTTCAAATTATATATAAAAAATACCAATATTTGAGTTATAATGGTTTCGTTGTAAAAAATTTATTTTACATTTAAATTTTACAAAAAACTAGTGACAAAGCGGTACAACAACAGAGAATCTAATAGTTTCAATTTCAATTGGTTGCATAAGTTTGATTTTTTTTATTTGGCCTTGCATTTGGTTTTAATTAAATGTTGCACTAAAATTGTATTCGTAAATTCGTTTTTTTTAAAATTAGTCAACTTTCGCCTCTAGCTTTGGTTAAGTAATGAATACAGTGTTAAATTGATGAAATATATTTGAAACATTAGAATGGTAAGGAAAACGTCCCTATTCGAAAATGACAAAAAGGGGCAGCGCTTTGGTTCCAAAACAAAGGTACTGTACTTTTTCTAAATGTAAAGGTTAAAATAATGTAATTTTTTGTATACATAATGCTTTATTGCTTAATTCGAGTTTTCTAAAAATCGGTAAGTCCGGTGTTGCAAGGATCACTGAAACTGCCACGATGTTTTGCATGATAATATCTCTGTTGTCACGTTCCCGTAAATTAAAAACTGAGCACACGACACACTCCCAAGAACTGTTTATTGTTTGTCGAATCATTCCTACAAAGCTTTCGAAACTTTGAAATGCAGTTTTTTTTTGAAAAACTTAAATTTTCCAATTAAGTAAATTTGCTGTTTCAAACATTACTTAAAGTGTGGGGCCTCCTGACTAGCATTGCACATCCGCGTTTGGAAAATGTCAATTTTGCAATTGTTTTTTTTAAAAGAATTTTTCATTTTCTCTCTGTGTCTTTCACAATATTTCGACGAGTACATATGAAACGTTTTAACATGAGATTTGTAAAATTTTGATAAATTCAAAAATAAAAAACAAAAAAAATAAGATTCCAGGAATAGAAAAAAGTGTTCAATTAATATCTAAACTAGGAAAGCATACTATGGAGTGAATACAACATCTGCTAAGTTTGAATAAATATGTTAGATATGAAACATTGGAAATCTTTGATAATTTCTTCTTGACATAATTTATTTCAATATGGCCTAAATGTAATTGCAGTTAAAATTACTCAATATACTTATTGTAAGAACCGCATTCAAATAGTACAGTGATGGGCGATGAAACTTGGCAAGAATTAAGTGAATTGTACATCCTATATATTAAAAAACTCAAATGACTAGACTTAACAATACATATGAAACATCAATTAAAGCAAACAATTTGTTTCTTTGTTTAAAATCCCAATTTGAAACCGGGATTCATTTGCAACAAAATAAAGGCAAATTGTTTTGGAAATGTACTAATTGAAATTTACATTTTTTTAAACTAGAAACATGCGGCAGTTGGATTGAATACTACATCTGCCGCTTGTGAATGGATATGTTGAACATAAAACATTGAAAAATCAATTTCAATATGACCTTGCAGCCAAAACCAATCAATACAGTTTTACCGCTAGAGTTGTAAGTATTGTGATGCGGCAATGAGACTTGGTAACTATAGGCCAACGGTATAGATCCACAAAATTCAAGAAAATTCAAATAGCCAAATGTATCAGTAAATTAAAACATTCACATTTTGTTATAAAAATTTTAAATTTTAAATTTTAAATTTTTAACAGTTCATTTCTAATGAACTTTTATCTGAAGACAATCTTTTGTTTGATCAATGCTCTCTCAATCATTCTTATAATAGCAAGTCGTAAAAGAACCATAAAAACATATGTTAAAAGTAGTAGATACATTAAAAAAAACTTTTTTGTTGCAAATTTCATAAATTTATATTTCACTTTGAAGACAATACACTTTCGTACTAAAAAGGTGGCGTTTGTAATATTGAACAATTAGTTTTGAAACATTTATGAAAGCTAACATGAAAACCCTTCAAGAAAAACGAAGATTCCGCGTTTTGTAAAGCTTTTTTAAAACTTTCAAACATTATTAACAGAAATTAACCCTTTCTGATGCATATATGGAGTCTTAGATGTGTTTTGTTCTTTGCAGAGAAAAAACACATCTAAGACTCAATACATGCATTTTCAGTTTATGTGAATAAAACAGTAAAACAATTAAACGTGTATATGCAAAGTAAGAACTATTTTCGTTATTTGATTTAAAATGATATAAAAACTGCATGGTCAACTAAAATTGATTTTTTTGATAAAATGAAAAAAGTGTTTAAATAAGAAAATAATTTTTTTGCAAAATGACTTCTATATTTTTTTAAAAGTAGTTCTGATGAATAAGTAATACGTGGAAATGAGAAATTGACGAAGTGCGTCTTAGTTTTTTTTATATAACTAGTTATGTCAAAAGCTTAAATAAATCAAATACATACGAAACATTGCACAAAAACGTAATTGTACCAAAAATATGATTATCAATAAATTTCAAAATGATGAAAAAATCGCGTTGTTTGTTTAAACTTTAAAAAAATAAGCAAATACTTTTCATCAACATAAGTGTTATCTTGATTGTTCCTCGAAACATGTTGATAACAACATGTCACGTACAATTTCAACGGAGAACCGAACATTGGTTTAATGATCCAAAGACTGCATGTACAGCGGGAGAACAATTTCAAAGCACTCGATGGAAACCTTTTGTTTTGTTTCAAAATACATTCAACCACGATTTTCTTAAAACAAACTACATTTCTGCCGATTGTTGTGTTTTATGTGAAGTATTCATGGTTGATATTTGAAACATACAAAAAAAGGTGCTTCTTTGATCATCATCATTTAACGAAACCAACAAACTATAAGTATCAAACGCAACTAAGGTCGACTCAAAGACTACATCTTTTGCAGGATTGAATGAATTTGAAAAATGTGGACATTACAACATCGAAATAAGGTAGATCGCAGCGAACCGAAAAATTATGCATGACCGAAAGAAAAATTCCTGTGGTTAACACTACCCAATATACAAATCAAAAACTACGCTAATGTTAGGTACCCATTTTGGAACAGTAATTATTCTTTTTTGTTCAGAAAGAAATTCAAAATGACACTGTATATAATAATAGCCCGCGGCAGAGGTCGCAGCGGCGGCAGTAATGAGACTCCGCGGCGGGTCATCAACATTCAGGCGCGATTATCTCAAAACATGTTATGCAGGATTTTGATCGGACAGTGTGGGTTCAAGGCAGAATTACCTCTAGTTTTCGAATAAACAATCGATCTGTTTACCGTAATTGAACATTTTCGAGAAAATCTCAAAAAACTTTGAAAAACACCATTTTTTGCGGTTTTTGGGCAAAATCTCGCTCCGATGACCCGAAACCGTATTTGCGGTGATGCACAATGTTTTTGGAAATTCAATTTCCGATGGTTTGGTATATATATGTTGGGACTTTGGATGAAGTACTAAAATTACCGTACCCAAATGTACCGTAACCCGGCACCCAAAAATGACCTCGGCCCAAAAGTTTCAGGATGAAGTCAGGGTACCATAGGGACCTCATACACAAAGTTTCAGCCCATTCTAAGACATCAACTTTTTCCGCTAAGACCGCGCCCTTATGGCGCCCGCTCGAGTTTTACAGAGACAGGGTCTTAAATAAGTTTAAAAACGGTTTACTGTATCAGTGAGATAAAACATTCATACAAGTTTACATGAACATAAGCATAACAAAACGCATAACAAAAACCCTTAAAAAATTGAAATTGAAAAATGGAAATTGAAAAGTAAAACAGTGGCATTAAAATAGGAATTGAAATTTGCAGAAATGTTTTCGGTAAAAAACTGATGTCAGATTTGTCATTGACGATATTCTCTTGAAACGTCCCCAAAACTTATAAAACAATATCCAAAAACTCATAAACCATCAAGTTTGTAAAAGTCTTTTTATTTTCTCATTGAACGATACATATGAACGGCAGTTTTAATTTTTTTTAAATAAATTTTAAAAATAAGTCTTTAGTAGTGAAGAGATGGCGTTCGATTACTGGCTGCGGGAAAAATTTGAAAAGACAAGTTACCTATGAAACATTGAAAAGCGTAATTTTGAGAGGAAAAGATTTTGATTATTTGCTCCGGGCCCTGGTTAAACCGAAAAATCGCAAATTTTTCTGAAGCAAACCACATTTTTATTATTTAAGCTGCATTGACCGTTTCATCTTTACAACCTTATTTAAAACAGTTGATACAATACTTTAATAAATAAGTCTAAACTGGAAACAACCAGATTGCAGCTGGGATCGAATACTGGATCTGCTACGCGTGAATGAATATGTGGAGTGTGAAACATATAAAAAGCAAATCGTGACAAAAATATGACCTAAATGTATGCAGCCAAACTGCAATACACTAACTGCTAAGGTTTACCTCTAAAGTTGTCAGTACCTTTGCATAGAAACAGTAAAGTGATGCGACAAAGAGACTTGGTGAGAACTTGGTGAAGACCACATGAACTTATGCCTACGCTAATATTTAAAAGATTCAAAAAGTCAAATTCAAAAATTCAAAAATAAAGAAAACTTTCGTTCAAGAAACCGTTTTTTAAACGTTTTTAATGAATCACTTGCGAATAAACATTTATTATCCAAAAACCGACCTCAGCTTACATAATGTGTACTCAAAACTTTTAAGCAAATGTGAAAAGTCTGAAACATGTAAACAGCGAACTTTCATGAAAAAACAGGAAAAATCTTTAAATTCATCCATCCTTAAATATTTGAAACATGCCTCAGTTTTGAAATTGAATCTGACTTTTTATATAGAAACTTTGTAAACTTCTGGACGAATAATGTGTCCTATGAGATTCCAGGTAAATCTAAAATGCTTGAAACAAAATCGTTTCAAAATGAGAGAAAAACATCTTTGAAACATATGAGCATCCTTTTGTTTAACACACACTTTGTAATCTGGTTTCAAAAATGATAATCAGAGATTTGGTTTCATTTTTCTTGTGTTTTAATTTTTTAATGATAACTACAGAAAATAATTTTTTTCGATTATGTACACGTTGCAGACATACAACTTTTGCTTGAAAATAAGTAAGACGCATTATAATTCAAATATTGCTAAACAATATATACACTTTTGAGAATCGATAAATCAGCCGTGATTTGACGAAACTAGCCAAAACGTTGTTATTACAGGTCTACGCCCAAATAAATTTTGTCCTAGCGGTATTCTTGCTGATGAGTCTTCAAATGAATCTGAGATGCTTGAAACATGTGAACAACACAATTTCACCTTTTCAAAAACCAGTAAAAGAAAATTGGTGAATTTTTGTCAAAAAATGTTTGAAAAACATAATTGAACAACACAATTTTCTAAAGTCCTAATAGAGAAAAGAGAGAACCTTTCAAACGATGTTGGTTGACGTAATACTTTTAAACAATGTCTAAATAAAAGTGACACATGTGAAACACGCAATTAACGAAAGTTATTCTTTTTTATCGAGAAACTATATTTAACAAACTTTTGTAAAAAAATAATTTTTGAACTAGAACGATTTGTGGTTTTTATGGAAATAAGTTATTGTAAAAATAAGCTGAATAGAAAATCGCGAACTTTTCTGAGCAAAAAACTTAAGGTTTTTATTGACTAAAAATTTTGGGTTAGTCTTTCATTTTTGTTTTGAGTTAAGGTTCAATTATTAGCTTCCCAAATTAAAGTTCTCCTTAGTAGACCAAGTTGTTGCAAAACATTCTTTCGTCGCTGATTTATTAACTGTTCAAAACATTTTTGTGAGTATTTTTTTAATTGTAAGAAATCTATGCTAATGTTTTCCATCCAAATGATGTTTTTTGAAAAGGTATTTTTTTAATTCTTCAAAACAAGTTAGTTTTAGAAAACGTTTTCTACAGCCAACATTTATTTAAATTTGGAAAAGCCGTAACAAAGATTAATTTTTAAAAAGCATATTTACGCACATGTTTCAGCAAGTTCACATTACGTTAAAAATTCGTAAGTAGCAATCTGTGAAACATTCCGAAACTATTTATTTTTTCTTCTTTTTTTTGCCCACACAAATTTTGTCATCTTTGACTTGGCATTGTGGCTGAGGAGTTTTAAAATGAATCTGAGATGCTTGAAACATGGGAACAACACTATTTCACCTTTTCCAAAACCAGAGAAAGAAAAATAGTGAATTTTTGTCAAAAATAAGCTCGACAAACATACTGCGTGTGAAAAATTTTGAATTAAAATAAAATAGTGCTTGTAAATATCAAAATCTCTTTTTTTTAAATCTAGAAACGGAATTTTTAACAAACATATGTGATCACATGAGTAGTCCAACCATTCAAGTTGCTCTTTGTGGATCCCTTACCGCTGCGTTTCTAAGTAAACAAACAAGTGGAATAATAAAAGTTGGATTTAAAACAAACGATCGCAAACATGATTCAAAACGAAACTATTCACAACACATGTACGAATGTGCAAAGACGAAAAACTATTGCCAAACTTTTTATTTTTGGGTTTTTATTGGTTGTTCAAAACATTAAGAAAAGAGAGAATATTTGAAATCTTTTAAAAGGACATATCTTAGACATAATGTTTATGAAGAATTTTCAAATAAAAGTGAAATATGTGAAACACGCGAACAACGACATTTTTTCTTTTTTATCGAGAAACAATTTTTAACAAACTATTGTAATAATATGTTTTGAATTAGAATGACTTGTGGTTTCAATATAAATAAATTATTGTAAAAATTAAGGTGGATAAAAAATCGCGAACATCTCTAAGAAAAAAGCTAAAGGTTTTTTATTGAGCTAAAGTTCAGTTGTTTGCACTAATTCAAATACGGTTGCAACGGGCCAACGAATTGCCAAACATTGTTTTTTTGCATATTAATTAATTGTTCGAAGCATTCTTGTGAACATTTTTTGTATTATCAGAAAAAATCTTTATTGATGTTTGAATTTTTTTTAATGTTTTGAAAACTTTTTTTGAATTCTTGAAAAGAAGTTAGTTTTAGAAAGTTCTTCTACAATAAATGAACCAACCTTTATAAAAAAAAGTGGAAAAATCATAACACAAATCAATTTTAAAAAATTAATTACGCACCTGTTTTAGCAATTTCACATTGGTTTACGTTTCAATAGGAAACAATGCGTCTCCGTAATGCATCTCAAGAACTTTCAAGCAAATGTGGCATATTTAAAACATGTTAACCACATAATTTCATATTTTCAAAAAAAAATTATAGAATTTTGAAGACACTTCTCTGTTTTCCAATATTTCTCAGTTTTCGTTTCATTAATTAACCTAGGAAATTCACAATGAATTCTTCGCAGTGGGGTACTCAGATTTCCACGTAATGCGCCTAACGAATTTTCAAGCGAATGAGGCGTAATTGAAACTTGTGAACAACACAATTTCATAATTTCAAAAAAAAACTAGAGAAAGTAAAGTTGGAATTTTTGGAGAGACATCACCATGCTGATTAAGTCCAAAGAATTTTAAACTAAATGTGAAGTACATGAAACATGTGAAAAACCTTTGTTGTTGTTTTTTATTCAAAAGCTGAATTTTTAATAAACATATCTGAACTAATGTGTTTTCAATTGGAACCCTTTGTCAATAAGTGTAAAACGCGATCTTAAATAAATAATAGCAACAGCTTTAGGCCAAAGCAAAAAATTCAAAATTGACACAAATATATTTATGACAGTGTATTCTAGCATAGTTGCAAAAAATCCAACAATTTCACGATAGCCTAAATTGTTTTTTAAATTAAACAAAAAACAAAAGAATGAAAAAAGGGACAAGTTGACTGAAAAGACAAAATTGTGATTTATCATATTTCTTAGTTACATTTCAACCATTAACCTTGAAAAGGTTTATTGTTAAGTTGGTTTTGGAAAATGTATTTTTTCACGATAAATATATTCAAACCATGAATATTGAAATTGGAAAACTCAGAAGACAACCCCTTGGTTAGCAACATTAATTACGCACATGTTTCAACGGTTTCACATCACCTTAAAAAATTGGTAAGGAGCAATACGTGGCAAACTTTTGCCAAAAACCCGAATAAACTTGAGGCGAATAATATAAGAAATTTCTAGTTTCAAGAAATTGTCACACAAATATAAGTATTCTGTAACCGGCAAAAATATTGTCTAACTTTTTCTTTTCGCAGATTTATAAATTTTTGGAAACATTTTTGGAAACATTTTTGGAAAAAATTTGAATTCAAAATTTTCTCTCGATTGGAAGAAAAGGTTTCAGTTAGGTTTGATAAGTAATTGCATTCAAGCCGACATGAAAAAATATGAAAAATATGGAGAATACGTGGTTTTTTTTCAATTTTCAAGAAACAAAATAGTGAAAAAAATAAAACAAGTTGACTGAAAAAATTTTTTTTCGCGATTTTTCTTGTTTCACTTTTGATATTTTGTATGCCTTGCGTAAAGTCAATGTAATCTTTCAAGGAAGGTATCTGCCACGAATTATATTACCAAATAAAACCATATGTTTGTCGTTAAAAATTTGCTATATTAATCTTTTTAGAATTTTTTAAGTCGGAAAATGTTGCACCAAAGATCTTCCGTACTTTGCAAGTGCCAATTTCCTACGGACAATTTGTTTGTAAATTACTTCCTTGCTTAGTTGAAAAGTCTATCGTTCATAGCCCCTTAAATGTAAATTAATCCTTTGTACTAGTTGTGGCGTCAGACAAATTACTTATTCAGAATGGATATCTGAAAATTAGGCTTTTAATTTATGGGGTAAAAATAAATGCTGGAAATTACATTCTTTACAAAAGATAATCCGAAGGTTCTAAGAGACTTTTCCAAATTGGTGTTAATGCAAAATGCGAAATATGCTGAAAATACAAAACATTCAAGTAATATTATAAACAAAAATGTGGCAACAAACAAATAATTTTAAAGGAACCGTCAGGTTCTTTTTTACTTGTGTTTGCATGCGGTGTTCATTAGTGTATGCGGTGGGACTGCCCTAGCCGCGGCCACCGATCTGGTATGGGTGTGAAACTTGCGGTGCTACCATGTCATACAACTAGAGCTTTCTGTGTCTTTTCAGGCGGGAACTTTGAAAATTCGAGAGAAACAAACAAAAAATCAATAAACCTATGAATTGGATGTACGCGTAAACACAGTGCACATATTTCGTTAAAATATCGGTTTTCCACAGGTTACTGTCGCCTGGAATTGACAAAAAATGGCATTTCAGATGCACATTTCTCCAAAAAGACGCATTTAACCCCCAAAAAGTTACTTTTTTCTCAGTTCTTCTTTTCTTTAACTACTTTTCGAACTCTGTAGTATAAGAAAACGTCAAAGAAGGTCCCTGACAATCCCTTTAAGAATTACTTGATTGATCAGTTTATTGATTTTGAATTACCGAAGACTGCCAAATACTATCATTACTTGAACAAAAATAATAACTTCAAGATACTTTTGTAACATTTATTCAGTGACGATAAAGTTTTTTCTGGGTTTATTTTCGCTTTTAATTTTTGAAGACTGTAAACTTTACATATAAAAAACACACACTAGGCAAATCTTTTACAGATACTTCTTCAGAAAATGCCTCTGCAACTATTTTTGAATTGTTCACCCGATACCAAAATTTTTAAAAATATCGTAAATCGTAATAATTTTACCATTTCCTTAAGTTGTCCGGATATTTATTCAAATTAACATTATAAAACATTCGCGTGCCCAAAGTTATTGAATGAGCTAGTTTGGCCTTTTCTTGCAAAATGTATGAAACATTTGAGAAAAGAGGAGACAATTCTGTTTGAAAAATAACATTTCAGATGCGGGTACACAGTTCACTGTTTCAGAAAGGTTTTATACTAATCGCGAATCTATCCAATTGATTCCACCTTTTGTCGAACAGTCGAACATTAAAGTGAATTTTGCTGTTGTTTGCGTATCACATGAAACATCTCCGTAAAGAGGGCAAAACATTTATTTATTTTTTAAATTGCAGATGTTTCTAGTCGCATGCTACACAAAATTGATATCTAATCGCGAATCTTAATCTACTCACTATTAACATGAATTTTTTTTCATTTAGCCGCATATGAATCACATCACTGTCGTATATAAAAAAGACAAATATCAGAAAAATACGAAACGTTTGAGTGAAATTGAAAACAAAAATCTATTTAAAAGAAACCGTCAGAGACCTCTTTTTTACTTGTGTGTGTATGTTTGCATCTGGTGCTCATTATTGTATGCGGTGGGACTACCCCTTGCCGCGATTGCCGATCTCGTACGGGTGTGAAACCTGCAGCGCTACCATGTCAGACAGCCAGAGTTTTCTGCGTCTTTTCAGGGGCGGCAACCTTGAAAATTCAAAAGTTACAACCCATAAGTAGATAAACCAATGGATTGAACAGGCACGTTAACACCGTGCACGTAGTTTGTTTAAATGCCGGTTTTCCACAGATTACTGTCACTTGAAATCTGTTTTCTATTATCTTTTACAACTTTTCAAACTCTTAAATATAAGAAAAAGTCAAAGAATGTCCCTGGCGGTCCCTTTAAGGATCACTTGATTCATCAGTTTGTTGATTATTTGAATAAACGAAGCATTTGGCCAAAGACGATCATCACTAGAACAAAAATAATAACTTCAAGATACTTTTGTAACATTTATTCAGTGACGATAAAATATTTTACTGTTTTTTTTCGTTTTTCATTTTTGAAATCTGTAAACTTTACATATAAAAAACACACACACTAGGCAAATCTTTTACAGATATGCTTCTTCAGAAAATGCCCCTGCAACTATTTTTGAATTGTTCACCCGAAACATAAGTTTTTTTTAAAAATTCGTAAATCGCCTTAATTTCACCGTTTTATTAACTTACCCGGATATTTAATCAAATTAACATTATAAAACATGCGCTTGCAAAAATTATTGAATGAGCTTGGTTGGCCTTTTCTTGGGAAATGTATGAAACATTTGAAAAAAGGAGACAATTTTGTTCGAAAAACGAACTTTTCGACGTTTTTACTTAGTTCACTGTTTCAGAAATGTTTTAAAATAACCTCGGATCTATGAATAATCAATAGATACTCGAGGCCATTGAATTAATTGAACGATAGCTAAAGCTACCAGATAATATAGTCTTTTTACCGCCGAACAAAAAAAATTCCCGGTCCTTTTTCATCAAAATTGCCGAATGTACTAGGCAAGTGCCAAGGTACCCCAAACCTTATTTTTTAACCCTTTTAAGCTGAGCGGTAAAGTGTTTAGAAGCAAGAATTTTTTTTAATTATTAAAAGGGTTACTTAAATCATAAGTTTATTGATTACTTCAAAAACACTTGCTGGTCATATCAACACATGAACAAAAATGACAACTTTAAGATCGTTTTGTAACATTCATTTAGCGTCGTTAAAATTGTGTTTTTAATTCCAAAAATAATTAAATAAAATCGTATACGCGTGTGCGTCTTCAGGCAACGTCCTCCAAACTTGCATCAAATTTGAAATGTACACTAAAATCTTTTTTGTCAGTTTTTCGAAAAACGCCACTGATTGTCAAGAGCTAAATTGGCCTTTTCTTGTGAAATGTATGAAACATTTGAAGAAAAAAGGAGAAAATGTTGCTTGAGAAAAGACATTTCAGTCGTGTTTACATAGTTCAATGTCACAAAGCTTCTAAATTAACCGCAAATCTAAAACAAGTCATTCATTGATCTGGAGTTGACCTTGGGTATCTTAAATTATTTGAATAAATATCAAGGCTACCAGTTGATGCCTTTTTGCGTCAAGGCTTGAGTTTTTTTTTTTGATTTTCAAGCATTGAATTTCACTTTTTAAAACCTGGGAATTTTGTTATTCAGTTAGTTGGTTCAAGTTTTTTACATTCTTTGTGGAATGAAAATAAACCAGCCCCGATTTCTTGTTTTTCTATGTTTATATTTTTTTAAACAGAAACAAAGACAGCATTTTGGTAGATCAAACAGTCAAGTAAAAGAATTTTCGAGTGAATGTAAACAAAACATTATCCTCGGACCATTGCTTTCGAAATACATGTCATTATAAAAATGCATCCAAACATTTAAATAATTTTTATTGACAAACAATTTTAAAATTATCTCATTTCTGAAGTTTTTTTTAAAACTTGTTTATTAAGAAACGTTCTCAGTTCTAAAACTGCACTTCAAGCCAAGTAAAAAACAATTTTTAAAAAATACATTATGCCTCAGCAAGTTTTTTTTTCTGCTCCAAAAATAGGAGAGGATTTTATACGGAACTTGAAATCAATAAAGCTTAATTGACTTCTTCCACTTGCCTGAGTATTTTAAGCTAATAAAAAACAGAAAGATTTTTTTTAGTTTTTACAACAAAAAAGGTAAATTTGTGTTAAACTATGTTGAACAAAAAATTAGGCGTGTGTTTCAATCATGTATCCTTAGTATCACATTTTTAAAAAAAAAGAATAATAGGGTCCAAGCAAGTTAGGGTCAAATAAATGCATTTTCCAAAAAAAAAGAAAAAAAAATAAGTTTTACTTGTTTATTTGATAAACAAGTAAAATTTGATTTTTGATTTTATGATATTTGATTTTTTTTTTCTTCAATATTTGAATCAGCTTTGTCTGGGAATTTTGTTAAAACTAATTTTTTTTCAAATACTTTGGTCGATTTAAAAATCCCCGTCCTACTTTGCAAGTGCGAAGTTCCTGCGAACAATTTGTTTATAAATTTTTTATTTGCGTATTTGAAAAGTCAATAGTCGTTAGCCACTTATATGTATTGTGATCCTCTTTAGTCACAGTTTCCTGCGGGAAATTAAGTATTAATTTCTAAACCGCATTTATTTCATAATTTCATTAACTGATTAATAATTTTTAATATTTCAGAAAAAGATTATGAAATGTATGCCAATACAGGAAATGCCATGTCATTGCCTAGATCTAAATGGGCCATTTCTTGTGAAAAATAGTATGAAACATTTGAGAAAAGAGGAGACAATTTTGTTTGAAAAAAGACATTTCAGACAACTACATAGTTCAATGTTACAAAAACTTTTAAACTAACCGCGATTATAAAACAACTTATTGATTAGTTGACCTTGTGTTCCTTAAATTATTTGAATAAATGTCAAGGCTACCAGGTGATGACTACCGGCTTTTTTGCCATCGAAGAAACAAATCCTGGCCAAACTATTTCATCAAAATTACATTTACTTTGCAAGTGCCCAATCCAATAGTTTTTACCTTAAATAGCTTGGTGAAATAATGTAGAAAATAAAACACAGTGGACTCCGGGGGGCGGAACATATCGTCGAGAATTAATAATGGGAAATATTGTGAAAACACGAAACAGTTGGGTAAAATACAAAAAAAAAATTTAAGGGTTTTTGTATAAAATCCGTTTTTTTTATTTCTTGAATGATGGCCGAAGATCTTATCAACAAATAAACAAAAATAATAACTTAATTTTAAGATAACTTTGTAACATTAATTTGACGGCGTTAAAAGTAGTTGCAAAAACGTTGAGAATCAAACACGACGGATTGAATTTACCTTATCGCCGAATATGAAAAACTGAAAAATATGGTGAGAAAACGAAACGTTTGATTGACTTTAAAAACAGAAACAAAATTGTAGAAGTTAAACAATTTATATTTTAAGAATTACTTGTATCATTAGTTTAAATGTGAAAAAAAAATTAAGGATTACTTAAGTTTCAAGTTTATTGATGGTTTGAACAACACTGGCTGAAAATTTTATCAACACATGAACGAAAAATGACAACTTTAAGATCATTTTGTAACATTCATTTTTAGTGTATTTTTTTTAGACATAGTCCAATGTTACAAAAAATTGATAACAAACGTGAATCTAAACTTAAACTTTGAAATAATTTTGTAACATTGATGTAACGGTGATAAAACTTGTTTTTTTCCTTGTATTTTTTGTTTTTCATTTTTGAAAACTATAAACTTTATATATACAAAAACACACCCACACTATACAAATCTTGTACGTATTTACTTCTTCAGGAAATGCCCTTCAATAATTTTCCGTTCAGTGGAATTCTTTCTCTCACTTTCCCAGATGCGATTGCCTAGAGATAACTCATCCTTTTCTTGAGAAATGGATGAATCATTTGAGAAAAAGGGAGAAAATGTAGTTTGAAAAAATGAATTTCAAAAAATCTACATAGTTAAATGTTACAACAAGTTTTTAAGTAACCGCAAATTTTGAACTATTTGCTAGGCACTTCACACATCCATATATTTCATAAACCGCCAACGCTAGCCTTTTATCGTCAAAGAAACAATTCCTGGTCAAACTATGTCATCAAAATTACCAGTCGTACTTTGTAAGTGCCAATTTCCTATGGACAATTTGCTTATAAATTACTTCCTTGCGTAGTTGAAAAGTCAAGGAAAGTCAAAGCGACTTCAGAAAAACAGTATGGATGTGTCAACTGATCAAAGTTCAAAACACTAAAAGGCAGAGAATGGTGAACAGAGAACGAAAAGAAAAAAATAAGTCTTTATAAGGCAAACAGAACACCATGAACTGCCGCTGTAAATATTTTTCCCAATTTTTGACTTTCATGAAACATTCGATTTTAAATGCTTTTTAAATGAAAAAAAAAACAACAATGGTTTTCATCGTATTTTTTTAGTTTAGGAAACAACCACTGACTTCCATTAGATAATTTTAGTTCATGTCGCCTTTTGGCCATCGACGAAACAACTCCTGGCCAAACAATTTCATAAAAATTCCCTGCCGTACTTTTAAAGTGCCCAAACCTTATTTTTACCGTAACTAGCTGGGTGGCACAATGTTGAGATCAAAACAACCCATCGTCGTGTATGAAACATGAGAAATACTGTGAAAATACGGAACATTTGAGTAAAATTAAAAACAAAAGCAAAATGGTTAAAACAAAATTTTAAATTACTTGAATTAAATAACACTGGCTGAAGGATGGAGAAGAATATCAACATATAATTTTTTTAAAAACTTTAAGATCATTTTGTAACATTTATTTAAAGGCGTTAAAATAGGTTTTTTTGGGGTTATTTCGCTTTTTATTTTTGAAAAATGTAAACTCGTGGCGTAGGAAAAAACTTCATTTCAATAAAACAACTAAAACAAAACAAATGAGAAGTTTAAGCCTTGAGGGGCCCCACATGTGAAATTTTATAAGTCGCCTTGGTCACAGTTGACCGATTTCGAAAGAACCATCGTTGCCATACATTTCTGTAGGTTGGTAAGCAAATCAATACCGCAAGAGGTTCAATTATTAGCTGAAGTCCAGTAATGACACAAGTCAGGCTGCTCATAATGGGAGTACTATTGTTTTTCTGAAGGAAGGAAATCCACATGGCTATTGATAGAAATAATGGGATTGAGCCTTGGATTGTCAGCATCTAAAAAAGTGATACTTCAAAGAGAGAGAGAAAGAGAGAGAGCGACAGCGAGAAAGAGAGAGACAGAGAGAAAGAGAAAGAGAGAGACAGAGAGAGAGAGAGAGAGAGAGAGAGAGAGAGAGAGAGGGAGGGAGACCTACCCAAACCGACTCCTTCTGCATAGCCGAGTTATTGAGGTCAACTACAGCAAATCGTTTTCGAATTCTTTGAATGTCCCAGATTAGCACTTGGCGTAAAATTAAGGTTTCGATAGAACAATGGAAAGCTATCAATTTTGAGACAATAAGAGCAGAAGACTGAAAAGTTAAATTACAGTAAGATCATTGATTAGATGTCGTTTCCACGATTCTAAAAAATACCCCTTTTATGCGATTTCGACTGCAAAAAGGGGGCGTTTACACTGCCATTTTACGCGTTTGCCGCACGTAAACACGGCCAGAGTGAGCGAGAGAGTGTGGGAAATAAGGAGACGCAGAGTTGGCGGGAATTCAAATGACAATTTCCCAAAAATTTCAAGCTCTCCTAAATCGGTTCATTTTTATCCGAAATGGGTAAAAGAGGTATTTTTCGGAATTCTGGGAATGAGATCTAGATTTTTGTCACAAAATTAGAAAAATTATTTTTTGGAAAATTTTACCTCCCAGCGATCGGCTGGATATCTGATTCCAAAAACTAGGTAGCCTTGTAACTCTTGTTTTAGATACGGAAGTTTTGCGTAAATCTCTTCTGCAGGGCAATATTGCTGATTTTTGAATATCTGAAACACACAAATAAAGCATTAGTGAGTGAGTGAGTGAGTGAGTGTAAGCGTGTCAGTGTGTTAGCGTGAGAGTGTGTTTCTAACCTGAATCCATATGAAAAAAGAACATAACCCTAACAATATCAAAAACAAGTATCTTCTCTTGACAGGCTCATAATGAAACAGCCATATTCTATAGCCCATGCTCATCTGAGGCAGCAATGTCAAAACCACCGACGGGAGGAACCCAATTCCATCAATTTGGAATGCTATTTCCGGGCCCAAAAGACCTCCGAGCCCAAAAATAGCCTTCACTTCGGTCCCATCAGCCATTGTAAGCACTTGTTGATTGAAAGACATCCAACCACTGAACATGGTTGCAATCTGAGCAATAGATGACCATCCGATGAGGATGGCAAAGCTCCGAAATTCCTTTGGAGAGTGAAATAAAACCATGTAGATGACGATGGAATTGAGAGAGAAGACAAAAAAGGCTTCTATCGAAGTTACTATTCTGAGAATAAAAACGGATGTGGGGTCCAGAACTGAAACCATTTCTGAAAGGGAAGGTTTCCTGATAAAAGTAAACTTGGTGGAAATGGAAAGGGCAATGAGAAAGCTGAGCAATCACGGAAATTGGATTGCAACGGAGGAGAGTCACCCTGATGTATGTAATTTTGTCTTAAGGGGTACCCCGATCAATCGTGATTATTGTTTTTACTAAGTTGCTTTACTGTTTTAACTAACTGGGAAATATTTAACCTTATCAATTGCGCCAATGAAGCTGTGGTTTACCTTCGGAATGTGCATAAAATAATCAGATAACAGTGTCTAACAGAACGGGTTTAAAAAGTTTGTTTTTTCACAGAATACACCGATCAGTTTCGATTAACATTTCTGAGAAATTGGTAAATTTAGCACTCCTCTTTAACAGCTATCTAATGTTAAAATATAAATACAGTATCGGAATTTCCCCCCGTCGTGATGCCTAGGGATACTTCAATGAAAAACTTTGTGTCAATTTTTTTTTTAAATTTAAAACTTTAGCTATGAAATAAAAACTTTGCAAATCTCCAAAACACTAGAATGTTGTAGTAACCCGATATGTGTATTTAATTTGGCCGTCGTCGTTAATCGTCAAGGGTTTGCCCGAGTTGGTAATTCAATAATTAGACTTGGATAAGAAGAACATCGAATTAAGGACACAAATGGGTTCGATTTTTGCTTTAAATATGAAACATTCAAAGAAAAGCGTTTTAAAAATTTGACCTAAACGTCAGGGGATATTTTTGCATAAAAGCTTAGCTTGTTTATATTTCGGCTAAGTTGTTTTTCTGTTTCAAATAAATGAGAACAATATGCAATAACATCATTGGTCACTATACCCTCTTCGTCAATAATGTGAATTGTAAAAAAAATTAAAATTGATATCTCATATTTCTTTTGAGTTAAAAAAAACGCCTCGTTCAGAACAAATTCGCAAAAATTTGACGAAAAATAAAATTTTCTTTTTTTGTTTAATCAGTTTTTATATTTTTTCTACAACAGGTAAAAACAAATTGGATTGAAAAGGTGGAGTGGAATCAAGGGACCTAATTGTTCCAGTATTTGTGTTGAATATGAAGCATTCAGACCTAACTAAAAATGTTTTTAAAAAATTTTGCCTGAAATTTTCAAAAGAGAGCGAGCTTTTTTGGAAACTCGAATAATGCTTTTAACTTTACAACTTACAATGCTTCTAGCTTTATATTAATATTAAAATCTTGATAAAAAGAAACTTGATAAAATTGAAAAGGGCAATGAGAATGTTGAGTAATCACGTAAATTGCATTGCAACGGAGGAAAGTCACCCTAACTCACCGATGCTCAAATTACCTTTTCTGATAAATGAAAGAAATGCAACATTTTCCTAAAACATTTATTTGACGTTAAAATACAATTGCATTGCAACGGGGTGAATGTACCCCTGATGTCTGTAATTTCTGATTAATCGTCAAGGGGTATCCCCGAGATATTCTTATTAGCGTCGTTGGTACTACACTAATTAGATTCGAAGTCCGAAAAGGAAGCAGCTATCCAAATTAAATTGGTTATTGGGTTAAATTTGAAAGATTCAAACAAAGTATTTTCAAAGATTTGGCTTTAAAAACGTCAGTGAGCTTTTTTAAAATAAAAAAGTTGTTATCGTTTCAGATAATTAACAAAATACGCAGTGGAAACATGCGTCCATTATGGAATCTCTGCTATGTAGTGGAAATTCTAAAACTGCGATTTGCTTCTTAACATAAAATGATAAATTTGCTATTTCGTATTTCCTTGGAATTTCAGAAAAATTTGCCTCTCACAGAACCGATTCGAAAAAAAAGACGAAAAATTAATTTTTCTGTTTTGTTTAAATAGTATTTAAATTTATTTTTACAAGAGAGTTGAATAATCAAATAACAAAATTGTTCAAGTTTTTTGTGTTGAATATGAAACATACAGATCAAACTAAAAATGATTTGAAAAAAATTTGGTCTGAAATTTTCAAAAGAGAGCGGGCAAAATATAGCTAATTGTTTTCTTTTTTCGAAGAAAATTCAAATAATGCTTCAAATTTTACAACTTAGAATGCTTCTAGGCTTTAAATTAACTTTTAAAATAGTTGCGTAGAGTAAATAGTTTGACCTTTAGAAAAATTTTATCCCAGAACTGGGGCCATTTCTGAAAAAAAAATTCTTGATAAAACCTTGATAAAACGAAACTTGATAAAAATGAAAAGGGCAAGAAAATGGTGAGCAATTCCGCAAATTGCATGGCACCGGGGTGACACCTGATATCTGGAATTTCGTATTAGTCGTCAAGGGGTATCCCTGATAAATCCCGGTTATGGTGATTCTGCTTAGCTTGCTTAGCTTGAAGTGTTTTAACTAACTGGGAAAAGTGCAACCTCAGCAGTTGCACCAATGGTTGCGTGCATCCGCATTTAATGTTAAAACGTTAAAGTTTAAAAAAAAGTGTTAAATTTAATACTAACAGTGAGGGAAACGTCTCCTTTTCTATAAATAAATCTTGCTTTTCTTAAAAGAGACACAGATGCAGATTGTACTAACTTTTTTGAGAATTCAGTGAATTTAACATTTCTCTGTCACAGTTATATCATATTGTATTCAAAAATATCCAAAAAAATACAGTATCCAAAAACTCACACCTCACTTGTCGTGAATAGAAATTTTTCAAGAAAATATTTCTCGTTAACATCGTTGCTAACAATTAAGATTTTCCTAAGGATAACGGACCTATAAAGTTTTCTTTAGTTTTTTTCTGCTGTTCTTCCAAGTTTCAAACAATTGGGAAATACGCAGCGACAGCAGAGATAGTAATGCTTCTAGGTTTTACATTGGCTTTTAAAAAAGGTGCTAAAGTTATTGTTATTACGTATATTGCATTGCAATGAGCTAAATGCAGGTGTCTTTAATTTCGTTTTAGTAGTCAAGGGGTATCCCTGATAAATCCCGATTATGGTTTTTCTGCTATGTGGTTCTTCTGTTTCAACTAACTGGGAAATATTCAACTCAGCATTTGCAACGATTGTTCAGGGTTTTCCTCGTTTGCATAAAGGAATCAGCTAAAAGTGAACGTGTTCGTTTTTAAAAGTTTGAATTTTTTTTCACCAGATTTCGATGAACAATGAACTAACTTTTCTGAAAATTCAGCCAATGTTTAAATTGCCTTTTTTATTTTTTTAACATATCTCTGTAACAGTTAATTGAAGGCAAAATATAAATGCAGTTACCGCGTCGTGATGCCTACGGATTTTTCAAAAAAAAAAAACACATTTCTCGTTAACAACGTTGATAACAAATGAGATTTGATTATAGAACCGCTTATCACAGAAATATCAAATTGGAAAACTGTCTTGTATTTTCTATTTATCCTGAAACATTCAAACATAAGTTTATCAAAAATTTGGTGACAAAAGGTTTTTTAAATTTTTTTTGTGGGAAAAGCAAGCTAAGTAAGTTAAATGGTTTTACATTTTTAACTGGTGCGTAATATTGATTCCCAATCGGCAGTTGGATTCTTTTTTTTTTTTTGGTAATGTTTTTGTAGAAATTTTGTAATTCCCTATCGGCAGTTGCACCGATCAATTCTTTTTTTTTCCAGAATATTTAAAAGAAAACAAATTAAGCAAAAAAAAAAATCATCTAGACAAAGATTCAGTTTAGGGAGAAGGCAAAAAAGGCTCCTACCGAGGTCACTATTTTTCGAAGAATAAGAACCGACGTGGGGTCCAGAACTGAGGTCGTTACTGAAAGGGAAGGTTTCTATTGAAAAGAAACTTGGTAAAAATGAAAAGGGCAATGAGAATGTTGAGTAATCACGTAAATTGCATTGCAACGGAGGAAAGTCACCCTAACTCACCGATGCTCAAATTACCTTTTCTGATAAATGAAAGAAATGCAACATTTTCCTAAAACATTTATTTGACGTTAAAATACAAATGTTGAAAAAGGAAAATTCGATTAAAGGAGCACGCACAGAACCAAAATATCATGTCATATAACTATCTATGAATTTTATTTTTATCCTGAAACATTTTAATAAAAACTTAACAAAAATCGGTTTAAAAAGGTTTTTACAAATAATTTTTGGGAAAAAAGAAAGATGTACAGTGTTTAAATTTTGACTAAAAATTTTAACCGTTTTAACTGTTTGAGAAATTTTTTGAATGTAAATTTTTCAAGGATACTTGAATGATACTTGAAAAAAAAGTTTTTTTATATGTTGGCGTTTTATTGTTTCAGCAATCTTTTATTAAGCCAGTCAATAGCAGTTTTGATAGTTGAAATTCCTTGGTAGTGAAAGAACTGTAAAATCAAACGAATTCAGGAAAAAATTTTGATTACCAGGAAATGTTTATGGCAAAAGTTGTAAAAAGTGCCCCCACCAACTTAAACAATCCGCAGAAGTTCAATTTTTCGAATGGAAAAACCATGGTTTGTTTCTTCTCCGGAGCTAAAAAATACTTCATAAAAATGAAAAGGGCCATCAAAATGCCGAATCAGCGAAGTAATCACGTAAATTACATTGCAACTACTTGAATGTAACCCTGATATATACAATTTTGTCTTAGTCGTGAAGGGATAGCCCCGATTAATCCAGATGAGTGTTTCTGCTAAGTGGTATTTCTGTTTCTTATTATTGGGAAATATTCATCCTCAGTGGTAGCACCATTTTCAGTGCATTTGCATAATGTAATCAATTGTCAGTGCGGGGAGCGTATAAACAAATTTTAATTTTTAAAAAGAGATACAGATTGAACTAAAGAGAAACAAGAAGCTTGAACTAACTTTGCTGAGGATCCAGCCAATTTAGCATTTCTCTATAACATTTATTTGATGTCAAAATATAAAGGAAGTATCGAAATAACACTCCTCCCCCAGTCGTGATGCCTAATTTTTCAAAAACATATTTCTCGTTAAAATTTTTGTTTTAATTGATCAAATATGATCCGCTCTCGAAGAAGTTAATGTAATTTTATGAATGAAATAAGCAAAGTGTTTTCTCTTTCCATTTCGTAGTATGTACTGTGTACGATTGGAGCGCGTTTTGAACACAAGGGAACTGAGATCATTTTTTCGAAAATGGAACTGGGGTCATTTCTGAAAAAGCCGTTTTCTCTTGATAAAAGGAACCTTGATGAAAATGAAAAGAGCAATGAGATTCAGCCGAATAATCACGGAAATTGCATTGAAACGGGGTGAATGTACCCCGATGTCTGCAATTTCGTATTAATCATTCAGGGATTTCCCCGAGCTTTTCTTATTAGCGTCTTTCGTAAAACGATGATCAGATTTGAGGGTTAGAGGGAGGATCAGGGAACGATATTGGTTCGCCTAGCAAGTACCAGTATTTGTGTTGAATATGAAACATTTAGACCTAACAAAAAATGTGATCAAGAGGCAGAATCAGGGACCGTTATTTGTTCGATTTTTGCGTTAAATGTGAAACATTCAAACAAATTGATTGTAAAAAAGTGGCCTAAAACAATCGAGAGCAGACAGGGAGCATTTTTGCAAAAACTTTTGTTTTATTTTCTGCTAATTGGTTTCTAAGTTTCAACCACTTTTTAAATACGCAGCGAAAGCATGTTTGATCGGTAGTGCAATGTCTTTCAAAAAAAATCAAATAAAAAAAATTTTTTAAATTAAACCTTGCAATGATTTTATGCTTTAAATTGAGTTTTTTAGTTACTATTTTTTATAAAGTGTAATTTTTATTTTTTGTCGCTGACCTGTGGTCATTTCTGAAAGTTTTTTTCTTGATAAAAGGAACCTTGATAAAAATGGGGTCCGTCAGGGATCATTATTGCAAGCACTTTAGATTCATTGTCAGCTACGTAATTTCTAAGTTTCAGGTAATTAGGAAAAACGCAACCACCGCATTTTGGCTAATACCATCCGTTTGTGATAAACGTAGGCTTTATATTTACTCTAAATGGTTATTTTGTTTACAATTTAATTTTAATGCAAAAATCAAGTATATATTGTTATGGTTGATTTTACTCATTTCCTATGCAAATTTAACCAAGTTGAAACAGCAAATGAAAATTTTAAAAGTTCAATTACTGTAGAAATATTTTGCCGAATCTGACGGAATTTATTTGCTTTTATGGTATGTTCTGCCAAATCTGAAATAATGACATTTTTCTTTTATCATCTGTTTTTAAAGTTTCCTTTCTAATTTTTTCTACACGCAGTTGTTTTTTAAATTTTCTAGTGTTCCGCAACATGGTTAAGCGGTTTTAAATATTTGTGAAATTATAAACCTGATTAGATACACCGATTGCGCCAAGCTATGCTCAAATTTATAAATTGTGATACCAATGGAAACAAGGGCTGAAAATTGCATAGATTATGTATTTTAATCTACATGTTTTGTACAATTGAGATTTAAAACAAAGCCATTTCTAATTAAGAAATTTCCTCTAACTTCTTGAAAATGGCCATATGAACTGGTCAGCAAAGTAATCACGTAAAATGCATTGAACGGGGAAAAGTTACCCTGATGTATATAATTCTGTCGTAAATTGAGCATCTATTATGATTTCAAAGGATATCCCCAAGAAATTCTTATTAGCACTGTTGGTATATAGTACAACAATTAGATTTAAAGATCAGGGGAGCGGATAACCAAAAACATAATTTTTTCGGATTTTGTGTTAAATATGAAACATCAAAACAAAAAAATCTTTAAAAAACCGGCTTAAAATGGGATCCGTCAGGAATCATTATTGCAAGCACTTTAGATTCATTGTCAGCAACGTAATTTCTAAGTTTCAGACAATTCGGGAAATGCAACGACAGTATATTTGGCTAATATATACAACTTGTAATAGGCTTGCAGGCTTTATATTTACCTTAAATGGTTCACTATTTTAAATTTTGAATTTCGGGATATATGTTACGACAGATCTAGTTTGAATTTTATTCCTCCTATACAGAATAAAATTCAAATAATGTTTTTTTTACATTATAAAGTTTAGATGTTTCATTTTTTTTACCCTCTGAAAAAATTCTTTTTTTTTCAACTTTACGTTTTTTGTTTCAAAACTCCCCATTTCTTAACGAAAGTTTTTTTCTTGGTCAAATTAAACTTTTCTTCATCAAAGGAAAAATAAATAGGACAATGAGAATGGCGACTAATCATGTAAATTTTATTGCAACGGGAAAATATCACCCTGATGTCTATAATTTTGTCTACTTTACAGGATTCTGTAAACATTTTTAGTTATGTATTTAGTTACACTAGTTAATGCAAAGAAGAGAGGCCCAACCAAATCGAAATTTTCTAGGTTTCATGTGTTAAAGATGAAACATTCAAACAAAAAAGTTTCTAAAAATAGTTTAATGATTTATTTTGCCGATATTTTTTTATTTGTTTCATGCTGACATGTGAGTGGTTTCTAAGTTTCAAATAGTTAATAAATACTTTGTGATATCCTAACTATGCCTTTCTTCGTGCAGCGTTGAAATAAGACGAGTATGCTAAATTAAAATGCGTTTGTCGCCTTGTATTTGCCATTTTCAGAACAATGTTTTAAAACATTGAAAAGAAAATTTCACCTTTTACCATTAATGAAGTCTTTACCTATTTTCTCCTGAAAAAAAACTTCGCATATCAAAAAATCGCAGAAAAAAAATCGCTTCAATAAATTGTATTTAACTTAATGTTTCAATCAACTGCCTAATCGTAACTCTGTGAAAGTTTCCGATCATTCCAGGCTTTCTTTTTTCCAGGCGCTTTGTATGTAAGGAAACACGGCTATAACTGCACCATTTGTTTATTTCAATTTACTTTTTAAACAAATAAAAATAAGCTATAGCAAGAGCTGTTTTATTGAGAAGGTTTTCTCTAACTTCAGAAAACAGAATGACTGGTAGTCAATATTATTACGGGCATTGAAACTGGGATCCTTAGGTCTATAATTTAGTTTTGATTTTAATCTTAGTTTAATTTTATCTTAGTTTAAAGATTTTAATTTTAGTTTAAAAACATATTAAAGAAATCCCCGAGTCCTACTTTTGACCGCCGTTGGTTATTACAACAATTTGATTTGAATTTTGAAGATCCGAAAGAGCGAATACTCAAGAAACCAAGAGCCAATGATTTTTTCGATTTTTAAGTAAAGTTTGAAACATTGAAACAAAATTTTTAAATCAAAATTATCAAAGAAAAAAATGAATAGGACAATAAAAACGGCGACTAATGTAAATTGCATTGCAACGGGAAAATATCACCCTGATGTTTATAATTTCGTCTATTTTACAGGATTCCTCCAATATTTTTAGTTATGTATTTAGTTATACTAATCTAAGTTTATCCAAGGGCGAGAAGTCATCGAAACAAAAACAGAATTGTCTAGGTTTTTTTGTGTTGAAGATAAAACATTGAAACAAGGAAGTTTGTAAAAATGGCTTAATGATTCATTTTGCCGACATTTTTGATTTATTTTATGCTATGTGATTTCTAAGTTTCAAATTGTTTCTATATACTTTATGATATCCTTGATGACTAATCGAAGGGCGAAAAAAAAGTTCCTGCAGGGTTGAAGTAAGAAAATTTTTCCTTCCTAAATGTTTGCTTCCGAACATAAAATTCGTTGGTTTCTTTGACACATAAAGGGCACTGAGCATAACTTGTCATAGTCATAATTGAACACAGATTATTCTTTCACAGGAAATCCCCAAGTTTTTCTTATTAGGTTTGTTGATGGGTTTTTTTCTCTTTTTATACAATTATTAGATTTGAACTGTGGCGGTTTCTGCATTCAATATGAAAAATTGAAACATTTTTTTTAAACATTTACGTTTTAAAAATATTGGTTTATAATTATCGATGTCATGGAGAGTTTTTACAAAATGGTTTAATTAATTGTCTGCTAATTGGTTTCTCTGTTTCAAACAATTGGAAAATACCCAAAGACAGCTACTGTACAGTAACGTAACTGCATACGAGTCTAAATTCTAATAATTCGATTTGCTTCCCAAAAAGAGATAATTTTGTTAAACCACAAGAAAAATTTGAATGATTAACCGAATTTGACAGTATAAATTTGCCTCTGAGAACAAATTTGAAAACAATTTTTTAAAGAAAAATAATACAAATAGCTTTATTTTTTAAATTTTGGAACTTTAATGTTTCAGCTATTTTTCGTTATTGGAGTCATTAACTGTTTTTGATTATCGAGACGTGTGATACCAGTGAGATACTAGTTGAAATACTTCAAATTTGGAAAGAATTCACAGAAATTTATAAAACTTCAGGTTCCAAATGGCGAATTTAACTCTGTTGAAGTTTTTATAATCGACTAAGTTTGTTTTTTGTCCTGGATAAAAAATAATAGTTTAACACTTTTGGTAATGGAGGAAAACGAAGAATATGACTAAGAGATTTTTTTTTCGAAAAAAACATCATAAAACAAATTGACATTTAATTTTTAGAAATTTACTGTCAGTTCAGCCTTCTTTCAGGACTCATTGACAGTTTGATGAGAAAAAGGGTTATCAACGGTTTTCTTTGTTTGTTTGTTTGTTTATTTTTAAGAAAACGAACAAAAAATTAATTGAAATTATTTTTAAAAAATTTTGTTTCACTGTTTCATGGTTTTTGTAAACGATATGTTTTTGTAAGACTCTGGTTTCTTCATTGCATTTGCATTGCAATTATACAACAAATGCAATTGCTGCATTGCAAAATGAAATTTCTGGAACTCATTTTAAAAATATTCCAACGGTGATAAAAACACAAACAGAACTTCACCAAGTTTCGTTCATTGAAAAATTGTCCAACCTTTTTTGTTTTTGTTCTTATTCTGTAAATTTTGAACGAAAAAAAAACGTTTGCTTATTTTTATTTTTTAAACACTCATTACGACAACTTTATTAGCAAGATTCATAGAAAATTTGAAACTGTAATTGAAAAAATTGAATGCCTCGGAACTGTTAAAATATAGAAATCGGTATCTTTCTGCCTTATTGAAACAGTTGAATGATGTGGCAAAATGTCATGATGTAAAAATTCGTGAATTAAAAATGGTATATTAAGGTGAGCAAGTAATACACGAGGCATATGGAAAATCAATCAGGTTGGAAAGCCGTGTTCTTTTTATATTGTATTTTCGATAATTTTCTTGGTTAGTAAGGGGAAAAGGACTAAAGAAAAGTAGTAAATGTTGAGATGAATGTCACTTAAAGCAATTTAATTGAGAGGTACCTCCTCAAGTCTTGATGTTCCTGGTTGAAAGAGAAAAAGCGGAATCTAAGAACCAAATTGTTATGTTTTGAATAAAGTTAGTTGTTTTAAATAAATGTTGATCGATATCAGTAAATGTCTAGTAATCTGTAATTTGCACGTCTATGAAACAGGTGAATGATGTTGAAAAAAAGTTATGATTGTATCAGCTGGTTTGATTGTCTCCTACAAAATGTGATTAAAAAGATTAACAACAAGCAATAACATAATTAAATTAAAACCTTAATTTACATTTTATGAAGAAATTTAGAATTAAAATTTGATTGATTAATCAGAAACTAGCGCTGCAATTGCTAGACCAATTGAAGAATTAGGAAAACAACAAGACTAAATTTGGCCAAACATGTGCATAAAAAGTGTTGTTTATTTACGTCAAAAGTGAATAAAACAATAAAATTAAAGCACTGATTTGAAAGAAAAAAAGGCCACGCTCCTTTTTCAGGAAACAATGTAGGGTGAAGAACATACACTAAAATTTTACAGTGGCGCTCTACACAGACTAATTAACTTTGGAAAAATATAAGCAAACAGTCATAAAGGCGATTTTAGGCCAATTTTTCACTTTCAAATGGATTTTTAACTAAAATAATCACCTTAGATTTTTGATTTGAAGGTCCATTTCGATGCGGAATTTTACGTAGAATTCAATGAAAATGATAACTGTTTCCTGGCCTCTATAGTGAAAGGCCCAAAACCTCGAAAAACCTAGTTTTTTGATAGTTTTTCGAGATTTCTGTTTTCATGTGCTGAACGCAGGAGATATAACTATCAGAGTCGTTTTGCCCATAATATTCCCCACCTGAAAATATATATAACATTTAAAATGGAAAATTTTTGAAAATTTTTAGTGCGAAATTTTGACCTACCGTAACCCGGGCCCAAAAATCGATATTGAGCTGAAACTTTCAGAATAAGGTTTTCAGCCCATAGGAAGGTTGTATACGTATTTAGAGCAAAATCCAAGACATAAAAAATTCTCTGTCCTGACTATCCTCGACTTTTACTGAGACGAAGTCTTAAGTTCCAGGTTTTGTTTGAACCACTATTTTTAAGCAAGGAGTTATTTCAAAGCTCTTTGAAACAATTGTCTGATTTGAAGAAAAAAAGAAAAATATTTTGTGTGAAACATATAGCCAAAAATAAAGGTAATCGTTTCACAAGATTAAACTTTTTAATTAAAATTAATAAAACTTTTTCAAGCGAACGATTTGATCTTTCACAACAAAATAAAGTGGTGTAAAAAGGTATCATGGTTAATAAATGTATGGTTATAGTAATCTAATAGAACGGTTGACGTCCTTTTTTTCAAATTGATTAATTTAATTTCTACTATGTTTTTCAAAGAGGCAGTAATGATTCAAATAGATACTAATTTTTCTGAACGCTAAATTGTATTGATGTTTGCTTGGAACAGTTGAATGGCAATTCTATTTAAGGAAATATTTTATTGAAACGGAAAAAAGTGCATTTTGAAAAAAATACTGAAAATGGCAAAAGAATAAAAAATTAGAAATCGGCAAAGAATGGAATCAAAGTTTTAACCGACTTGAATGTTTCCATTTCCAAATGAAATTATTACTAAATTTGTCGAAACATTTCAGAAAATTTAGAAAAATTAAGTTGAAACTTTAGGCAAAATGTTAATATAAGTGTGAAAATAATACAATCATAATCTGATATTTATCTATTGAATTCACACACAAACTGTTTTGTTTGTTTTCAGACTCCACTTATTTATTCAAGCTGCTAAAAGCGGTAGGGCAGGAAAATCCAAACCAATTAAGATTTAAAGTTGAGATTTTAATTCAGAAAATTGATTTTTCTTCTTGAATTTATCAATTTTAAGTTTTTTTCCAATTGTATTGAGATTACCAATTTCATTTGAGTTGTGTTAATGTTAAAATTTTAGAGTAACACATTCAATTCAAGAAAGCACTATATTTACCAATAAATCGGTTGATTAGCTAATTCTGTGAAACATTTGTTTTATGTAAACTACAAAACATCTACCAAATAAAAAATTATTTTAAAGGAAAGAACATTAAAGGAATGTTAATAAAACTAATTAATTGAATTGATTTGGCTAAATCATTGGAAAAAATATATTTCAAGACTTTAAAGAAACCTCAATAAACACTGATTGCTTTTCGAAATGAAAAATTACTAGGGTTTGTTAAAACATTCCGGAAGTAGAGTAGAACAAAAATAAAAAAAATTATAATAAAAAAAAATAAAAAATTTCTTTGAAACTAGATTGCAAAAATTGCATTTTCTTACACCGATGTTTCAGTTTTTCTCTTAATTTATCGGTTTTTAATAAATCAGCAATATCTTCAGTAAACAGCGCAGAAAATAGATAATATAATCATACTTGTATTATGAATTTTATTAAAATTCAAACTAAATTTTGTTTTTGCTATCACTGGTACCTTGATTTCGTTTCTTTTAAGTAAATAACAAAGTGTTAGAAACAATTTACAAGAATTGATTTTTTTTATTAAAAAGGGAAAAAACGAAAATCTGGGGCTTTCAACAAAACTGAAATAGTTATTCCTATTTGAAAGTTTTCAAATGAAGCCGAACTCAGACTAAAACTAATATATTCGGGTAATCATTTGTTTTTGTTATTTGTAATTTACAGCTGATTTGAAAAAATAAGGTCTACTATTATTTTTGCAAAGTTTTTTATTTAAAAAAACAAATAATGGCAAATTAGCGTCATTAGCGAAGACAAGATTTCAAGATTCCAGGACAACCGGGTCAATACTGTTTCCATTTCAAAGCAAAAATATATTATAGTTTATCGAAGCATTAGAGAAAAGTTTAAAAATATTGAGGATTAAGAAAAATTACGTTTCTTGCAGGAAATGTTTATGTTTCATTTTATATGTATGAAAAAAATTGCAAACCAAATTATTGTTTTTCAGTTTTTAAAAACTAAACTTTTTTGTTTGCATGTTTTGGGCTGAGCTTATTTATTCAGAAAGTCAAAGTAACCGCTGTACAGAGAAACGCGATTCAAAATGGCGTAGTGAAAATGAAGTACTAATTTCAAAGTGTGGCAGTCTTTTTTTGTAATATTTATTACTGTGCAATTTTAATTCACATCGTTTACCAAATTAAAAGTAAAAAAAAACTGATTTCTTTGTTAGTAAACAACAAGGTGTAAGAAACAATTTAGCAGAATTTACTTTGTTTTACATTTTTGTTTTACAATGAAAATATGTACGTAAATATGAGAATCTGAGAGAATGTTGCCGAACTAACGTAGGGAGGCAATCACCTGATTTGCTGTTTCTTTATAACAGTTACATGAGGTAAAAAAATAAAATAATACAATTATTATTGTGAAGTTACTATAGTAAAACTATACAAAAATACCTGTCTAGGAACATTTCAAGTGAATTGATGAGGTGAACGTCATGCAGATTTCACTGACCTGCTTGCGAATCAATTATACTGTTTGCAGTTCGGAGTGAAAATCTAGGTTTATTATTGAAACATTAAGAAATTTAAAAGTATTTTTTTCTATTTCTGAAATTTAATCTTCTTGTGGGACAAACATAAATGTTTCAAAGTAACACTGATTTTCCGATTTGACTTTTTTAAAGTTATTCGAATGTTTTTACAAAACCTGACGATTAGTTGACTTTGCTGATGAGGTTAGATTTCTAAATTTCCAAATTTGCTAAAAATATGCCGATTGATTTTTGGTCGCAATTGTCTTTATAAATTTTCGATAGATTGTTCGCAAATTACGTCTGAACATTATTTTAATTAATATGCCAGTGTTTTATATCGGTTTGATAGTTTTGATACTTTCAAAGATAATGATTAATACACTCCAGGATCTTCGAATGTTTCAACAAGACATGAACTTTGTATATAAAATTGGAAACAATGATATTGACGGGTCCTGGTTAAAAAACATTGGCTTTTGTGATGTTAAAGGACAAAGGTAAGAGTAAATTCATCGTGTTAAACAATGGAAAAACAGACAGAGAGAATTCTTAAGAAAAACGTTTTCATTTTCCTGTTTTAATGTTTTGTTTTTATTTTTTTCAGGCAAGTCCATAAAGAGAACTCAAAGAATTATAATTTTTTTTATAAAATGTCTACCCGTTCTTTATTTACATCATCAACTAAATTATTTTTTCAACCACGAGTATTCGAGCAATGATATATGTTGATGATAATATTTAATTTTATGAAACTGTGGTCTTATACAAAGGAAATATTAACACGGTACATAGCAAAATAAGAAAAGAACTCTGATTAGTTGAATGAGTACATTAATTGGAAACTTGATAAAAAAGAAAACAATACGACACGTAAAACAAATGTTTAAAGAAATCATTTCATACATTTTAACAAAGTATTTACATTTTTCAGCAACCTATTTTTTAAAAAAAATTTCGGAATGGTTGTTTTGCACTAAAGTCTCAAAGCACTCAATATATTTACAATTTATTTGTAACGGTTATTTAATAGTAAAGAGAAAAATAATGACGAAAATATTATAAATTAACATTTAAAAGAATGACTTCAATGAATTTGTCGACTTTGATACATAGAAGTGTGGCCAGTCAGAAAACCGTTTTCATTTATGTTTTTAAAAAACTCAATAATTAACAACTGAATTCATCTTTAAACAGTGGAGAGATGAACAAAGAGAATCGTTAAGAAAAAAATTTTTTTACATATAAAACTTTTTATATTTTTTTTCAACCGGAAGCATGAAATATACAGTCGTAATGAGATTTTAATGATAACACTTCATGTTAAAGTTGAATAAAGTTTTTTTCAGTTAAAAAAATAAAAATTTAAAATGTTTAGGTTGCTTTAGCATAATAATTACGGAAGTGTTGATAACTTTGAAAACCAATTGGTAAATTTGATATTTCTCTGACACATTTATCTGATGTGAAATTTTTAATAGTACATTGCGAAACAACAAAAAACTGTAAAGAGTGGAATGCACACAGAGTACATTTTTCGCCTATTTTATAAATTGATACATATTTGAAACATCGCATCGACTCAAAAATCATTTCACAGAGTGTTGAAGTTTTCCAGCAACAAATATGGGCGAAAAAAACAAAATTTTAACAAAAACAGTGAGTAAAATAAAAACTATAATTGAAGTATATATTGCATTTTTTTGTTGTTTTTAGTGGATTGCCAGCGAGTTTCCTTTTACTAAATTTTCAAGGCACCCAGAAACTTTAACATGTCATTGTAACGGTTACCTGGTGTCAACCAAAAATACCAATTTTAATTTTAACAATTCAGCCAGTATTCCCTCTTACCATTTTATATTATTCGAATGCTTAAACAAAACACGAAATTTAATTGACATTGCAAACATTGATACAGACAAGGTTATTATCCTTTAAAAACTTGGCGTTACATTAAAACTGAATTTTTTTTCACATTTTCAGGAATGGCCCGGTTCGCACTAAATTCTCAAAGCACTTCATTTATTTAAAATTTATCTGTAACGGTTATCTGAATGTCACCAAAAAATTAATGAAAACCAATTTTATACATTAAAATTATTTTAAAATCGGTATTGAAATATCAGTGACATTTTATATCTGTGTCAGTGAAATGTTACATTTCAGTTTTATGATTTTGGTACCTGCAAAACTTGTGATGTAGCAGGATTCATTAAGAGTCAATGTCAGTAAAAGTCGAGCAGGCCGCTTTTAAGTTTTACGTTTTATCTTATTTTGATATTTGTATTACCTATGAAAGAAATGATTCGGAGACTGTGATCCCGAGAGAGCTTAGCTTTTTAAAATTAGACGAATGTTTCTACAAAACATGAACTTTAAATGGCATTACAAACATTGATCAGGACAAGGACGACGACTTTTAAAAACCATTTGTATTTGTATTGCAAATCAAAAAAAATGTAAATCAATCGTTAAACAGTGGAGAAATGTGGCAAATATAATAGTCAACACTTATATCACATCAGTTCACTGGTTTAATCAGTGCTTTTAACTTTTATTGTGGCATCCCAATCAGTTGACGAAACCACGAGTTTTTTTCCC